>JARFIW010001459.1:0-510809 GCA_036346225.1 Platerodrilus igneus | reverse complement strand
GTCATAGCCAAACGCTATAGCTGAATTACTGCACTTTAGTTGTAATAATAGTTATACGAATATTTTTATTCGAGTTTTCGCATTCGAAAACAAGATTCATTTTACCTCTGCAGCAACTGCCGGATCGTTCTCTGCACCATCTTGCGTCGTAACTCTAGGCGAGAGTGTGTAAAAGCATCTATGTCATTTTGACACACGCAATCAGAAGCAACTTCACCTACCATACCTAAATATTCAAGGAGTTTTCTGTGCAATATATTGTAATTGTCTTTAATTTCTTCTGTTGCTTCTTCGTATTTTAATCTACGACCTATATGTTGAGCTTGACTTTTAACCGCTGCTTACCAACTTGGATGGTTTATTCAAAAGCGCCATGACTGGTTGCTGCAAAGCTTCTAAGAATTTTTTAAAGAATTTCAATTGCTCGTCCTAATTATATTGCCCCGTTGGATATTTATAGATTTGCGTGGGAGTGTATTCTTTCAGAAGAAATAAGAGTAAGTAGAAGTTTACATATCGTTTATGCTTGAAACTTGTCTGCCTGTTTACCTAAATGCTAGTTCCCAATATAATTCTTTCGTAGAGAGACACTTAATCCACGCCACACCTATTCAAATTATAAAATTGCTTAAATATCGAAAGGACGTACTAATACAGCAGCAAATTTTCACTTGAAAAATCTCAACTCATTTTATTCAAGTTAATTTAATTTAATCAATTTAGGATTAATGTAAATTTCGAATTTGCTCTCAAAATGTGAGTTCTAAAGTTCACAAAGTTATCTTGGTTACTAAACTTTTCAACAAAGTAGTACGGAAGCCGTGCTTGTGCGCACAAACTTATCGTTTCGAATTATTTGTTGGTGTTACCATCATTAATTATACAATTCCAATTGGGGTTGTTTGGAGAACATTGGGGTATATCCATGTTAAAATTATTCCCATTGAACACAAGAACAACCTTCAGAATCTTCCAGGTTATGATAGGGCTCCCAAATCTTTTTCTGAGGGATTAGATGTGTTACCCTAATACGTTAAAGAAGCTACGCTACATACGAGACCTTAATATCAGAAAAAATAGGGTATTATTTATTAGTAACCATGCGGCATATGCAAAACATCAGAAAAATAATGTACAATATCGTCAATCAAATTTAAGTATATAATAAATTTCAGTATATTAGCTGTATCTATTTAAAACCTTTAAAAAAGAGTTAGCTAACTTGTTTCTCAAAGTACTAATTGATCACACCTACGCACAAACCTTTAATATAGTTCGACGCTACGAGTAGCGGTTGCTAACTGTTCAATACTTGTTTTAAAATGCAAGAGATACTATTTAAAATGATTAAACGACGACACCTCTAGATCACCAAAAGTGTTCGTTGTTTGTCGCTGTAGTAGCTATCAAGAGGTAGCAATTGCTTTTCTAATATCCTAAAATAACACAGCCTCTCGCTAAGTTACGACTGTTAAATAAAACAATTAAGTGGTTGCACATAGTTCATTTATACAAAAAAAAAATAAATCAGTAATTACAATTTTAAGGTTCCACATAAGGTACAGTGTTACAAGGAATTTACAGTCCGTGCGTAATAAGGCACTTACTTAAAAATGAATAATAACTTTGATAATTAGAAAATACGAATCACTTCAACACCTTGCGCACAAAATGTCACATATATTGTAACAGTCAACAATAATGTCATAATTTAAAAACGTACTGGACGGAATTGCTTGTTAAATACCTTAAACGAATGCATTGTTTATTCAATAAACCAATTTAAATGTACTGTTGCTTTTTTTTGTTCTTGTTAGAAAAATAGTAACAAATATAAATACTTCAAGATAAACCTGTTATATTAAAGTAATGATGATTGATAAATACATTGTAAACGTAGGTAGCCTTGACATCTGTTGACCACAGATGTCGAATGCACAGCTGCTGAAATATTTCTAAAAGTAGAACTGGAGAAAGAATTTTCTAAATCAGTGGCTTTTAATTCAATATCTCCACATACAATTTCGTCCTAAATGTATTTATCTAGCTCGAAGGATGATTAATAACACTAACTTAAATTTATCAAAAGGTACCAAGCAGTTAATGCTGAGAATCACATTCCTGCAACAACATGGCGCTTTCAACAAAATGAAAGAAATTCTAAGTATATTCTTTCCTGGTTACTACTTATGAGTAAAATTTAATCGGAGCACAAGAAAAAGATCTATTCTCGTACAAGACTTGAATTACATTAACTGCCTGCTCAACAAGCTGGTCACAACCACCTTGTTGGAATACCATAAAGAACCAGATATGGTGACGGCAATCCATGGTCAATCATAATATTAAGAAAAGGAAACAAAGCGACGCGTGCGACAGCGCCTTGCATCAGCACACTGAACTGCAAATCCCTCTTTAAGCTTACAAGGTAGCATAACAAAAACAGCTACTTTTTGCCCTTACACATACTGTAAGGTCTGCATATAAAGTTGCTTAACGTACCAAACTAGTAGCAGGTAGTCATACTATTATAATCACTCTAAACTTATTCACCTTTGGTTGATTTTGGTCTAACTATATTCGGAAAGCAAGGTTTAGTAAGGTATTATCTTCACATATAAAATGAAGCACAGATTGAGGTTTCTATTGACTGCAAGAAAAAAATTAAATCTCTATATTCAAAATACTTCATACATTTTCCGAATAAACGGTAGTGAATTGAATGAAAACTAATCAACTATTGAGAAAGCTTTTTTGTATAAGCTCCAGGATCATTCGGATATCAAAACATTGAAATTGTTAGAGGAAATCGAAACTCTGCTACCGCACAAATCTTCGAATATGACGGCTGACACTCTTCACTGTATTTATGCAATTTAATTGTGTTTTGCTTTTTCGATCGTGGTAATGCTTCTACGTATTTTTTAACAATATCTGTGACCTCCAGGAAACGCTCGCTTTTCAAATTAACATTTATTAAAGACTATCTGATATTATCTATGACCCAAGAGACACTGCCGGCGTAAAGGACACCTTCAATTAAGCATGATATCACTGACAGTAATTGATTTATCATCAATAATGACAAAATTTACCGATGCCAAGGCCCAGAAGTCAAACTTATAATGTAAAAGTTATCATACATGCAAATATATAAATGCAATTGTTTATAATTTTTGTCTGCGTTTTTCCACATTGAGTATTGGGAGAAAAATGTATTTAGAGGGTTATATGTATAATGGAACGAGTAATGGAGCGTGTTTTTTTTTATTAGCACACAAGTGGCACACGACGACTTTGCAGACAGGTTTCAGGAATTATTATTTGTCGTATCTCTAGGATTATTTGACGGTTCAGCTACATATCACTAATGAGAAGTTCCTTTGGTAATTAATACCCTGGCTTTGTAAAAAGCAACTATCATAAGGCAAACTATGTAGTGTAGAGTTACAACTATTCAGTTTAACTTAAAGAAACGTAATAGATGGTGAGTAATAAAGCAGTACATAGCTTCGAAATTTCCCTGCCGTCTCCGTGGTAGTGGTCTCAATAACCTATAAGCTTGTGCAGCTACGCTTAAGATGTACTGGCCCGCCCTTAAAATATGAATACTTTTGTATATTAGGGTCTTTTAGGTATAAGCAGTCAATTTAAGGATGCGACGCCATGCGGTTGTATGTCCTCCGATCGTGTATTAATGATTGTTAGTTTGTATACTTAGTGAGCTATAAATTATTTAGTAATTTCAATCGATGTGGTAGTGACAGCATCTTTAAAATTCGTCATTGTTGGATTACTATACAGATAGGTTTGAGTAGTTAGAATCTTGTTCATTTGCGAATAGCAACGCTATATGTGTATATCTATAAGGAATGTAGTTTAACCTCGTTGTGATTGTATTATACGACACGCCAAGCATTGGCATTTGTTTCAACTTTGTTACATTATTTTATAACATTATTTCATTAAACCCATATAAAATAAGCTGCGAGTTGGTTCATTCTTCTAAACAGGTAATAGCGAGACAACGAAACTATACCGGAATCCACGTGTATCCAGGATGGTTGCTACTAGCCAGGCCACATCTCAAGGGCAACCGCTTCTGTGACGAGTCATAAAGCATCGACAAACATTACATTTGGCGCCCAACATGGCGCGTTTATTGTCACGCTATGCCCGAATAGCAGTGGATGAATCATATTGTTTTACACAAAGTTAAAAGGGTTTGTGGAAATCTTACCGAAAGATGTTTTCGCTATGAATAGACAAAAGTGAAGGACTTGTATTTGATTTTTGGAATATTTACCTGTAATTGAACAAGTGGTTATTTCCTATCGTTGAGCAGGGGCGTTTAACAGCTCATAACCGCTAATACCAAGGTTATGTTGCGGAATTTGGGCAATTTAAATTCTTTCTAGACTGATTCTAATTAGGTTAAATACTTTAAGTTCGTACCAAGTTTGTGTGTACGAATAATAAAATTAAAATAGACACGAGTGGCGGTGTAAGCTTAATGAAACACGTTTTTCGATGTTTTTGAATTTTAATGCCGCATAAGTATAATACGCGATCGCGAAATAAAGAACAAACTCATTTCCAAAAAACTGATAAAATGGCAGATTCTGAGATTGCGGAGGCATTAAAGCAGTTAGTTGCAGCGGTCAATAATATGAATTGCAACAATGCAGTTCTAAAAGAATCGATTGAACAAATGAATTTAAATAATTCAGTTAATATGAATAAATTGAGCAATAATGTAAACCGGGTGTCGGAATCGGTAAAAGAGGTAGAAGCTAGTGATGTTGAAAATTTTAAGGACGTAGGTGCTGTGAACCAGCGGTAAACCAGCGGCATCGTTCTCATGGTAGCCGGGACCCAAAATTATATGAGTTTATACAAAGATTTGGGAGGTGCGAACTTGTGCTTTTCGTCAGAAGGATCTGTACATCCGGTAAGATTTATTAAAAAACAAGAAACGATAATGCTAGAAGCGGGAGTCCTTGATACTAGAAAAGTTCCCCTGATTGTTGGTAATCTGCGTGGTTCGGCCCAAGATTGGGGTGTTTTAAAAGAAGAACGCGTAAAGAGTTTTAAAGAATTTAAGGAATTATTTTTCAGCCGGTATTGGGGGTTGAAGAAGAGAGGAAGCTGTTTCAAAAGATCAAATTTGGTTGTTACGATAGGGGGTCTAGGGCCGATTTTTTATTAAAGCTGGTGAGGGAAGCGAATTTTTTGACGGTCCCCCTTGAGGAAAGAGAACTTATTGCTTTTTTAAAAAACCACTTTCCAAGCGAGACTCAGCGAGGTATTGTAAACTGCATACCTAGGACGTTAGATAAGGTGGAAAAATATTTAAGGGAGGTAGATAAAACTTACCAAATTTCCCATGAAAATAGTAACAATTCTAACGCAAATTGGCGTGGGAGAGGTACGAATAATGAACAAAACTGGAGTGTTCGTTACAGTACCAGGTCGAATATGTCAAATTCTGGGGGCAGTAATAATGTCCGTTCCGAACACAGACCAAATAATAATCACAATTTTAGTAATGGTAATGGGGATGAGGGGCGCCGTGAACATCAGGTGACTAGTAGCTCGGGTGGAAGTCAACCACCGACTGTGGCCACTTTATTTAATAAAAACGGGAATGAGCTTCTGTTGGAAGCACAAAATAATATTAAGTTGGTTGCTTTTGCACCGTCTATAGAGGCTACTGTTGAGGCTATGTTGGTAAAAATATTGGTTGATTCGGGCAGCCAAGTTACGTGCATTTCGAAAGATTTCCTATCTAAATTATTACAAGTTAACAATGATATTTTATGTTTACCGTTTACGTCCACCATTCTGGTTAGTGCTACAGGTAAAAACTGCGTTGTAAAAGATAGATTTTTTGTAAATTTTAAATTTCAAGATTTTGAAGTGCCTTATCCGTGCATGGTAGTTCCGGATTTGATTCGAGACGTAATTTTTGGATGTGATTTCTTTTCTGATTATCAGATTGAAATAGATTTTTCAAGAAATTGTTTAGTCGAAAATTTTGAGGGAAAGACAAGGAGCATAGAGTTTAGTATGGAACCAAAACCGGATGCTCGGTTAAAAGTTTGTCAAGTATCGGAGAAAAAGTGTGATAAAAGTAGTTAAAAAAAAAAAGATAATGCCGTGTGAGGTGTCTGAAATGGTGAATCGTGCGGAGAACTTCTCGCGGGAAGAAAACAAAATTACGTGAATTGTTGTTGTCGTATAGGTCGATATTTTTGAACCAACCGGGTAGGACGAATATTTATTGTCACGAAATTGAGTTGTGGGATGACACGCCATTTTGTGTAAAGTCATACCCAATTGAGGAACAAGCAAAGGATGAATTCTGCTGTAAAGTGAGGTCTGAGTTAAAAAAAGGAAAAACTGTAAAAAGTATGCTGATTGGTATTATGTCCATGGTGGTATTTTGTTTAGGCGAGGCCATGACGGTTCGCCCGGGTTTAAGCTATGCATTCCTGCCTCTCAAATTTGTAAGTTAGTTTAGCAAGAGCGTGTTGAGAACGGACATTTTGGAGTAGAGAAATGTTTTCAGATGTTGCGCAGGGATAATTATTTCGCGAGAATGAAACATTATATACGGAAAATTATTTCAAGTTGCGATTTGTGTCAGAAGTCGGAAAGTTCGGTAAAAGGTTTTGGCGAGTACTATAGTGTATTGGCCAAAGCACCAAATAAAATCATTTATGTAGACTTGATGAGTCCGCTTCCGGTATCAAGGGGAGGGGCGACCCAATTATTTGCTGCAGTAGATGCTTTCAGTAAATTAGTGGCTTTATACCCGCTTAAGCGCGCTAATACGGCCGCTATTCTTTGTTGTTTATTTAATAAATATTTTGTGGGGTTGGCAAACCAGAGATCATTCTTTCTGATAACGGTAGCCAGATAGCGAGCAAAAAATGGAAAGTGTCGTTGGAGGCAGTGGGTGTGAAAGTAGCTCACACGTCAGTGTACTTTCCACAAGGAAAGATGACGGAGCGTGTCAATAGGGAAATTGTGCGGATGTTACGGTCACTGTGTTATTCAGTTCATGGGGGGGTGGGCGTTGGTATTGGATAAGGTGGAAAAGTGGATAAACAGTGCAGTCCACGATTCTAGGGGTTTCAGTCCATTAGAATTGCATTTTGGAGCTTCCATAGATAACCCCATGGTTGAGCGTATTGCCTTTCCTACTAGTCTTGAACAAGGTGATGATCGGGAAAAAATTATAACTTTGGCGTATGATCGGTTGAAATCGAAGACCGAATAACGTAGATTGCGGCATCAAAGGGTAAACAAAAAATGTATTGTTTTTAAGGTAGGCGATAAGGTACTGGTTCGCACTCATCCCCAGTCTTCTGCCAAAGATAGCGAGATTAAAAAATTCTTTTTACTGTATTCGGGGCCTTCTACAGTAGTGGCCAAGCGAGGGCCGAATTCATATGAGGTTCAGGACGATGTCCGAGAAGTTTCGTTGGGTATACAAAATGTACGCAATTTAAAACCATATATAGGGCCGGACCAAAATCTGCCCGCAAAACCGTTAGTATAAGTTCAAAGTAATTATCAAGCAAGCTTAGTCAGTAAGTTAAACTTATAGGGGGGGTGATGTACTGGCCCGCCCTTAAAAAATGAATACTTTTGTATATTAGGGTCTTTTAGGTATAAGCAGTCGAGTTAAGGATGCGACGCCGTGCGGTTGTGTGTCCTCCGGTCGTGTATTAATGATTGTTAATTTGTAAACTAGTGAGCTATGAATTATTTAGTAATTTCAGTCGATGTGGTAGTAACAGCATCTTTAAAATTCGTCATTGTTGGATTACTATACGGATAAGTCTGAGTAGTTAGAATCTTGTTTATTTGCGAAGAGCAACGCTACATGTCTATATCTATAAAGAGTGTCGTTTAACCTCGTTGTGATTGTATTATACGACACGCCGAACATTGGCATTTGTTTCAACTTTGTTACATTATTTTATAACATTATTTCATTAAACCTATATAAAATAGGCTGCGAGTTGGTTCATTCTTCTAAACAGGTAATAGCGAGACAACGAAACTATACCGGAATCCACGTGTATCCAGGATGGTTGCTACTAGCCAGGGCCACATCTCAAGGGCAACCGCTTCTGTGACGAGTCATAAAGCATCGACAAACATTACATTTGGCGCCCAACGTGGCGCGTTTATTGTCACGCTATGCCCGGATAGCAGTGGGTGAATCATATTGTTTTACACAAAGTTAAAAGGGTTTGTGGAAATCCTACCGAAAGATATTTTCGCTATGAATAGACAAAAGTGAAGGACTTGTATTTGATTTTTGGAATATTTACCTGTAATTGAACAAGTGGTTATTTCCTATCGTTGAGCAGGGCGTTTTAACAGCTTATAACCGCTATTACCAAGGTTATGTTGCGGAATTTGGGCAATTTAAATTCTTTCTAGACTGATTCTAATTAGGTTAAATACTTTAAGTCCGTACCAAGTTTGTGTGACTTACAGTGAAACGAGTTTTCAAAATCCCGCGTGCTGCTAACATTTTCTGTGAATTTTGCATGCGAAGATTTACAAAAGCTAGAGCATCCTCTAATTTTTCCCTTTGGAAGGTCTACGTTACATTTAGAAGCTGTGTTCCGTACTCTAACTTTTAACCCCTCTTCAATCTGACCCACGCATTTGTCAAAACCGATGAATCGTTAAAAAGTCTTTTCTTTGGTTGACCGCAGCAAAGATCCCACCCAAAGCAACGCGGTCTCTTTCCCAACTTGCTACATACTCGTGTTACTACACTCTGACATTTATAATTACTTTCTGGACTTAACATTGAACCTGTTGTGGTGTTTAGTCATTGTACAGATCATTTTCCTTTCTGAAAATTTTGTTTTCATTATGTAACATTCTATTTTTATGCTTAATTAAAAAGTCATTGCGATAATAATGACATAAGTCCCAATTTGTATTGTTGTTGCAATTGACTTTGAACGTCTAGCAATATTTCGGAGATGGTCTTGCACGTTAGAGGTTTCTGCGTTTCTAGCCCACCGATTTATTTCCCTAGGGAATGATCAGTGGTTTCATTTATTTCATAAAACCCACCGTCTTATTTTAAACATAATTTTCACTCTCGCATATTTAGCATACTTGTATTACAGTTTAACATACGTATTTATTAATGAGTAATACATTATATGTCTTATGGGCTTTATTCGGCTTTAATTGTAGTGACGTTTATTCTAGTTGATGATTAATGCGGTATCTTGAATTTTTATTTAGTGTCCCAATTTATTTTAGGCAAATTTAACTTATTGCGTTGATTAAACTAACTGCTATAATTTTCTCTACACAAAAAAATTAAAACATAATGTTTAATTAGTATTAACTTTTGTAATATCTACTATATTTCGTCCATTTTAGTCTGTCCATTCAAATTTAATGTTTACATTTTTTTATCTGTTTTATAGTTAAAGTAACGCGCATGTATTGCAATAATTTATGCAAAATCTATTCACAAACTTTTTCTAGATTCTGCATGTATGAAGCTTAAGTTAGATTGTCTAAATATGTTGATCGTTTGGCTTATTTTTGATAGACAAGATTCTATTGGTGTGTTGTCACATCACCGCAGCTATTCATAAGGAAACTATTGCTGACGCCTATAGAAGATTATTGTTTTTTTGTTAGTAATAGCAACATAATCATTTCTAATAATATAACAATAATATACTTTCTATATATTCCGATTTGGTATGGGCAGAAATGACTATTTACATAAATTAAAAGTATTAAAAAAATTACATTTATTCAAGGTCAGCGCCTATCGATAACTAGTGATCTTCAGTTATTCTACACAGTGTCGAAGAGGTTATCCAAATATCATAATACTATTTATGGTTTGATATTTCTATGAACTAACTACCCAGTCTGGTTTGCTTTAGAACGTTTGATTCATATATTTTCTTACTTAATCTTTGTTTTAACGAAAATACAGCTACGGTTACCGTTCTTTAATGAAAAACTACTTCCGATGTTTAAAAACATGAAATCAGCTGTGAGGTACTAGCAGCAAGCTGAAGCTCAGTACAGTGCAACTGAAAGAGCATTGCTAGGGTTTGGATTGATAGCACATTGTCAGGAACTAAATATAAGGTTGGTAAACTAGAGGGGATGTATAGTTTATAAAACTATAGGAATTGAAGTATATTGCTAGGACTATCGCAGTAAGTAACAAGAGAAGTCAATTTTGCGTTTTCATATACAGGTAGTGGCTCTAATGTAAGCAATTGTTAACGATAACCTTCCAGAAAATAATATATTATTTGCAACCGTTGGCTATATTAGCTGGTTTCCTACGTTATCTATTTGATTTAACTATTCAATGGATAAATTACTATTACTAAGAATTTGAGAGTCTACCTTATTATATAACACACGCTACTTTTAAAAAATTGCAAAATATGGTAAGAGCTTTCAAGCAAAAGTTTACGGTTTTTTAACTTCCGCTTTTAATATCAGAAATTAATGCGTCCTCTGACAAATTAGAAACGAGTACCTAATCCTTGCATATTAAGCAAGCACCGAAACAAACCAAATTACAACTAAAGCTTTCTGACTTTTATCTTAAAATGCTTTCAAAAAAACGCTTTCATATTTATATCTAGGTAATTTTCTAAATCAAAACCGAAAGGCTTTTAAATTTTACTTGAATTAGTAACATTCCAATAAACGCATAAATGTGTTAAGAAACAGCGTGAAACGGAAAATAGCAGAAAATATAAAATCCGATAAATCGGTTCCATTTGATGTTGTGAAGGGAAGGCGTAATGTGTTTAATAATGCGAACGGCTATATAATTTAGCGTACGCTGAAGTCTGTCGCAAGAAATTAGCATTAATGATTGGTATGTGAATGCCACACCATTTTATGCACATACTGAATTATAGAGGCATTGCAATTGATTTAAAATAACTCCGTTTACGGATTATCACTATACTGCTGTGTAAAGGTAAAGGGCAGTAAGTAACATTTTTGTCAAAAATCAGATATTAATGTCGCATACAAACAGTTACTGTGCTAACGTCACATAGCGTTTGGTGAACATCTATAAATCAATTAGCCCATAAATTTAAAGGTAAATGACAGTGACTACACATGTGATTCTTGCGTTATGGCAACAAGCAATTCCTGACTTAGTAACCAATTTCCACTTGCCTACGCAGTTACTTAGAGCATAAATTTAAATGTGATTGAAAAAGCAGTATCAATTTTTTTTATTTAGTTACTCCCTTTTGCCTTCACATTTGAATTTATGTTTATGTTATGTGAAAACCATAAGAAAGTATCGGTCCAGATACTGTCTTGTTCCAAAACATAATAAATTTTTTTTGACAACTAACTGAGCAGAAACATCAGCTAAAGGGTAGATATGCTATGAGCGTACGAGCGCAAAAATTGTCATTTTACATGTATTTTCTTATGTATGAGTTGCAGTCCAATCTGGTAATTTTTTTACCACTCATAGGAATCCCCATAAGGCGGTGTGGCGTTAGATCTATTTTAGTCATACCTTGTATCTGTAGAGAATTGAACATAAAAAAGAAACTAGTATAAACTTATTAAACAATGTTTATTTATACTAAGTAATCAATTCTACATTTAAAACAAATACTATTATTTATAACACTCTAATGGGCATCCATAATTGAAAGTGTCCAATAGGTATTGTTGTGTATGTACCGGGAAGCAAGTAGCGTTTGTCATAGTGAGGACTTATGGCAATCTTCCCCAGCTTGGTGGTGTGAACTTAATGCTTGGACGAGTGAATTAAGTTCTGTGTGACAAATGCTTCCTTAAACTCTTCTACGTAGTCGACATAATCGTTAAACGTAAGTCTACTCTTTACTACAGATTTTTAACCATCTTCATCTTCTTAGTAACGCCAAAGTTTTAGATAGCTAACGATCGAAAATATGATTTGTCCTCCGTCATTAATCACGAGAGTTCAATCTCTTTTTCCTCAGCTGCTTTAAAAACCTTTGTAACATACATTTTTAATCTTAACCCAATAGAATTCATCATAAGTCGTGCATTATTTTGATCTTTCATCAACCCCAATACTTTAAAGGATTTCCACAAATGTTGTTGAAAGGATAATTCGATATGTCAAAATAACCAATACAATCGCTTCTCATACATTGGTGGGGAAAATGATGTATATTTTTATAAATTAAACTGTCTGTATCTGTGTTGAGAATAAAGCAGTCTTTGCCATAAGCTACTTTTATATACCCACAGTGAAACCGTAGATAACTAACTTGGCAAGGTCAAGGATACACATACCAACATAAATAAATAGTTTTATTAAAAATACTTCCGATTTGAAAAGTAGCAAGGTTGTCGTTGAAGATTGGACAGAGGATTGGATGTTTTAGCTTCAGCGTCATATATGCCTTCCCAGTTTCTCACAAGTTTCACATTACAATGTTTTCTTACATTTTCCATCGTTTTTCCGAAAACAGATTCATCAGCTTGCATAAGTTCTCCCCAAATTCGTTCCTTGCCTGTTTTCTAAGTTCAGTATTTAGGTCAATATAGGATTTTAGCCAACAGCTTTATTTAAATTTCAGCACACGGTGGATTGTTTACAATTTAAGACCATTTATTAAAGCTTGTTTAAGATTTCTGTAGTGAATCACATATCCTATTTTAGAATTTAATATAGTCATTATGTTGGTACTTTGAACTTTCTATACAGGTGATTGTCCGGTCTTCGGATCAATATGCTCGGGACAGAAATGGATGTACTTATGTAAATCATTGATATGTTCCGGGTATTCCAAATTCACCTACAAAGTATAATCTTCTGTGGCGTCATCAGAAACTAATATGACATCGATGTTAGTGTCTGTCCAATCAAAGTTTCCATAGGGTAGAGGGTGACTCATCGCCGGTCCCTCCTGGTTGTCTATATCGAAATACATTAGAAACAGTTCGGGTTTGGAAGGGTGTTGCTTAAGGCAAATACATATTGTTTGCGGAAGCACGTCGTTCTGAATACACTTGACGAAGATATCGTATACTCTTTTCTATAAACAATAGCTGGTTGCTATCGGTTAACAACTCGAGCTCCTGTTCTGTGTATTTTAACATTACGTTCCACGGGTAACTAGGCAACGTAAAATAATGGGCGGGGACAAGTCCATATGTTAAATTGCAGTTTGTAGGGAATTGCATAAAAACCTCTGCTAGCAACATCACATCGATCTTAAAATATAAATCAGAATACTGACCCAGATTTTGAATAATAAGTACCTCTCTTACTTTCTGAGCACGTGTATAGTGTTTTTACGTAGTTCCTCTGCTTTCTAGCTTGTTGTAAAACTCTTGTTGACTAGGTATTGCAGTGCAATCAAGTTTTTCATAAGAAACAACAAAGTCATAAGGGTATAGACCTTTTCTAGTCAATAATTTAAACTGTTCTTCAGTTTAATATATAAATTTACTATTTCGTAGTGGAAATGCACTACGATTTATTTTAAAATTTGCAAGAAGCAGTTATTGGTGCTATACCACTAGTAATTGTCAGATATTTAGTAATAGTTATTGGCATACATGGTTGTTATTGGCATCTTATGTGTACTAGTTATAGGCGATGTTATTTATAGCCAAAGGTTTAGGTATAAATAGAGCAACAATTTAATATAGGTACATACAGAAATAAAGATTCTAAATCTAGGTACATCAATAAAAAGTATAGCTAGGTTTATATGTATGGACATTTAACCTAGAATCTGTCGCGGATTTATTTTCATTTTTCCAACTTGAGCCCCGCGTTGCGGCGCCTATGTAGCAAATTCGATTTTTTATTATATAGATCGTGTACGTAAATGGTTACTCATTTCGAGTCCCAAAGCGTTGGACGTTAATGTAGCGAATTTTATTCTATAATCCCTAGAGAGAAAATAGAACAAGAATTTGGAATTTAGAGGGACTTGAACTTTTTATGCGTTCGAGGTAGAACTGTAAAAACTTGCTGCACCGGAGGCTCGCTTGTCTATTATCCCACGAAAGATCATAAAAAGGGCAGGGTTAAAACAAGTTTTCGTGAAACAGAAAACTTAATAAAGTGAAATTGGACGCTATTGTGTTTAACAATTATTAAAAACGTGTGATTATAGGGTAGAAACCGAAACCGTATCTGAGTGAATCGTTTAAAATTTTTAATTTACTCTTTTTAGAAGATGTAGCGATTTAAAATCAGAAGGTATCTAATACATATAACTTTTAACCAACTATTAAAATTAAATAAATTCACATACCTTAGTGATATTAAAATAAAATTATTAGTTAAAGAACACTTTGTCTCTTGTGATTTATATAAGCATTAGATCCGATAATCGCGTACAAACTTAAGCAAATCTGTAACAGCAATTATTTTATAAATGGTATTATTAAAAATTCTAAACATACTATTTTTAGAGCAAATACAACTTTCAAGAAAATGTATACTTTACGTAAAGAAAAAATTAAATGGTCACCATAAGATTATGATTTGTGACAGTGGGGTGCCAGGTCTTACAGACTGAAACGATTAAAATTTTTTTTGGCGTCTCGAGACATGGTCGTTGTGGAAAAGGGGTTGCAAAACAATTTAACAGATTCTTTTACGACCCAGCAAAAATCACTCTTCCTTAACCAGTGGATGTTGGCGACTACCTTTAGGCTTGTTACGCACAGGTTCCAGCTGGGTTATAAAAAACTATGGCCTCAGACTGATGAATACGCTCAAAGATGTTAAAAAAATTTTGGTTGGTTACGTGAGTTAAGGTTCGTGGCTTCAAGCGGTCCTTTTTAAAAAGACTTCTTTGAACTTTAACAAATTTATTTGATTTAAACAGATTTGAACAATGAAATTTTACTAGGGATGGACTCGGGCCGGGCTGGGCCGGGCTTTTAATAAGCCCGGCCCGGCCCGACGCAGCAAGGTAACCGGCCCGGCCCGAAGCCCGGCCTAGACGTAGTCGGAAGAAAAGTAAGTACTAGGATAACTATTATACGCGGAGAGTGAGGGGATTCGCCTACATACCAAAAAGAAACAAAAAACACATTGCCCACGATGATCTATTAACAAATAAAAATAAATAACGGATTCTGTACAAACAAGCAAGAGCAATAAATTAAGCGTTACTATTTGGAAGCAAACAGTTAGGTGATATGAACAATTTAGTACATTAGATACGAAGTGCGCATCTCGTATTTACACAAAATAAAATTAATCAGTAGTAAATAAACCTGTGAGAGCTTTTGTCAAGCATTTTTAAAGTTTCACCTAATACTTTTTGTAAAATAACTAATTAGTAGGAAAGAATTAACGTGTGGAAACTTTTGTCAGATATCTTTTAAATCGTACATAGTACCGCTTGTAAAATAAACTAATCAGTACAAAGGAATAAGCGTGTGTCTGTCCAATACCTTTAACACAGGTACATCACACATGTAGAGCGATAATATCGATTAGCAGCAACGAACAATAGTTCTACAATGTGACGTTTCTTGTCACATAACTACACCAAATGTTGATACGGAATATCCCATTGACACACACAAAAGAAAACGAGTTGCATACCTGTAGGTGTCCGAATACTTAGCTTGGAAACCGTCGGGGGCGAGTCAACACAGAAACGCCGCGGTATTCAGGATCCATTCACCCTGGCATCGTAACTACAGCAACGACCTACGCACAAAAGCAGAAAGGAAGAACCCATTCGGCCTCCAGTTAAAAAAGCAATCCACGCAAGACACCTCCTAGTTGTCGAACAGAAAATAAACAGACGTGCATTGCTTTTGAAATACGGTGACGAATAATGTAGAAAATATGTCGACGCACAAGCTATACAAGCAAATTTAACAATGGTTCAAATAACAGGAATTCCAACTGAAAATCCTCGCTTATGGAAGCGCGATTAAAACTGGAAAACCCGGGTTCTATCAGATAGTGTGCGACCTTATTTCAACAAGTTTTTACATTGAAACAATAGAGAAAATCATTATAGGCGGTCGTAATGTATACCAAGATAACGGGTACCTGAAACAGGAGATAACTATTTAGTTGTTGCATAAACTTGTCGCTTCAAAGCAAATAGATTTAAGTTGAGGAATTTATTCGTGAGCGTGTTTATTATTGATTATGTTGAAGGATTTAACAGTAGAAACAGAATATATTTGAGCGGGTATTGAATTAGTAAGGGAAAAAAATAGGGTAATTAATTTATGCTGAAAATAAACGTAACAATTCTTTAAAAAATCCTAGAAATAGGTAACAAAGGCACAAAATGTTTAGCAATTTTCAATGTTTATGAAATTGTACGCTTAACGCACCTTATAACCTTCATAATAAATTTGCGTCCGCTTTATTTTGTCGTTCCTACTGCAAAGAATATTACTAGAATTACCTACTTGAAATTAGAGAGTTGTTACAAACTCAATCCAAGCAGACTTTATTAAACGAATCTTCAAATAAAGTATCCTTTTTTAAAAGTTTGCATCCAATCTAAAGGAGTGTTAGTGCAAGTGTTTATCTTTTACTCTTTATTCTGACATATATGTTTAGTATTCTATATCTAAAGGTTATGTTTTAAAAATAAATAAAGAATTAATCTCTTTTGTGACAAGGTGACCTATAATACTTGTTTAACTATATTGGAAAGAATCAAAGAAATTGTATTCACACAAAGATAAACATTTTTTTATTATTTGAGTTTTTTATTTCCCACTGATTCGATAACATTTGTATGTGTTGTCAAAGTGTTTTCACGGAATACTTTTTGAGTTTACTTCAAGACACTGTTTTTACTCCTTTCCAAGCATATAGCATTTCTATTTTCAAAAGGATTTTTACAGTTTACTTCTAGGAAAAGCATTACAAAACAGCATCCTCGTATTTAGAGAGTTGACGTTTTATATCTTTTTCGTGTTATAAACTTGGACATTATATTTCTAAATTTAATTACGGAAACAACACTACAAAAAACCATTTATTTCGCTATATTTATACACAAAGCAGACAATTAAACGTACGTTTGTACGTTAAGCATTTGGCATATGTCAAAATTAAGGCGCCTTAAATAAAAGCATTCCCTGCCTGTATTTAAATTAAATAAAGGTGTTCTTAATTTAATAAAGTACAAACATTAAAGGTGTAATTGCGCATGTGTAAATGTCAAATAAGAGAAAACTTTATAAAAAATTGGTAAAATGAACTTTGCAATAACTCTCTAATGTTTTAGGCGGTAGACATAAATTATACACGCGATTGCTAATATCGACGTTCGCCGCATGATTGAGATTTGGAGTATATACATATACATAATATAAATCATGCAAACTTTGAATTATGAATAAATCACCTAGTTCGATGTTCCTGGGCATCTTTTACTTGCCTAAAGTACAACATGAGGAACAATAAATAGGACTAGAAAAAATATTCGGTATAAGAAGTGAGTTATAATATCAAGCCTCCTTTACACTAAACAAGACGAAAAACTGATTATTAATGGGTTCATGAAGACACTACGTGAAAATATAATTAAGAACGTTTACTTACTCAATGTGAGATAGAAGTGAAGGGACGATGGAGTATCTACTCGTGAGTTGTTCGGCCCGAACTTTTCGGGCCGGCCCGAGTCGTTTGGCCCGGCCCGGCCCGGCCCGAAAAAAGATAGGCCCGGCCCGGGCACGGCCCGAATAAAGTAGTCATCGGCCCGGCCCGGATTCGAGCCCGAAATTGGGCCGGGCTCGTGCCGGTTCGGCCCGAAAGCTCGAGCCCGAGTCCATCCCTAAATTTTACAATCTTGAATTAAATTATTCTAAGTCAAAATACATTAATTAATTGTACAATCATTTATCTACGAACTGCAATGCAAAAGCTGAACGTTTGATGAACTGAAGGCGAGTGGAGCTCCCGGGCCTTATATAATCTCCCTACCCACTCACAGTTCTGTGGGAACTTGCAGACCTAATGTCTGCTTACACTTGACTCTATTCATGATACATAGTTGCTATCTTAAAAGCTATTCATAATTACTTTGTTGCAGGCTTAATTCTGCGTTATCTCGGTACGTGACTTCCTACGACCGCATGTGACCTGACATCTGCAGTGTCACTTATCCTTGTGCTACTTTGTAGCGCTCCCTTCCCATGAACGTTTATAAACTGAAATAAATTGTAACAAATTGTCTTTTATGACATTGTTGTACATTTCCTAATATTTCCTAATTACTTTCTTAAGTATTAGTTTTATAAGTATAACAAATGGGGGATCACATAACTCCTCCAGACGTACATTAAAAATTAAAAGTTTTTACCTTTTATTACATCGAAAGGTAATTTACTGTTGGTTATAAAAGATTTTATTCACAATAATTCTTTTAATAAATCTATTGTTACTATTATACTTGAATGTAGGGTATTTAATTTTGCAAAGGTTACTGCGTTTTCTAATGTTGCTAGGATTTGTTGAATTAAAGTTATGGTTGATATTATCTGGTTGTATATCGTATTGAATCTGATTAAATCTCGCATGCCTAACATGGTAGTTCGCATGTTATTTTCTAAGGTGTCTATTCGATTGGCTATACTATCTTGATTTCTAACTAATTTTCTTAGGGTTTCATTAAATTTGATGATCGTTGCTTGAGTTAACGATATTTGGTTATTAATTATGGTTCTGATGTCGTTTTGGTTCTCTATTAATTGTTGTATTGCGTTGTCATAGCGTTCTGCGTCTTAATTATCTAGATTGCCGGTAATTGCTTTGATTATGTTTCCTAATCCGTTGATTAGTCCTCCTTTTCTTCTCGTCATTTGTTCTGTAGGTATTAGTCGATTAAATTTGTCTTCTACATTTTTCAAAATACTTTCTGCTATACTGTCGTAGTTCGTCATTTCTATTGCGTATTCTTTTTCGAATTTTATTGTGTCCATTGATTGTTTTAGTCGAAAATAATTATTTTTGATTATTTGAAATTCTTGTTTTAGCTCTGTTAGATCGAATTTTTGTGCAAAAGTCCAATAATCTATAGTGTTCTGCATACTGCCTAATTATATTGGTAGTATACCGGGGTTGTTCTTTATGTCTTCAATTATAATTTCTGTCTCCTTTCTACCTGGGTGGAGGTTGACGGTAAGGGTGACGATTGTCCATCTGAAAGTACAGGGTGTCTTAAATTTTTTAGGTGAACGTATTTTGTTATCTTGCCGTCGTCTATTGCGGCTACGTTTTTGTCGGATATTCGTTTGATTTCAAAGGGGCCTAAATTTGTCGGTGCCGTTTTGTGTCTTTTACTTTGGTAATTTTTTTCGAATACGGTTTGTCCTATGGAAAATTTGTTTAGGTCTGAGTTTTTATTACGGGTCGCGGTAATGCGTTCTTTGTCGTTATCTAACTTATCCTTTACTTTGTCATAAGTTATTTTCAGTTTCTCTTTGTGATCTTTAGCGTATTGCTGATAGATTTCTTTGTTATAATGTATATCGTGCGGGTTGCGTGAATCTGAGTGTCCTAGGGTTAGTTCTAAGGGTGTAAAATTTGTCGATGAATTAATGGTGTTATTATACGCGATTAATGCGTATGACATTAAGTTAGTTATGTGTTCTTTCTTGTAATTTATTCGTAATAATCTGATTTGTTCTAATAAGGTTGAATGTAGTCTTTTGATTAGTCCGTTGGATTCAGGGTGGTTTTCAGTTATAAAATGAATTTTTATTTTGTGTAATTTCAAAGTGTTTTGAATTGTTTCGTTTTTGAATTCGCTTCCGTTGTCAAACGTTATTGTTTCGGGTGTTCCGTAAAATGTAAAATAGTGTAGAAATCCTTGAGTTACGTCTAAACTATTTTTAGAAGTGATTGGTGTTGCTTGGCCTATTTTCGTAAATTCGTCCACGATTGTTAGGTAACTTTGTACTTCTACTACTAGAGTATCTGCGTGTAATTTTTAAAAAGGTTTGTCTGGTGTTTTAGTCAACATTAAGGGCATCTTTGAGGGTTTTCTGTCATATTTGGCTTAATCGCATAATTCACACTGATTGATAAAGTCTGTAGTTAATTCTTTCATGTCTTTGAAATAGTAACGTCTCATGATTTGCTTCAGGGTCTCGTTTATTCCTCGATGGTTGATCTTTCTTTCGTGTTGGTTTCTTATCACGTCATTTATTTCGTCGGGGTCGTCTAATGTTATTAATTTTCTTGTGCATCTTATAATTTCGGGGCCAGAATTGTTGAATAGTTTAACATATAGTTCTGAAAATTGTTTGTACAAGTTTTCCGTGTTAAAATAAAAGTAAAATCGTTTAGTCGCGGGGGTGTATTCCTTTAGAATTTTAATTATCTGTGATTCATTGTCGTCTTTGGTTATTTGAACTTGGTAAATTTTCTTATTATCCACTTTCGTGTATTTTACAGGGTTGGGGTTGTTTAAAACTTCTGTGATTATAAATCGATTGGGCTTCGTGTCTATAGCTTCGTTTAAAATTTTAATTGCGGTTTCCGGTTCATCATTTTGTGTCGAATGTATGGTTTCCATTTCTTCTGGATCTTCTTTAATTTAGGTTTCGTCTACTTTCTTATCACTGATTCGGTTTCTAGTGCGTTAAGTTGGATTCTACTTAAAGCGTCTGCGTTATTGTTGTAAATTCCCTTTTTGTATATGATCTCATAGTCATATTCTTCTAGTCGGATTCTCCATCTTTGTAATTTTGAGTTGGGTTTTTTGAGTTTGCATAGCCATACTAATGGTCTATGATCGGTGTATATATAAAATTTTCGTCCGTATAAGTACGGTCTAAAATACTTTGTTGCCCAAATTATGGCTAACAATTCTTTCTCTATCGTACTGTATCGTTGCTCTGTTTCGTTGAGGGTTCTGGATGCGTAACTGATGGGTTTATCGTTACCTACTGTTCCTTGATTTAATTCTGCGCCTAGGGCTACATTTGATGCGTCTGTTGTTAATACGAATGATTTCGAAAAGTCGGGGTATTCTAATACGGGGTGATTTGTTAATATGCTTTTGATTTTGTCTACTGCTTTGATAAATTCTGGGGTATGTACAATTTTGTTTCCCTTTTTTAAACAATTGGTTAGTGGTAATAACCGGTAATAACCGCTAAGGCCTAAAAATCCTTTTATCTCTTTATTCGTTTTGGGTATGGGGTAATTTAATACAACGTTCGTTTTGTCGGGGTTCGTCATCACTCATTGGGGTGTTATTATGTGTCCTAAAAAGGCTATTTCCTTCTATAGGAATTCGCTTTTATCTAGTTGTACTTTAAATTGTGCGGTTCTTAATCTTTCGAACACTTCTCGTAATCTTTCAATATGCTCCACTAATGATGTTGAATACACTATTATATCATCTAGGTACACAAGGCATTTTTCGTTGTGTATCCCTCGTAGTATGTTATCCATTACTTGTTGAAAAGTTGCAGGTGCGTTCTTTAGTCCAAATGGCATCCGTTTATACTCGTAGTGTCCTCTAGGTGTGCTAAAGGCTGTTTCTTGTGTATCTCCTTCTTCCATTTCCACTTCATGGTATCCTGATGCTAAGTCTAGCGTCGAAAAATATTGGCACTTGCCTAACTTATCTAAAATCTCTGTTATATTCGGTAACGGGTATTTATCGTCTACCGTTTTTTCGTTTAATTTGCGGTAATCTATTACCATTCTGTATTTCCGTTTTTCTGATGCGTCCAGTTTCTTTGGTACTATTAATACGGGGCTGCTCCATGGTCAATTGGAGTGTTGTATGATATTTTGATCTAATAGATCGGCTACTTGTCTGTCAGCTTCTTCCTGACTTGCCTGGGGTAATCTGTATGCTTTGGTGAATATCGGTTTGTAATCCGTTAGCTCAATATTGTGCGTAACTGTATTTGTAAACGTTAGGGGTATTCCTTCGCAATGAAATATGTCGCGGTATTCGTAACATAATTTTTGTATAGCTTTCTGCTCCTCGTAATTTATGTCGCGGATAAATCGGATTTTATTTAAATTTTGTCTTAACATTTCGTCGTTTTCTACGGGGTTGTAATTTTCGTTTAGGTTTTTGTCTATTTCCTATTTATTAAAATTTAATTCTTCTACGTTAATCGGGTTTGTTAAGGATAGTTCTACGGGGTAGTCATTTGAGTTTAATATGGTTGTTGCGACATAATTGTCTTTGATTTTTACTAATGCGGTTGGGGTTTCTACTCCTTGTTGAAAAGTTATGTGGTTTATTATTCTTAAGTTATTATTTGAATTTACGGGGATTCTTATCTTTTTTTCTGTTCGGGGTTCTAATGTATATTTTTCGTCAATTTGGGTGTTTTGAAATTTGATGGGGATTCGTCCATATTTGGTTCTTAATAATCGGTTTTTAATATCTATGTTGGCTCCTAATTTTCTTAAAAGGTCCATTCCTAATAGTCCGTCATATTTGTCGTTAAATTCAAATATGCAGAATTTGTGTTTCATCTTTACGTTAAAGGTTTTTGGTAAAGGTATGTTTGCTACGAACTGGTGCAGGGTTGTTTGATAGGCGGTTTTAATTTTGAAGGGTTTTCTTTCTACATAGTTTAGATGTTTTTTTTCTGCGCGCGGGCTTATTAATGTTTTTGAAGATCCTGTATCGATTAGTAATTTAAATTCAGCGTGGGGTATTTCGATATAGGGTAGTACTAGGTGATTTATATTATTTAGGTTTATTATGTTTGGTCGTTTATAAAATGGTCCATTTGAAAATTTGAACACGTGTTCTCTTCGTCGTCCTCTCAATTTTCGTATGGTTCTTCGCGTTCATAATAGTTCGATTGATTTTGTTCATTATTTGTACACGGTCGATTGCTATTATTCTAGTCATCTTCATAATCTTCTACTTCTTGATGAAATAGCTCTTCTGAAGTGAAAGTGCGTTTTTGATTGGGGTTTGGTCTTATGTGCGTTATTTTCGTGTTGGGTCTGGTGTTACCAGATGATGTATCCATTGGTGTGGGTTTATAATAGTTATTGGGATTATTATTGTTTATCATCGGTGAGTTCCTAGTAGGATTTACGTTGAATGCTGGTCTTTGCTGATTTATATTTTGGTTGAATCTCGGTTGAAATGCGGGTTTTGAAAAGTTTGGGTAAAACATTGGTTTTGAGAATTGTTTGTATTGGTTGTTAAAGTTTGAGTTATTAAAATGTGGATTATTGGTGTGCATTTGGTTTGTTTGTGCATTGAACGGGTTGAATTTTTGTTGTGGATTTATTTGTCTTGCGGGTTGTATAGTTTTCATTGGCGTATAGCTTTTATTCGCGCTGGGGTTATATAGTCGGTTTCTATAGTACATTACATTTTCTTCTTCGATTATTATGTTCATTGCTACTTCTAAGTTTTGGGGATGTTGAAATTTAATTTTATCTGAAAGTCGTTCGGGTAGTGCATTTAGATAGGTATCTAATGCCATCTCGTCGTACATTTTCGTTTTTAAAAGTCTTATATTTGGGTCGGTTTCTTCAATTTTGAGGTTTGTCAAGATTAAGCTTTTTACATCTTGGCATTTCATTCCAAACTGGTATGGGGATTGATTGTGTTCCATCATAAGTGTTTGTCAAATCTCTTACTAAGCATTTTAGGTTTCTTTGGTCGCCGAAATGTGCTATTAATATGCGTTTGTATTCTTCCCATTGGTCTACGTGTTTGCGAGTTGCAATTAATGTTAGTGCCCTTCCGGTCAGTTTACTAATAATAAGGCGGATAAGCAAAGTGTTCCTTTCGTTATCACCTGGCTTATAAAAGGTTTTTAGGAATATTTCGCTGGCTGAAATGTAATTACTAAGTAAACATTGGTCATTTCCGTTAAAGCTGGGTATTATTTCTAATTACAGTTTTATTTCATTAGTCATCTTGGCTGAGGTAATATTTGGGTAATTTTAAAAAATTAAAATTTTTTTTTTGAAAAAGAATTTGGATTTATTTTGTAGTTTTCGGTGTTATTTAATGGGTTTTACGCTTGGTATTGGTTTGGTTTACTTTACTCTTAATTTGCCAATTTTAATTTTAATTTAGGTGCGAGTTAAGATTCTTGGCTTCAAGCGGTCCTTTTTAAAAAGACTTTTTTGAACTTTAACAAATTTATTTGATTTAAACAGATTTGAACAATGGAATTTTACAATCTTGACTTAAATTATTCTAAGTCGAAATACTTTAATTAATTGCACAATGAGTTATCTACGAACTGCAATGCAAAAGCTGAAGTTTGATGAACTGACTACGAGTGGAGCTCCTGGGCCTTATATAATCTCCCTACCCCCTCACAGTTCTGTGGAAACTTGCAGACCTAAGGTCTGCTTACACTTGACTCTATTCATGATACATAGTGGCTATCTTAAAACCTATTCATAATTACTTTGTTGCAGGCTTACTTCTGCGTAATCTCGGTACGTGACTTCCTACGACCGTCTGTGACCTGACATCTGCAGTGTCACTTATCCTTGTGCTACTTTGTAGCGCTTCCGTTCCCATAAACGTTTAAAAACTGAAATAAATTGTAACAAATTGCCTTTTATAACATTGTTGCACATTTCCTAATATTTCCTAATAACTTTCTTAAGTATTAGTTTTATAGGTATAACAAATGGGGGATCACATAACTTGCGTAATAATTATCTCTTTGGTTTATGCAATTATAAGGTGTCTGCAATGCTTACAATGTTGTCAGTTAATTAGTTGCGTTAGCGTCTCTATTACAGTTATTTTTAATATACTGTGGGTGTTATTCAAATTATAATGTCCCTGAAAGTGGCGGCATTGGACGTCGTGAAATATTTATATTCAATCTAAAACTTGGAACCAGATACACTTTCAAAGTCACCACAAAACGTAGTATTGACTTTAACAGCATCGTTCACTTTAAGTGCGTTCTAGATCCTTCTCTTAAATAAACTTTTACATTCTGTCAGCAACGACTTTATAACTTTATGCTTAAGGTGGCTAATTACACCACTCCTTTACGTTTTTTGAAAGTAGAGATAAAGTCTTCCCAACGTACACGCTCTTTGGCAGTTTCCTTTTTAGTTGTTTGTCTCAACCTTTTCTTCTGGACTACTTTGAATTATGAACGCGCAGTTTTTAAGTCTGCCAACGAAGCAAATAGTTTTGTTTCTCTCCAGCAATTAATATTTGCCACAGACTAGTCCTAGTCACTAGTCACTGGTCACTAGCTAGTCACAATACCATGTTTTGAGTCTTCTACACTCCAGTACTACAAGCACGTTTTCTTTAATGTCGCATATATGTCACGGCTAAATGGTCGGAAAAAATATGGCGAAGATATGCCTCCTTCTATTTCCATAATGCAATAACATTGGTGTTACCTCTGAGTCTAACCAACTAACTAACCCTACATATGATTTTCCAATGCTCCACACGGAGGTACTACATTGACCAGGAAGCGAATTTTTTTTACCTAAAAAATTTTGAATTTTGCCGAACCCTTGCTGTTGCAAGCAAGGTAGGGATCTTTAACGTGCGTGACAACACTCACATACGGGACCTCCAATTTATCTTTCATCCGAACGAGGGCGTATTTTTGTGAAAAATGCTTGCTTAACATTTTTCAAGCAAACCGTGTCGGGATTCGAACCCGAGACCTTGGGCGTAGTAGTCACACGCATACCTACTACGTCTCGGAGCCGCCGTTTAAGACTAACCCCAAACTAAAAAGTCTACCCCATGGTATACTAATTCTACCGGGCCGAGGTGGAGCGCGCTCCTGGCAGAGCTGGACCGCAATCCGGGCCGCAGTGGGCTGCGCCTAAAGCGTAGATATCAACTAAAACGTAATAATATACTTCCACAAAAGCTTAATGCAGAATTCGATGATGTAACTAGATCCGCGTTTGTGGGTTAAGTGATAGTAAAGCATACGTTACTATTCTTATTGTTTCTGCTAACTTTCAGCAATTGTACCTAACTATACTGCAAGCTATGAATCAATGCAGTTCAATACGTTTATGCTTGCAAGAAGGTTTACGTTTAGTAGTTTAGAGTGCACTACTTTTAATAAAAATTTCTCATTACTTTGAAAGTTACGTTATTCCAATGCATCGACCTTATTTCAGCAGATTCTGAAAAGTTTCCTACATTCATATTCAAACTTAACTGAGCTTCAAGTAATATTATTTTAATTACCAAGTCGTGCCTCCGCATTGATGGAAGTTATATATCTAATAATTCATCAGCTAAGTTTGCGTTTGCTATTTGCCCATCATCAATCGAAGTTGCATTTGCATAAAGAGTTCGACTTATTCAACTTATACAGGCGGTGAGATTATGTTAGCTTAAAAGACTTAATTAAATTCAGATTAACTTCAGAAAAGCTATGTACGCACTAAAGACTAAAATTATAACGGTTACAGCTTATTTACACGTTCCTTAAAGCACTGTAATACTAAGCGCAGCTTAACACATTCCATATCGACCTTCTGCCGCAGTACTTCCCAGCATGCTATTTTAATGATAAAAGACGGTTCGCATTTTTAAATGCCTTTTTTAATTTCTTGGTTCAGTGCTTGCGATGTTGTTTTTAAAAAGGTTTATTTGGTTGTTTTTCGTTTATAAGTTATGATAGTTTACTTGACGTGCATATGGGCGCGTTCGTTGCCTCTGCGTAGTGATAGAACCTTTCAAAGTTGTTGCTCCGTTGTACAACTCAGGATTCATGAGATACCTATGTTTTAGGTTTCTTGCACTAGCACCAGCACTACCATAAACGTTTTTCGAATTTTTTCGCATGCGTCGGGAAAGTGCAATTTTAGGTAGTGATCTAGGTTTGGATAACGACTGTTCTGAATCAGGAAGCGTTTGGTAAAGTAGAATGCCTTCATCGCGTATTGTACCTCAGTTGTTGTGAATAAGCAGTGTTAAGATATTGGACTGTAATTTTTGTCTATGGCCCCATTTGTGTTGAGCTTTGAAAGTAAAGAATGTAAACCTCCTTTAGAAATCTTATGGATTGCATTATAGGTGCGCGATAATGGATGAGCTCTATCTCGATTTAAAAATATTTTTGACATACCAGATTTTTTTTAAGTTCGCTCTAATTATAAATCTAACAAGCAAAGACAACGATTGTTTAAAAATTTGAGATCAAAAATTCTGGGATTAGAGTTTCGTGATGCTTAGATTGAATGACGGTAATTGTATATTTGATTCGTACCTGAACCTTGCTTACAATTCTAACATTGTGCTCCTTAGAGGTCTCTCCTGTATTGTATCTTAAGCAGAAATTAAGTTAATACATGTGGAGGTAGAGAGTCGAGTAGGGTTCTCGAATGGTTTAAGTCATACCGTGCTAATAATAATGTTACGTTTAAAAGTTGTTCAATTTATTATTAAGATTTTGAGGAGTGAGGAAATGTTGATTGACAAGTGAATGTGTTGAAGGCGGATGACATGCTCGCGCACAAAAACGTATACAGGTAAATCCGTAGTTTTAAAACTTTATTATTGTTCAGTTGGCTACAGGAACTGATGTTTAGGTATATAAAAAATTGGTGCTAGATTTTACAATTAGTAATATTAAACGTATTGAATAAAGTCTGTGCGTTCATTCTTTTGTGATATTTAAAGAGGCTGAAATTTAAACTATTGAATTTATACGGCGGGTTGGTCGTTAACTAGGGCATTCATCATCAAGGCAACCACTAAGTGCACGCTTTCAGTTACTTAGGTAAAACCATAAGGTGCCTGGAGCTCGTCATGCAATGCAGTTATGGTGAATTCGACCCGGGTAGAAGCTATTAAGTCGTTTCAGGTACCGCAGAATATCCGGCACTTAAAGATTTTCTTTTTGGGTCATTATTTACGAAAGTACGTTTTGTGAGAAGCTAATGGAGTTTATATGGCCGTTGTTGAAACTTTTAAAATGGGTGTCCTGCAGCGTTGGAATTTAGAAGAGCAGAAAGTTTTTGAAAACTTAAAGTAGCTTTACCATCGATTATCATATTGAATCACCCGTATTTGGTCATGCACTTTTTATTCAAGCAGATGCCACGACTGTAAGTCTGGAGGGTTGTCTATATCAAGTTAATTCGGAAACGTAGGAAAAGGATATACTTACATTCACGAATCGCACGTTGCATGGTTCTAAAACTGGATACCGTGTAACATGACAGTATTGCATTGCTAATACAGATAACATGTCATTGCCTTTTTTTGAATGTCGTACAGGTTTTTAAATTCCCAATTAACCAAGTGGGTGTGGTATTTTCAAAAATACATTTTTAGTATTGTTTACTACGCGCGTAAGGAGAATGTTCTAGTGGATGCACTAGCCCGGTGTCCAATCAAGGAAGAAGGCCAAATACCTCCGCAGGAGTTTCGGCCAAGGTTTGTGTGTTAAAAATCCTATTTGTGTAAACAGGTTAAGTTGTGCATAAGAAATATCATTGAAGAGAAGGAAAGAGCGAATTTTGTCGCAGGGTAAAAGCAGAATTGTCTAACCCGAAAGTAGCGAAAAAATATTCCAAGTATTATCTAGAACCTGAATGAGTTCTATTTAGGCGGGGTCACGAAGGGTCATCTGGTTTTAAGGTATATGTAGCGGCTCCTAAGGCCGGGAAAGTATTTCCAGTTGTTGCGTAATTGATGAATAGATTGAAGCTTTTTGTTCAAAAAAACCTTTCGGGATGCGACTTGTGTCAAGAGCCAAAAAGTTTAGTTAAAGTTTGGGGTGAATATAATTTTGTGCTAGCGGATGCACCTAATAAAGCTAATGTTTTAATTTGATGGGTCTTCTGTGAGTATAGCGTGCAGATGCAACTCATTTATTAGTTATAGCAGAAGTTTTAATAGTATCGGTATCGTTGTTCCTTTTTAAGTGGGCTACAGCGACTGCTATTTTGTGATGTCTAATAAACAAATATTTCTTGAAGATCGACGAGCCCCACAGCATACTTATAAATAATGGTAGTCAGTTTGCCAGTAAGAAGTAAAGAAGATCATTAGGTCCGTAGGTGTCAAGGTTGTTCATACATTGATGTATTACTTTCAAGGCAATATGACAGAACGTGTAAATGGCGAGATTGTGCGTGTTTTACGGTAGGTGTATCATTAGGCTCATGGCTTGTGGACTTTAGTGTTGGATAAAATAAAGGAGTAGATTAACAGAATAATCCCCGATTCTACAGGATTAAGTCCTTTTGAATTGCATGTTGAGGTACCCATCAATAACCACAGAGTTAATAATGTTGCTTTCCTTGCCAGTTCGTCAAATGTAGGTTGGGCTGAAATTATAACCATTGCACATAATAGCTTAAAAACTATTGCTGAAAGGCGTAGATTACGTAATTTAAAAGTGTATACAGTATAGAAAAATATATACCAAGTTTCAACAAAGCGATAAGGTACTAGTTCGGATCTATTTTCAGTTCACGAGTGCGGAAAAAGAAATAAAGAGATCCTTATTATTGTATTGAGGCGTCGACCAAATTCGTATAAAGTTAGTGACCACGCCAGTGATTCTCGTTGGGTATTCACAATGTTGTAACTTTAAACAGTATAGCTTGTCGTATCACAGGGTGACCAATGAAGTTATGGGTATAAATGCACCTTAATTGTAAAGGGAGGCTTGGCAACTAAGTTAAATTTATAAAGGAGATAACAGACCTGTATTGAATTTGAAGTGTAAAATAAATTAGTGCAGGTGGAGAAAGAGATTTGAGAAGTGTTCGCGAAAAGGTCAAGACTTAGCGTGCGGAAGACTTGTCCATGATAATAATAATGTTACGTTAAAAATTGTTCAATTTATTATTAAGATTTTGAAGAAAGAAGAAGTTATGAACGGATGATTGAGTGTGCTAAAGGTGGATGACTTGCTTCAGCTGAAAACATATGCAGAAAAGTTTGTAGTTCTTAAGATTTTATTATCGCTTAATTGGCTCCAGGAACTGATGATTAGTTATGTGAAGATGTGGTGTTAAATTTTACAATTATTAATGCTAAACGTATTGAATGTATTCTGTGGATTTATTGCTCTGTGCGATTTGAAGAGGTACTAAGTCAAACTATCGAACTCCTAAGGATAATTGACTGCTGGATAGGGTATTCATCATCAGAGCAACCACTTTGTGCACATTTTCAGGTATCCAGATAAAGCCTCAATGGACTTGAAAGTAGTCGTAGGCTCTTACCTACATTTTTGGAATTTCAATTATTTTTTTAATGGATATGCGTTTGGTTAGCAATACTTGTTCTAATATTTTTTCAGCTGTAGCGCTATATTGCACCAATGTAGAGGTTGTCTTCTAAACTTAAGTTATATATTTTTTGTATCTGTGTTACTAGTTAAATAATGTCTTAACAATTTTTCAAAATAAGCTTTCCTGGGCCTAGCTTAGCCTTCCACATTTTTCTAGTCTTCATTTTTGATTTATCGTGCGTAGCATATATATGAGTGATATACACAACTATTTGAAGTTACACTGATTAAATATTTTACACTTTCCATAAGCGCGTGATAAGCAAAATTATTTCCAAATGCGTTTCTCCTTCAAGCATTTGTATCAAAGTTGCCCATGAATTATTTATTTTTATTTAAGTTTCTAGAACTGCAGAATCTACATGTCTAGTTATCTTAAATAACAACAAACTTAGTCATCTTTAGAGCAAAGTGGTCTTTGGAAAAAACCGCATACAAATATTCTGTAACAAATTCTCTTCATGTTATTATCTGATATTGCAGTTTGCATGTAGTTCAAAGCCTTTTTTATAGAATAAGGCTCTAAAGGATATTCAATGTTACTTGTCCAAATTTTTATCCATCGGTTATTTGTTTATGCATATTTTTCGACTAAATCAAATGCAGAATATAACTAAATTTAATTAGACTGGAGTTAACCTTCTTAAACTAGGAATTAACTAACTTCATCGTGGTGTGCTTCTATAAGGATTTCCTACGTCATTTTATTGTAGACCAGTTTCTATGAGCTTATTAGCTTCTGAAATGTGTGCAGCTGTGATTATACAACGCGCTTTACACGTTGCTCGGCATTTAATGTAGTTAGATGCATAATGTGGCTATTAGTATATACGCCACGCATGGTTGTCAATAAGCAACCGCGAGTAACATCTCTAAATTTAAATTTCCAATGGTACATCCGAAAGCACTACATTGGAGCATCTCTACATTTGAATTTTCAATGCTCCACCCGAAAGTACTACATTGGTTATGAAGTGAGCTTTTACGTGGAAATTTTGAATTTTAACCAACCCTTACTGTTATCAGCAAGCTACAGATCTTTAACGTGCGTGACTACGCTCACATACAGGACCTATATTTTACCTCTCATCCGAACAAGAGCTTATATTTTTGAAAAATGTTCTCCTAACACTTTTCAAACGATCTGTATCACGAACCAAACCAGGTACCTCGGGATTAGTATTCATGCGCGCACCTATCTCAGTCACGAAGACGCCTCACGAGTAACATCCTAATATTTGATTTTCCAATGCTAATCTCGAAGGTACCACATGGGCCAAGAAACAACTCCTTTTTCTAGTTCAATAATCTGAATTTTGCCGAACCGTCGTTGTTCCAGACAAGTTAGAGATTTTTAACGTGCGTAACAGCATCCACACACGGAACCTACATGTTACCTCTCATCCGACCGAGTGCGTATTTTTGCGAAAAATGTTCGCCTGACATTTTTATGTAGTCCGTGTAGGGAATCGAACTCGGGACGTAGGGCTTAGTAGTTTTACGCAAACCACATTTTATTTTCTAATGCTCAACCCAGAGATACTACATTGGCCAGAAAGAGAGCTTTTTTACCTGGAAATTTTGAATTTTGCCGAACCCTTGTTGATCCAAACAGGGTAGCGATATTTAACTTGCACAACAATATTCACACAAGGGAGCTACATTTTACCTTGTATTTACGAAAGTGTTGTTAAATTTCCATGCAAGATGAGTGTTTCTTCTTCCTGGAATAGTCTCGGGTTGCTTGATAGATAGAACATCGATGGTTAAAGGCGTATGTGCTACAGAGGATTGTACCCGTTTTGCATACGTATATGATTTGCTCTGATGACATAATATTATGTTGTTAGGACCCATAAATATACCGTACTTATGCGCAAACAATTTGTGATCGATCAGAGCCTGCAACAATAAGCAATTAACTTCATACACCTTTGATTAAATTATGTTTAGTACATAAAGTAAGTTGTTAAGTCCAATAGTATCACTACTATTCAACTTAATTTTAACAAGCTACTACCTAAAGAAGCTGCTGCTTTCAGATAAACTCCTTAAAAACTTCTAATTCGAGCAAATTATACGGTTGATTTAGATGGATGATTTAGAAAGTCCAGTTTATCAAGAAAATTGATTTAAGTTTAGATTTGTATACCAAAATTTAAGACTGTCTCGACATGAAGTTTTTTTGGCTTTATTTGAGGAGGAATTTAAACCTTTGTGGTGAGGCACATTTTTATTTGACTAAAATAAGTATAAAACTATTAGTAAAACATATTCTATAGTTTTTGTGATTAATTAAAGAAGAATGCGTCATTCTTTAAAAAAAAAAGTTTTTGAAAGTCATTAAATACACGAATGCTCGATTCTAGAAGAGCGCAAACATTAAAAAGGAATAAAATCGATAAAAATTATTTTAGAGTTTCCGTGTATCAACAAAATAGAATGCAACGCGACCAGCAACTTTGTTTAATAGAAAAGGATAAACGGCACGTTTTACTGCATACGTGAATCACGCCATTTGATACTAATTAGACCTTAAAGCGCGCCATTTTTGGAAATATTACATCACGTGGCTGACTAAGATTCGAGTTCAATCGCAAAAACTTTGAAGAATGTGACGTAGTTAGATCATGTTGTAAATCAGACCGAAACTAGGTGTCAAGATTTATTCATTCAAGATTAATTCGCGATTTATCACCAAGTAGTATGTAAGGTTGAGTAAATATTTTATTTGCAGACAAATAACATGTAAAATTGCATGCTTTTTGAGTGAATGTCATTTGTTTTATAAAAGACAATTAAGAGTGAATATTCTTTGATGCCAAAGCTACTTTAAACAAATGAATTAAAAACAAAAAGAGATGCACCTTTGCTAATGGATGTTCTAAATGGAGATTTGAAATGAAATATACAATCTTATAAACTGAGACTTTAACTTCAATATAAAATGGAATTAGAAGCTTTTAATACAATTATCTACAAGTTGGATAAGCGCTATTTGGATTGCAAGTATAAATTATAGATTTCTTTGTTTGTAACTTATACAAATATTTGTATATTAATAAGCTAGAATAAGTTCTTAATTCTATAATTTTTTTCTGAGCGAATAATTCAGGAAAATTTTGAGTTAGAGTTTGCGGTATCTTGACGTTTAATTAATTATCCGTGACATTTATTGACTAAACACATTCACCAACGTCGTAATAGGGGATAGGCGAATTATCCACGTATTTATTAAGAAAGATTTGTACCTTTTAACAAAGATTAGGTAAGGAATATTTTGATAATTAAATAATTTGTAGGAATTATATTCTGTATGAAATTAAGCGGTAAACTGTTTTATAAATTCTTTTGTATGAGAGAAAAATGTTTTCGAATATATGGATGATGTCTTGAGACTGGTCTAATTTATTTCAATTTGTAAATTCCATATTAAAGATTTGCATTTAGCTAACCAGGCGAAGTAAAGAAAAGGGAGTTAAAATAGTTATTCAATTTCACAATTTGCTGTACTGTTGTTTCATCACCCTTTTAGCGGCGGACCAAGGTTCGGCCGTCTACAAGACTTTTTTAGTGACGCTTAACGCGTCTTACAACACTATTTCAATGACATTTAACGCTAGGCGTGTCACAGCACCCTCTTAGTGACGCAATATATATTATTATATATATAATGCCGTGGAACCTCAGAAAAATTCTTGGACAAAGCTGGGACTAAGCTATAACATCAATCCTTTACCTAACTCATTCGAGCCCCACGAATTGGGCGTTATAAGGTTGCCGTGGTAGCCTTGGATTAAGTCTTTAGCATCGAAGCTTCACCAAGGTCATCCAATTATTTTCAAAAATGCACAAATTTCAAAAAAAGATTCCTTACCCTTTTATTTCTGCGTCAAAAACCTTCTGCAGCTTCCCTAGCTAGCTCAGCTGTGCCTCTTCTCGGATACCTAAAATTACAACCATTCCTCCTTCACACTCGCACACCACTCAATAAAATCACCAAATAATACAACAATCATACAACCTTTTATTTACAGCTCTTAACAGATAAATTATTCACATGTATAAAAAACAGTTTCCTACTCTAATTACAAAACTTAAAATTAGGTATGTTTTTAAAGTCTTTGATTTTTCTAATTATTTTCAAACAAATTTAATAAGATATGAGTAGATGGGCCTCACATATTACCCTAAATTGACTGTACACTGGAGTATGGTGTGCTCATAATAAGCCAGTTTAGTTTTGTATATGCTTTTTATACCTTGCATAAATTAAAACAAAATTTATAGACCCGTTTACCCTTTACAATCCAATTTATATCCTGTATAAAATTTTGTATGTTATAAATACACCCCTTTTCAATATCTAACCTCAATAAATTGTCCAGTACATGTATCTTTTCCAATACGTTTTTACAACCCTGAATAAACCCCAACAAGTCAATCACACAGCACCAAAATTTCACAAATATTTATCAAACAACAGAAATTTTAAATAAATTACCTGGAGAATTCTTCAGGCTTCCATTCTTTCGAAGATGATTGCCAGAACACCTCGGCTTCGCTATCATTCGCTGTGTTATTCAGCGGATCCACAGACTATAACACCATTTGTGAGCCAATCGCCTCGTTTCATAGTACCATTCCATATATCATAATACAATCTTGATTATTTGTGATGCTTACCTCACGTATATCATGCCTCCATTTATTGATTTTCGTGCTTTGTAGTGTAGTAGCCGGACCTCTATTAATTTAATATACAGTACACGTACTTCGCGTTAACAAATAGATGCCCGCTACTACTGAGTTACACTTGTAACCACTATTTACATACAATACATACAATACTCACAAAAAAGCTCTACTGTTATGTTGGTCGGCATTCAGTACTTTATCGTAGTAAAGTAATATAGAAGCGAAGAGAAGACAAGAGAGCATTAATAATTTAGATTTCAAAACCCCACCCGTAGACTCACTTCAAGTGAAAAGCTTATTTTCAAATCTAAATTCTGAAAACTTTGAGAACAACCGTCTTGAAATTCCTAAAATTTACTCCGGTCTACGTGCGGTATCCGAAAACGCTCTCAACCTTCGCGTGTGTCTGCGTTTGGAAAACTGTCGGTTTTTAACCAATAACAAAATTCTCTGTCATCACAAACCTCGCCTGAACTATATTTATCTCTGTCTTATGCATGTCTGCTGTCGCGTTCAATACCCCACTTGAGTTACAGAAAGTTGATGTTGATGACAGCTTATCTCCACTACACGTGTATATGGAACGTGCATTTTCAACCTCAACGCTTTTGTACCTGTCTCTATCTGTTGTATATAACCGATCGTACATTTCCCTCGCTCTTTAAGAAGTTTGTTAGCCTTGCTGTTTATACCAACTGACGGTTGAAAATAATTCTATGAAATCCTATCTTAACACATGCTCGACTTCTTCGAATGTAACCTTTTAAAGGCAGGTGTTTGTTAATTATCGTACGTTTACCACAACAATTTCTAGACTTCATATTTTGTCGTATTTGTATAAAACGAACTACCTTCGCCTTGGAATTATTGATTTTGTTATGCAAGCATGTTCTCTTATGATTATACGTGTTGGATTAAAATTAATTAAAATTAATTATGAACTCCTATTTGCTTTAAAACTGTTTTTCTTTATGTAATTTTTTAGCATCCCAATTATGAATTATAAAAATACGTCAATACTTCTCCGTTTTTCCAAAATGACTCAAATTAATTTTGCGCATAAATAGATCGTTCTTTTCTATATACGGGGTAGTTAAAATTTTATTGTGTACCACTGATTTAACCCTTTGAATCCACAACAATATATATATATATATATATATATATATTTATATATATAAAGTAGAAATAAATTATTGGCAAGTGACTCAAATTCAGCCACGAGGGCATCCTGTCGACGCGTTTCGCTCTAATTGGGGCTCATCAGGACAGGAGTAGCAAAGTTGTAATATTTAATACAGACACCTTATGGGAAGTACAGCATCACCTAGCTGTACTTCTATAGACAAAACAGCTAAATGGGATAGTCTTTATTCATTAGTTGAATTTCTGATGAAGGTTTTAATGCGCTATAATGTAGAAAAACTGCGTTCAACCGAAGCACTTGTTGTCGGAATTGTTAAAACAAGTTGACACAATTTAAAAACTCCTTTATAGAACTGTGCCAAATCAATTTCTTTAACAAAAACGTAGCATATTTAACGGTGTTTTTTGATTATTGACTTCTGAGTGTTGTATAAAACGCTTAGCTGTGAATTTAATGCCAAAATGTCAAAAAATTTGCATAATTAAGTTTTAAACTAATAAAGGTTTGTTCAGCAAAACGGGCTTTATTATAGTTGTTATAATTAGACAATTCGACGTATTTTCACCGATGTTCTGAAATCTTATCAAACATTTACAACACAGTAGTTTTTCTCACGGTACCTACTACAAACACAAACTCTACTTAATGATGGTATAATAATCTAAATAAAAAAAAAGCTTAAATCCTATTACTAAACTCACATTTTTAATTAGTTTTGAAACTTTGTAATTCAAATTAAAAATAACACTTGTTCGAGATTTATTTAAAAATAATTAGTACTTACCAAAAGCACGAGTTTGCTACTTAAGCCACGCTATCAATAAAATAATGCTACTTCTAGTACATGGATAACCACCATCAACACAAATAACAACAGACGTTCATCTTTCATGAAGCGGCAGTGAACACCGCTTCCAATTCAGTAAAAATTGTCAGCATTTGATAAATACACGATTGTGACGACTTGTGTAGGATGAACCTCAAGTTGATATCGTTTACACATTTAGAAGCGTTAGAAAATGCCGCAAAGTGGTCAAGTTCAAAAGTCTATGCTGACAGACGAACGGACGCGATTATGTACGATAGTTCGTTTACAGATGAGGATGTAGACATGAATACTTTTCTATTCAGTTTCATGTATTTATTTGAGGAGGTAGCTTACTTGTGAAAGATGCAAAAAGCAACGTACGTCAAAGAGTAGTGAATGCTTTATCAAATATTGAATAAACTTTAAATTCTTATTCTTATAACAACTGGGGGAAGCGGTGTTTCCGTCTCTTTCATGGACTACACACCCCTGCATACCTTCAACGTCGGTTGCTATACCTTTAAAACAAGCATTTAACACAGGTGGTTTAACCGGCTCATTACTATCTGCTGACTAATGGCTTTAACGAGCAGTAGTAAAATACTGAACTCTAATCACATTAGTAGATAGGTAGGGCCGGTCCTAATTCAAAACGTGTTCAGACGTATTTTCCATATGTAAAATACACGTGCACCGTTTTGAATTAGGATCGGCCCTATATAATTTCAATGTAAAATAGTTGTGAAAACATTTCAATGTAAAATAGTTGTGAAAACATAAATTCTTATATACTTTCAATGTAGAATACTTGTGGGCACGTTTTGAATTAGGATCGGCTTTATATTACTTTCAATGAAACATATTTCAAAACACACGTATGTTGAAAAATGTAAGTGCAGAGAAAAAATGTGTGTAGCTGTTTTGAATTCGGTTTTCTAGCGAGAAGTTACACGTGCACCGTTATGAATTAGAATCGGCGTTATATACTTTTAATGTAAAATGTGAAAACCTGAATTCTTATATACTTTCAAATGTAAAATACTTGTGGGCACGTTTTGAATTAGGATCGGCTTTATATTACTTTCAATGGAACATACATACTTTAAAACACACGTATGTTGAAAAATGTAAGTGCAGAGAAAATGTGTGTAGATGTTTTGAATTTGGTTTTCTAGCGAGAAGTTATAAAGTATGACAGATGCAAAATATCGCATTCAAGTCAATTGTGTTTAATTAAAGTGGATTCTGATTTATGTTTAGAGGCTGCAAATACACATGGGCCGGTTTCAATTCAAAATGTGTTCACTCTTGTGATAGGTTGAAAAGTGGGTTGGCAAAGTACGCAGATGGTGGTAATCTGCTATATTAGGAGATTGCTCCTAATATTAATTTAATTAGTCGAAGTTTACTGCATATATTTACATACAAACATGTATATAATTGATATTCAGGGATTTAAATACAAGAAAAACGAGTTTGTGTGCAAAGAAATTGCGGTTTTGGACTTGCTGGAAGGTGTTGTTTGGCATCAAATTTTTAAACTGCCAATGCAGTCTAGTTGTTTGAGCCAAGATCATTTAAAACACAACGACTGGGTGACAAGGAATATTCATGGTCTTTCTTGGGATGAATCTTCAACGGCTGGAATGGTGTTATCATATATAGCGCTTTATTTGAAGCAAATTATCCGACCCGGTGAAGAAGTATTTGCGAAGGGTCTAGAAAAGAAGAAATTGATTGAAACCTATCTAATGAAAAACGTTGTAACTGATATGCTTGCACTAGGTTGTCCTAAGCTATCGGAGTCAAAAATCAACAACCGTTTAAAATATAACATCCATTGTTGTAGACACATCAATAATAATCTGCAATGTGCAAAACAAAATACCTTGTTATTAAAAGAATGGCTCAAAAGAATGGTTTGATAATAATAAAAAACAATAGAAAAGATTGTGTCTGTATTACTATTGTAGTCAGTAAGAAATCTTTAATGCTAATGTCTGCAGAAAAAACAATTAAACTCTTTCAGCACGAATGGAACTCTCAACCCTGAAAGCAATTATAATTGATCAACGCAATAGCTCTTTACTGGTTTTACAACATTTAACAAATTGTACAGATATCTCGAAAGATTTGCCAAAGACAGACCAGATAGACAGACTGACTTCACCAATTTTCTCATTCTCGCTTTTAAAGAATAACAAGTCGTAGTTATTAAATCGCGAACTCAGTTTATCTGCAAGAAATATATAAACGTGGAAATTTATGAAATGCTCTAACTTCAAAAGAAACTAGAAATAAATCTATTGAAATATATGCTAACGTTGCAATTGGTGGATCTGCTCACGGAGTAAACAATTTTTTTCTAGAACATCATTTGGATTGACTATAAACTACTCAATAATTTTAACCTAACCACTATCATTATTCTTTCCTGACAAGGGTAATTTTAATAAAAGTTTTCATTTTTGATTTGTTCTATAGAGCACAACTACAACTTGACAATAAAGATTATCACACACACACACACACACACATATCTTGAGTATATATAAAGATATTAAACAACAAGAAACAAGAACAGCAGAAAATTCAACCCATGTCAGATAGCTTTTTTTCTTGTCAACGATAGTCTAGTCTAATGCTTCTTCAGCATTTGCGTTTCCATAGTTACGTACTGAAGGCAACTCTGCAATTTTAGATCACATGCATTTCTAATTTCAATTACAAAAAATATGAAAGCATCTATTTGAATTGCACTTCTAACTTTAATCGCAAAAAAATGAGAGCATCTATTCGAAATATGCACTCAGATTAAAAGTCAAAAATTGTTTTACACCGTTCTGTAAACTGAGATTACGTAGTTATTAAATCGGGAGTAATGTGAAATGAAACACACAATGTATTTTTCTTTATTGTAATCTATAAAATATATATATATATATATATATATATATATATAATGTTATGTACTCTGGAATAAACATACTATAATTCACTTAAGTTCCCAAATATAAAGAACAGTTCTAACTCACTCCAACTCTGAACGGTTAAAAATATTGCATTATCAATTCTATGAGGGCTGTCTTCTTCATCTTTGACGCGCCGTCGTTTCTGGTTGTTCTTCTTCTTCGTGTTAACTAAAAAAAGATTCAAATGAATATTATATCAAGTAAATGCATTAAGAGAATTAAATCTATATATATATATATATATATATATATATATATATATATATATTAAGCTAACGAATACATACTCTGTATTGGTGTCATCAGGTCGTACGTTGCAATTGGTGGATCTGCTTACGGCGTCAACGATTTTTTCTCCTGTACTTAATTTGGATTGACTATAAACTACTCAATAATTTTAACCCAATCACTATCATTATTCTTTCCTGACAAGGACAATTTTTTTTTAAAAAAAGGTTTTTATTTTTGATTTGTTCTATAGAACACACAACAACAACTTGACAATAAAGATTGAACGATTATCACACACACACACACACATATCTTGAGTATATAAGGATATTAAACAACAAGAACAGCAGAAAATTCAACTCATGTAAGCAAGATTTTAATGCTAAGGTATTGTCTAGATAGCAATTGTAGAAATATGAAATCTGTAGAAAATTTAATAAAGCCAGTCATGTATAAATTTTTATAATGCTGACATCCACAGGAAAAATAAAAAGCGAGATATTTAATGCTAACATCAGCAGAATAATAAATAAATCCACTTAGTCAGCATTAATGGAAGACCAGTCTGGCTTCGAAACTGTGCACGCGTATATACCATATTTTAAATTTAAAGTTGTCAATTGCTAAACAAAAAAATTAAATTTTACCTAGAAATCATTTGAAATATTTACTTTTTTCAGTACAACTGAAAGAACTTGACTTTTATACATTTCTTTTAATCTTTTTTTCTATACTGTTGGTAAAATCTACGTGAAGTATTTATATTAAATAATAAAATGACCTGTTAGAAAAAATTAAAAACTTGCATCGTTTTCTGAAAAAAAATTGCATACTTTTTTCAGTACAACTTGAAGAACTTGACTTTTATACATTTTTTAATCGATATCAGACTGTACAGAAACAGCAATGTTTAATTATATCACACAAACATGATGTGTTTACTATTAAACAAAACAAAATTGTTCTTAATCCAAGTGATGATAAAAGAATTCTTAGTACCTCAACCTCTGATACTAACTATTGCATATTTTTGTAGTATTGATTACAAAAATTACATACGACAGCGAGTACTGTGTTAAAAATTGTTTTCGTTGCAGAAAGTAACATCAATACTCGTCAATATTACTGTATTAGTCGATTAAGGCATGAGTTAATTTTTTACTAAGTTTTTTTTATTCGCTTAGGGCAATGCAGAGAAAAAGTTTGAATTGGTAACATTTTTTTATAATAAAATAAACCTTGATACAAAATCACATTCAGTTTTACTGAAAAGTAAATCGGAAAAGATTGCTAACTATACGGGTGTTATAATATTATTATATATCTGTGTGAATAAACTCACAAAGCGCCAAATGAGCGGTTTGTCTGACTGATTTTTTCACTTAAAGCGATTGACATTTATTTCAAACCAGCATTTATTAAGGTCATATAAAAGACCAAAAGTTTTATCATATAAATAACTTTGTGTAATTTAAATTTCATTACGTAGCATTTATTCAGGATTCAGGTTGGGCAATCCAAGAAGTTTTACACTTGAAGGTAAATATAAACAATTATGATCCACTTAAAGGAGGTTGTCAACGTTTGTTCCGGTTCCGGACATATAAACAATACCACAATGTTTCTTGATTTTATATTAAAAGTTCCTTTCAAAGCAAGTGGAGCCCACGACATTCAAACATGGAAGTATTTATTAATTGTATTTAATAAATCCTGATTAGAAAAAAGTATTATAATAGTTGCTCAATCAAAAGTGAAAGAGTATATAGTAAATGAACTTTATAAACCAGCAAGAATAAATTTCAAGAGACGCAAAGTGATAGTAAAAGGTTTAAATGACCTTCTTCAGACCGATTTGATTGAAATACTACCATATTCGCAAACAAACAAAGGATTTAAATACATTTTAGTAGTTATTGATTGTTTCCCCAAATACGTATGTGCTGTACCACTTAAAAGTAAAACGGGTATTGATGTTACTGCTGCAATGAAAACAATTTTAAATAAATTTAAAAATCCACCAAGAAATTTGCAGTCTGATTTTGGTAAAGAATATTATAACAAACAGTTTCAATGATTAATGTAGTCATATGGCATAAACCATTATAGTGTTTTTTCTACAAAGAAAGCATGCATTGTGGAACGTGTAATTAGAACTTTAAAGGGAAAAATGTGGCGCTTGTTTAACCGGTCCTTACAATTGGATAAAAAATTTAAGCGATATTGTGAAACAATACAACAATACAGTTCCCAATACTATCGGAGTCAAGCCTGTAAAAGTTGATAAATAAAATGAAAAAACTATTTTTAAATCATCATTTGCCCACATCAAACTTGCAACCAAAATACCAAAATATTCAATTAAAGACAGTGTGAGGTTTAGTAAACACAGGGAAGCATTTACGAAAGGTTACACGCCAAACTGGTCAAATGAAATTTTTAAGATTAAAAGGTAAACGTAACCAATCCGACAACATATATATATATATATATATATATATATATATATATATATATTAGAAGATCAAGACGAAAAAGAAAACAAAGGTGCATTTTATGAAATGGAGTTGCAAAAGGTTAAACATCCAGTAATTTACCTGGTAGAAAAAGTCCTAAGAAAAGAGTGGAAATAAAGTATTTGTAAAATGGTTAGGCTTCTCTAACGTGCACAATAGCTGGATCGATAAAAATAATGTTTGCTAGAAGTTGTTATAATAATAGTTAATAAGGCTAACATTGTAAAATTATATTAAAATAAATAATACAGACAAAATCTTTCTATTGTTTTTTTATTATTATCAAGCCATTCTTTTAATAAAAAAAGGTATTTTGTTTTGCGCATTCTATATTATTATTGCGGTGTCTACAACAATGGATGTTATATTTTAAAAACGATTGTTGATTTTTAAACTCCGATAGCTTAGGACAACCTAGTGCAAGCATATCAGTTACAATGTTTTGCATTAGATAGGTTTCAATCAATTTCTTCTTTTCTAAACCCTTCACAAATACTTCTTCACCTGGTCGGATAATTTGCTTCAAATAAAGCGCTATATATGATAACACTATTCCAGCCGTTGTTTCTACAATCGTTAGGACTGCATTTATTTAATTAAAATGTAAAATGAATAGTGAAATACTAAACGTGCGTGAAAAAGTTTACTCCGACAATGCAATTGTTAATATTGAAAAACATACTCATCAACCTTATGCTAACACATCTTTAAACAATAACAAACTAGATTTTTTTTTAAACAGAACGGTTACTACTACTATTTTTCTTTACAATACATTTATGCTAATATAGTTCAACTCGGGTAGATTGAAAGGTATCCTATTTTTAGATAAATCCAAAACGAAAAACTGCGTACTTGTGCAGATATAAACGTAACACTGAAGTTTTAAAACTAAAAAATATTATATGTTAATCGAGATAAAATAAATTGCATTTTTTGTTTGAGCCAGTGGTTGAAGCTTTACAATTCATTTCTGAGTGTATAGTTATACCCCCAAGGTTGTTAGTATCAATGGTTGAGGTACTAAGAACTCTTTTATCAACACTTTGATTAAGAACAACTTTGCTTTTGTTTAACAGTAAAGACATAATGTTTTTGACTGATCTAATTAAACATTGCTGTTTCTGTATAGTCTGTTTATAAAACAAAGCATTCTTATAATCATCAAAAGAAATTTGCTTAATACTTGCTAAGGAAGATCCCTTTGACTTTTTTTATTATCCTATCCTGAACTCTGTAAGTGTACATTTTAGATCTAAACGGGAACAAACGTTGAACACACTCTTTAAGCAGATCATGATTGTTTATATTTACCTTCGAGTGTAATACTTCACTGTTAAATTTAAAATACCACTACTAACTTCAGCCACTAGCTAAATTAATTTATACATAAATATGTTCTGATGTAAGCAAAATGGCTATAAAATTAGACATTTGCAATTTTTCAGGAAAATAAAGCAAATTCGAAATCTTGCCTTAACAAAGCACATTCATTAGCAGAAAAATTAATACTGACTTTTAATTTCAAATAACAACAATCTTACATCATTTTTCATTTAGCTGCGTTAACGAAAAAATTTGCTGCTCGAGCCAAAGCAAATTCGCATGCAAGCATTTTTTCCATATTTACATACTAAAGGCAACTCTGAAAACATTCTGCAGATTTTAGATTCCAATAACAACAATCTCACATCATTTTTATTTAGCTGCGTTAGCAAAAAAATTTGCTTGCTCGCGCCAAAGCAATTCGCATGCAAGCATTTTTCCATATTGCACACTGAAGGCAACTCTGAAAACATTCTGCAGTTTTATCATAATATAATTACGTCGTGCAATTTTTTAATTTATTGGAAGAGATGGATTTAATCTCAGTAAATTTTAATAATGATACAATTTCCTCAAAATGTTGCTTCAATTAAAAAATTTCCTAAAAACTTTAGTATCTCAGAAAAAATCTGCATTAAACTCACGCGTTTTGTTTATTTAACTAAAATTTAGGGAAAAAGTAACTTTCATTTATACAAAAATATCAATGTGAAATATTTCCTTTTCAGTAAAACTGAATGTGATTTTGTATTAAGGTTTATTTTATTATAAAAAAATGTTGCCAAGCGTTTTTTCTTGTTTCATGTTGTCCTGTAAATAGAATATGCAATCTGCAACGCATGACATTTACCATAAAACTTTGTTAAAGCAATTTATTTCTTCATCAGTTAAAGGAGTATAAAATAATTTTTTAAAATTCAAGGAATGCTACGTAATGAAATTTAAATTACACAAAGTTATTAATATGATAAAAATTTTGGTCTTTTATATGACCTTAATAAATACTTGTTTGAAATAAATGTCAATCGCTTTAAGTGAAAAAATCAGTTAGACAAACCGCTCATTTGGCGCTTTGTGAGTTTATTCACACAGATATATAATAATATTATAACACCCGTATAGTTAGCAATCTTTTCCGATTTACTTTTCAGTAAAACTGAATGTGATTTTGTATCAAGGTTTATTTTATTATAAAAAAATGTTACCAATTCAAACTTTTTCTCTGCATTGCCCTAAGCGAATAAAAAAAACGTAGTAAAAAATTAACTCGTGCCTTAATCGACTAATACAGTAATATTGACGAGTATTGATGTTACTTTCTGCAACGAAAACAATTTTTAACACAGTACTCGCTGTCGTATGTAATTTTTGTAATCAATACTACAAAAATATGCAATAGTTAGTATCAGTGGTTGAGGTACTAAGAATTCTTTTATCATCACTTGGATTAAGAACAATTTTGTTTTGTTTAATAGTAAACACATCATGTTTGTCTGATATAATTAAACATTGCTGTTTCTGTACAGTCTGATATCGATTAAAAAATGTATAAAAGTCAAGTTCTTTCAGTTGTACTGAAAAAAGTATGTAATTTTTTTCCAGAAAACGATGCAAATTTTTAATTTTTTCTAACAGGTCAGTTTATTATTTAATATAAATACCTCACGTAGATTTTACCAACAGTATAGAAAAAAAGTCTATAATATCGATTAAAAAAAAAGGATAAAAGTCAAGTTCTTTCAGTTGTACTGAAAAAAGTAAATATTTCAAATGATTTCTAGGTGAAATTTAATTTTTTTGTTTAGCAATTGACAACTTTAATTTTAAAATATGGTATATACGCGTGCACAGTTTCGAAGCCAGACCGGTCTTCCATTAATGCTGACTAAGTGGATTTATTTATTATTCTGCTGATGTTAGCATTAAATTTCTCGCTTTTTATTTTTCCTGTGGATGTCAGCATTAAAAAAATTTATACATGACTGGCTTTATTAAATTTTCTATAGATTTCATATTTCTACAATTGCTATCTAGATAATACCTTAGCATTAAAATCTTGCTTACATGAGTTGAATTTTCTGCTGTTCATGTTGTTTAATATCCTTATATACTCAAGATATGTGTGTGTGTGTGTGATAATCGTTCTATCTTTATTGCCAAGTTGTAGTTGTGTTCTATAGAACAAATCAAAAATTAAAACTTTTGTTAAAATTACCCTTGTCAGGAAAGAATAATGATAGTGGTTAGGTTAAAATTATTGAGTAGTTTATAGTCAATCCAAATGAAGTGCTAGAAAAAAATTGTTTACTCCGTGAGCAGATCCACCAATTGCAACGTTAGCATATATTTCAATAGATTTATTTCTAGTTTCTTTTGAAGTTAGAGCATTTCATAAATTTCCACGTTTATATATTTCTTGCAGATAAACTGAGTTCGCGATTTAATAACTACGACTTGTTATTCTTTAAAAGCGAGAATGAGAAAATTGGTGCAGTCAGTCTGTCTATCTGGTCTGTCTTTGGCAAATCTTTCGAGATATCTGTACAATTTGTTAAATGTTGTAAAACCAGTAAAGAGCTATTGCGTTGATCAATTATAATTGCTTTCAGGGTTGAGAGTTCCATTCGTGCTGAAAGAGTTTAATTGTTTTTTCTGCAGACATCAGCATTATAGATTTCTTACTGACTACAATAATAATACAGACACAATCTTTTCTATTGTTTTTTATTATTATCAAACCTTTCTTTTAATAACAAAGTATTTTGTTTTGCACATTGCAGACTATTATTGCCGTGCCTATAACATTTTTTGCAATAGATAGGTTTCCATCCATTTCTTTTTTTCTAGACCCTTTACACATACTTCTTCACCGGGTCGGATAATTTGCTTCGGCTAACATTGTAAAATTATATTAAAATAAATAATACAGACACAATTTTTCTATTGTTTTTTATTATTATCAAGCCATTCTTCTAATAACAAGGTATTTTGTTTTGCACATTGCAGATTATTATTGCTGTGTCTACAACAATGGATGCTATATTTTAAACGGTTGTTGATTTTTAACTCCGATAGCTTAGGACAACCTAGTGCAAGCATATCAGTTACAACGTTTTCCATTAGATAGGTTTCAATCAATTTCTTCTTTTCTAGACCCTTCACAAATACTTCTTCACCGGGTCGGATAATTTGTTTCAAATAGAGCGCTATATATGATAACACCATTCCAGCCGTTGAAGATTCATCCCAAGAGAGACCATGAATATTCCTTGTCACCCAGTCGTTGTGTTATAAATGATCTTGGCTCAAACAACTAGACTGCATTGGCAGTTTAAAAATTTGATGCCAAACAACACCTTCCAACAAGTCCAAAACCGCAATTTCTTTGCACACAAACTCGTTTTACTTGTATTTAAATCCCTGAATATCAATTATATACATGTTTGTATGTAAATATATGCAGTAAACTTTGACTAATTAAATTAATATTAGGAGCAATCTCCTTATATAGCAGATTACCACCATCTGCGTACTTTGCCAACCCACTTTTCAACCTATCACAAGAGTGAACACATTTTGAATTGAAACCGGCCCATGTGTATTTGCAGCCTCTAAACATAAATCAGAATCCACTTTAATTAAACACAATTGACTTGAATGCGATATTTTGCATCTGTCATACTTTATAACTTCTCGCTAGAAAACCAAATTCAAAACATCTACACACATTTTCTCTGCACTTACATTTTTCAACATACGTGTGTCTTGAAGTATGTATGTTCCATTGAAAGTAATATAAAGCCGATCCTAATTCAAAACGTGCCCACAAGTATTTTACATTAAAAGTATATAACGCCGATCCTAATTCAAAACGGTGCACGTGTAACTTCTCGCTAGAAAACCGAATTCAAAACAGCTACACACATTTTTTCTCTGCACTTACATTTTTCAACATACGTGTGTTTTGAAATATGTTTCATTGAAAGTAATATAAAGCCGATCCTAATTCAAAACGTGCCCACAAGTATTTTACATTGAAAGTATATAAGAATTCATGTTTTCACAACTATTTTACATTGAAATGTTTTCACAACTATTTTACATTGAAATTATATAGGGCCGATCCTAATTCAAAACGGTGCACGTGTATTTTACATATGGAAAATACGTATGAACACGTTTTGAATTAGGACCGGCCTTACCTATCTACTCACATTCTTTAATTGGTTATATAGTATCAAGTTTTGATACGTTATAGATCTAGAAAGGTCTCGCATTTTCGGGGCGTGTTTCTACGTTCCCGTTCATGTGATGATGTGACTTTTACAAAAGTTGCAAGATTTAACTAGCGGCTATTATTAACTGATGTATTTTACACGCTTATCTGTTATCTTGAAGGTTAGTAGCTGTCAATAGCTCATTTTTATGACCGTTATCGTGATAAATCACTTGATTTGTTAGTTTTGGCTAATTGTTGAATGAACGTTCCAATTTCTTATCTGCTATTATGAAAAATCTAAATTTTTCTCGAAATTCGAGTTTTTAATGAAATACGCTTGTCTATTTAAAATACCTGTTTTTTTGTTGAAAACACGAATGCACGTTTTGTGTTATTTTTAATGTTGTTATGAAAATGAGATTTAAGTCCTGCAAACTGTAATTCTTTTAGAACGCGTTTTGATTGAATCTTTTATGATCGAATACTTTTCTGATAGCAAATTTGTGGACGAGGAACACTTTCATACCCAAACTTTAACTTTAGTCTTATATAAAGGTTCAACTAAGTTACGTAATACAAATAAAACTTGTCCATCGCGAGATTTTTATGCAGTTATAATATAATACAGAATATTCTACCAATACTAAATGTTTCTACAATTACCTTACTCTGAATATGGATATTTCAAAAATGTCTCTATATTTCTCAGGTTTGCTGTGTTGTACGTTCACAGAATGGTGCTCAATGATCTTTTGGAAACGGTAAGATATTTCGGTTGGAACGCCTTTCTTGTAAAAATGTCTCAAACAAAAGTTGTATAATTTCTAACTCCCAATTGAATGTTGACCTTGAGCTAAACCTTGATCTTGTCCTTCAAGGTTATTCGAAGGTCAGCTATGTTTTTTCAAATAGAAACCTGTACTTTATATTGAGGATTTGAAAAAAGCAGGAAATTCTACATTTAAATATGACCTTGACCATGACCTTCAACGTCATTCCAAGATCAAATTTGTTTTTGTAACGGGAACATTGAATAACGTTGAGGCAATTAAATTTTTTGAAAAATGGTAAGAACAAATGCTTAAGGATATTTCCCTGGCTATTCAATGGTGGCCTTGGATTTGAACTCAACTTTGTCCTTCAAGGTCATTTCAAGGTAATTTTTATTTTTTCAAATAAAACCCCTAAGCCTAAAGCGAAAATTTTGGCGAATAAAGGTAAGGAGATATCACGGCTATTTAAGGAAAAGCCAGTCAAGGCCAGGCGAAGATTCCCGGCCAGTTAAGGCAAGGAGAGAAAACCCGCCAATTAAGGCAAAGCTAACAATCTTGGTTCAAAATGTTCTCTATCAAAATTCTAGCAGGCGGACATCAACATTTCAATGGCGCTCCTAAAGTATGAGAGATAATGTTAGCACCTTTTCTTTGTCTCAGATACTCTATATCTTTTGGTTTGGTAACGTGCACGGTTATCTTTAAGTAGCCGTAAAAAAATTAAGTAGAGTTAAATGAGGGATCTGTGCTAGCTGTTGAATAGTTACTCTCTGTTCTATCCAATAATTATTAATTTGAAAATTTAACAGTTATTTCATGAATCATTGAGACTATTTCCTTCTGCAGCGATTGACTTGAAATGTCGATTTGTTTGAATAAATAGTAGCTCAAAATTAAAATACTGAACAATCCCTTTCATCATATTTTGACAAAATTTAATTTTTCCGTCAAGATCATCTTCATTAATTTGTTGATGTACGTATGTTCTGTATTGATCTTCAAAATTATACAATTTTTCATTCGATTCGCTTAAACCCGTTAAGATATTTCGTCCGTCTCTTGGATCCGCCATCTTGCACTCTGAGTTTCCAAAAACTGAGTGCAGAATCTCAATCGGCAACCGGAAAAACCCCTTGTATAGAATTTGGCGTAAATTGGTTAAGTTTTTGAAAATCTCGGCCACCCCTGTTTACTGTCCTCTTAATTTCGCTGTATTTGCACTTCTAATACTTAGTTGAGTATATTGATCTGGCGGGTTGGCTGTTTTTAGTATTTCTATTTTTGATAATTGAAACAGTTACTTTCGCTACATTCGCTTCTCTAACAGTCCTTCTCAGGATAATTAGTTGAGTTTATTCCTTTTGGTGCGGTGTCTGGTTTTTAATTGTAATTTTAGTTCGACCCCTCTAACAGTGCCGATTCTGTTTTTTAATTGTCATTTTATGACTTTTGAATAACAATTCCTTTCGCTGAATTCGCTTCTCTAACAGCATAGTTAGTAAGGTTAATTATTAAATCTTTCTTTTCAAGATAGTCAGTAAGGTTAATTGTTTTTTCGCTGTTGCTGCTTCTTCAAAGTTCTGTATTATTATTCTTTCCGTTTCTTTTGCCGTGGTTACTCTAACAGAACAAGAGAGAGCTACTTTATTATTGATGAAAGGTTGGGGTGATAGATGTAGGTCAAATGACCAAATAATGGTGTTGCTTAATGAAAAATTTCGAGTAGACTTAACAGGCATTAGTAAGTCCACTGTCTCAAATACAATCAGGCGATTTGAAGAAACTGGCTCTAATAGGAATCGTCCGAAGTCTGGAAAGCCAAAAATTGAAACCTCAGATGAGCGGCAAATGGCAGTGTCCCAATCATTCTTCGAAGACCCGCATTTATCTATTAGAAAGGCTTCTCAACATCTTCAAATTAGTCGGACGTCGTTTTTAGGAATTTAAAGATCATTAAATTTCACCCCTACAAAATGAATCAAGAATTAAATGAAGATGATTCAGACCGCCAAATGCAATATTGTGAGAACATGATGGGAAGGATTATTCAGAATCCCAATTATCAATCGCTCATTGTTTTTTCAGATGAATCAACCTTTCAACTCAATGGCGAAGTGAATCGTCACAATTGCAGATTATTGAGCAATGAAAATCCTCATTGGTTGCGCGAACATCACACTCAGTACCCGCAAAAATTGAATGTTTGGGCAGGTATTTTTAGGGACCGAATAGTTGGACCTTTTTTCATAAATGGGACTCTAGATGGTTCGAAGTATTTGGAATTATTGCAAGCGTAAATAGTACCAGCGATACAGGAGATAGCTGGTGAAGAATACCATGAAGTTTGGTTTCAGCAAGATGGTGCGCCTGCACATTTTCAAATAATTGTACGGGACTATCTAAATGAAGAATTCAGTAATCGTTGGATAGGTAGGAGAGGAACCATTGAGTGGCCAGTCAGATCACCTGATCTGATTCCACTAGACTTTTTCCTTTGGGGCTACATAAAGAATAAAGTTTATGTAACACAACCACGGGATCTGGAAGATCTGAGACAAAGAATAGTAAATGTTTGCACTGATATAACACCTGAAATTATAAGAAGTGTCATTGAATATTTTTATGTCCGTTTAGGATTCTGTCAGGCTGTTGATGGAGGCGATTTTGAACATAGGTTGTAAGCTGTGCCGCAACGGGCCCAGCTATCTCCTTGCCTTAACCGGCGGGGTTCTATTCTTGCACTAACTGACCGGGCTATATCCTTGCCTCAACTGGTCGGAATCTATACTTGCCTTAACTGGTCGGCCTCTATCCTTGCCGTAACTGGCCGGACTCTATCATTGCCTTAACTGGCCGGGGTCTATCCTTGCCTTAACTGACCGGGCTCTATACGTGCCTTAACTGCCCGGGCTCTATCCTTAACTTAACTGGCTAGGTTTCTTCCCCAAGCCCTAACTGGCCGCAACCCTTCACATCGCCTTAACTGGCCAGGATCCTTCGCTTTTCCTTAAATAGCTGTGATATCTCCTTGCTTTTATTCGCCAGGATTTTCGCTTTAAGCTTAGGGGTTCCATTTGATAAAACAGTTTGCTTTAAAATGACCTTGAAGTACAAGGTCAACGTCAAATCCAAAGGCACCATTCAATTGCCAGGGAAAATCGTTAAACATTTGTTCTTATGATTTTTCAAAAAATTCAATTGCCTCAAAGTTATTCAGTGTTCTCAATGCAAAAACAAATTTGATCTTGGAATGGCGTTGAAGGCCATGGTCAGGTTATGGTAAAGGTCATATTTGAATGTACAATTTCCTGCTCTTTCCAAATCCGCAACAAAAATTAGAGGTGCCTATTTGAAAAAACATATTTATCTTTAAATAGCCTTGAAGGACAAGGTCAAGGTCGAATTTAAGGCCACCATTCAATCTTGCGTCAAAGATCCTACAACTTTTGTTCGAATGCTAGAAAATCATAATACAATTCACATTAAACAAGTGATAATGAAAGCAGATAGCATTGAGTCTTGATAGGAATCGCATTCTTCGAAATAAATACGCTTCGAAAACGCAGAAATGTAAACAGAAATATGTTAATTTACGTCATTTGTCTACGTTATTTTCTACATGAAGTTAATGCAGATTCCAGAAGTGTTATCTTGACAAACAACGCCATAAGTGAAAATTACGTGCCAATGCAAACTAGAAATTCCTGTAACAACATCAAAAACAGACGCTACAAATTAAATACAAACCAGAACATACGAGTACATTCGTAACCAAGGAATCGTTTTTACAAGGCAATATTAGAGGTAAACGGGTAAAAGCCTAAAAATATTCAAAACAACGGATGATTGGTCATACACGTTGAACAACAGCTCAGATAAACCAATGAATTTAAAGGAGGCGTAGGCTACATAAAGTGGGAGGTTTTGATAAGCGGACAGTCTTACTTCAAACCACGTACAAACTGATTCACTCATACTTAGGAATTTACGCGTCCAGTAAATATTCGAATTTAACAATGAAAATTTTGTAAAAAGTGATGTTATAAAATATTTTGAATTAATTATAGTGAAAATATATCAGACTAAGCCTGGTCGTTTGCTAGAAAACGTAAGTAGATATTTATTAATTGATTTAGGTTAAATATTAATAATTCAGGGCTCTAAGTAAGGAAACTTTAAGAAAAATAATCTAAGTATGGACACTCTAAACAAAGGCAAACTAAGGCAATTCTAAGAAAATTCAAAGGATAAATGTAAAAATAAATCTAAGGACATTACGACGTTATAAAAAGTTAGTGCAGATCCCATTCAACAGAGTAGAACTTGGAAAATCAACTAAAATCAATATTGGAGTTACTGAACCACGGCACCCAGCTGAAAGACGCTCAAGGAAAACTACAGGTCAGAACTATCTTCCACAAAACATTATTTACTGTTTATTATATTTGAACATTGATCATATTAAGGCATTATTTTCTATTTAGTATTTTTAAATATATTTTAAACTAGAATAATTTATGTAAGGAGTCAACAAAAATTTATTTTGATACGTGAAAAATTTCGTAAACAAGGAAAATTCCTGAATGCTCAGAGAAATTTCTAGTAAAGTACAAACAACATTTTGCTGGCTTTAAAATAAGGGAGTTTTAATTTTTAAAAAAAAATAATTTAAAATTTATTGTTATTCAATTCATGGGTTAATTTTAGCATACAGTCTAACAGATTTAGCTGTGAAGTGTAAATCATTTTTCATTTCTCGTTATACAAATATTAATCGGCTTCGTTTTATCATTCAAATCAGATAAAGTTTTAGGGAAAAGGGGTGAACCATTTGATTATCGTAACGTTGTGCACTCTGTGTGAATTAAACTGGGCTAGTCGAAGTAGATTTAAAATTTTAAGAGATTAAAATACACAGAGCAGTGGTGATCAGAAAAACACTAATTATATCGACGGACAGCGTTATCATATACACATAATTGCAGCCTGTTGTCTCATTGGGTGCTGGGTTGCGTTTTCGTGCCTTTGCTGCTCCAATTTGGTATAATAATGTAGGTTATTGACTAGTAAGGTAGATAATAAGTATTTTCTCTGTTGTTAATGTTGAATTTATATGAAACTGTATAATATGTTTCATGCCCTGTATTCACTAATGAAGCTATGTTCTGCTGTTTTAATTTCCTATCAATAAACATTAATATTAATGTGCAGAGATTAAGCGATAGGGGATTTGTATTGGGTGATATTTTTAAGATACAAGACACTTTAGTGTTGGTGAAGAATTGCTAAAAAATTTATACTTGGAAGGGAAATATATGGGTTTATGTTTATAGTGGTTTTGAAGTTTAGCGATGGTATTGGATATTACCCTTATTGATTAGTTAGACTAGATTTTCAGGTGAGGTAGTATCGCATGAGCATAATGACAAAAAGTTAATTGAAAGAAACGTTGTTATTTCTAAAATTTAATAGAGAGTTGTCCTATTGGAGGTGGGAACATGTAGTGGAAGGGTAGAAGTGGTTGGAGAAAATTCGTGCGTGAAATTTCCGGCGTGGATATGTACATAGGACGGTTTACAAAACGATTAGGGTGATAGAGGTTAAACTTCTAATCTCGGGGTATTGCTTAATTCTTTATTCTACGCAGGAGACGGTATGGTTGTGAAATTCGATGGGACGGTAAAATTACTAATTTTTAGATTGTGTTGCTGTGGATATGGTTTTAACAGGTTCTTGAGGTGTAGGGTATGAATAGTCTAATTATTTGATTTAGCACACGTCTAAAGTGATCGGTGGTAAGTGGAAATCAGTAAACTGTTGTGTAACAGATGATCGGGATTACAATCCGGTCTATAATCAGTTCTGAGGTATTTCTTTGAAGTGAAATTGATTTTGCGAGGGTGATAGACAATATTAGGATAGAAATGGCTTTATGACGCATATTAAGTAGGTATAGTTCCATTTTCAGTATGGGTTTAAGTTGGTTACATAGGTATGATACACTCTTTGAAAAAGTTGGATAAGAGCCGAATAGGTCGATTTTGGTACGGTGGCGTGGGTGTAGGAAGCCTATTAGGAGTCACAGTTTGAACCTGGATAGGCATAGAGCTGTATTGTTAAGGAACGACCAGGATTCGACTTGAAGGATTAATATTAATGCATCGAGAATCTCTATAGATTACAAAGGGATGGTCAACTGTGTAGGCGAAGGTGTGAGTGCTAGGATTCTTTAGGTCTGTTATTGGGTTTTAGAATATGTTCCAAAGTCACTGTGTTAGTGATTTGGTTGGAGTGAAATGGTTTATTTGGACGTTAGGCAGTGTTGTATTAGTTTATTTATTTTAAATGGGAAATTGTTAGTCTTTAGTTGATTGAGAATGTTTGGCCACAAAAGGAGGTCAATTGCTGAGCGTAAGTCAAAGATACAATGTATTCGTGCTAAAGAAATTTAATTGTATAAATGAAGGTGTAAATAGTTTGTTCAACGCTAAGGACTTTACGGAAGTCACATTGATTTGAAGTTAGGAGGAACATATGCTCTACATGAGACTGGAGTTCTTGTAGAATTAAATGTAGTATTATTTTACCGAGTTTTAAAATTAGTGTTATGTGGACGTGTGGGGTTGATTCATGTGGTGGTTTGTAAGGTTCAAGTATCAAGGAAATCGAATTGCGTTTAAGAAGATCATTAGGCTTCCGAAAATTAGACATTTTTGAATGAGGAATGGTATGGGGATTTTAAGATAGGCCACGATTGATTGAATATTTTATTGCATATTTTATCAGAACTGGGTGCTTTATTTAGGATTTATTTGGATACGATGTTGTTTACAAAGATTTAGCTAAGATTTTGCCAGATTTGGTTTTCGGTCTAGTAAGGTAATTGTCAATTAGGAATTTTGGGTTTATGGAAGGGATATCAGTATCTATAAGGTAGAGTATGGTTATTCAATTTTGGTGGCGTAGCCACTATGTGAGCAGGATGGGGTTTAACTGACTTGCGACAGACAAACTAAGGGTGATTTTTTTACAATTGCTTATGATTTGTTGGATGGTTGTCTCATTTGGCTGTTATGATTTTTTTGTTTGTAAATAGATCTTAATCGCTTGAAATTTTATTCTAATTGCTCTACCTGCGCCACGTTCTCCCGTAGGTTTCTTTTACCACGCTATAGGGTATGACGTATTTGAAACAGGTTTCCCCTATGTTCTTAATTATTGTTCCACCAATATGTGGTACAAGATGTAAATCTCGGAATGGGATATGGTGTTGGAAGTTGTGGCATGAATTGCACTGATGATAGTGTTTGTCAATGTGTTAGTGTTTTGTGTTAGTAATTATTTGGGGAGTTAAAAATTAATAATTGTATGTTATTATGAGAGGAAACCCTTTAGATTTTGTAGTGTTGTGCGTAGAGGATTTATTAGCAGTTTGGGAAAGAGGGAGGATTAGGATACTTGGGCAAAATTGGTAACTTGCTAAGTTATAATTAGGTTAGCGGTGAATGGGGATGCTATGTTGAGGTAGGTGTTGGAGTGATATATGACAAATTCCTAGGTGGTATAGTGGAAGGAACGTCTAGAACATGCAGGTAGTGCCACGTGCTCTCTTTCATTATTATATCAAGCAGTTGATGTGGAAGTGATGTCTGCACATACCAGCATATGGGAATTGACTTTTGGTGAAAGGATATCTTCTGTCAAAAGGATTTGATCTTTTGAAATCAATCCCTAAAAAGTATTGATTGATTGAATTAGTGCATACATAATGATTCTATCACTTAGTATTTCACTCCCGATTATGCAGGCAAACGTGAATACTTTTATGAGCAATACTGAATATTGATTGATGTGAATGATTGGGAATAAGCGGTGTTAAAACTACATTGACCTGACAAATTGCGAACGATACGACCAACAGGAACATTGTGTAACGTTGCATTATATTTAGACATAGTTACATCTATGTAGTTTAGGTAATAAATTAATTTACGGTTATTATATATATATATCTAAATATTTGTGATTTGCCTATAGCAACTAAAAAACATAGCAAGATTCATCGAAGCAGTTTCTCTTCTTTACATGTACCATTTCCGTTGAAATTGATCTTACCATTTGCAGACACAATAAATTGTACTAATAAAAACATTTCTTCTGTTCCTAGTGGATAGTTATTCTTTGTTAAAATTCTAAGTTTATTGTAAAATTATAATATCTGTGCTTAATGCAATATCGAAGAAGAGATAGTTATAAAATTTATAAATACACAAAATTAAATATTTATCGACTTTCAAAAGATACAAAATAAATCATATAAATTCTCGAATAAAATTAAATAAAAACCCTTAACCACAAAAAATATTTAAATTACTAGATACGTATAACGACCACTATGTGGTCATCATCAGTAGAAAACATGTAAAAAAAAATAAAAAAAAATTAACTGTTGTTCTGGAACACTTCAGAGGATATTCTCCTCACCACTTAGGCTGAAGTGAACCTTTCCAACCTATAATTTACTATATTGTTGCTTTAAACACTATCGAGGATATTCTCCTCACCCGCAGGCTGGTGTTCTCAACAACAAACAAGTGAATTGTGACATTATAACTTAAATCTACTTAATTTATACTAATTCTAAATCTACTGAAGCGGAACCAATTTAATCTTGCTTTCTCATTGGTTGTTGACCAATAGGGAGAGCAAAGCAGATGGCTCTATTGGCCCTTTATCGGTGTTTAAGAGGGGTTCTTTATGTTTAACAATTTTAATTGATTCATAGGCATTTAAGGAGAAAAACGTTGGTACCGCTTTTAACAATTTAACATTTTCTAGTTTAACGGGGTGGCTGGTTTCAAATATATGTTTGGCGACCTGAGACCTTTCATATTTACCATATTTGAAGTGAGCAATGTGTTCTTTAAATCTTGTTGTTATATTCCTCTTGGTCTGACCAATATATTTTTGAAAACACCCTGCCCCTGCACAACTAATTTCATAAATCCCCGACTTTTGCAATTCTTCCACTTTGTCTTTTGGATTACCTATCAAATCTTTAATTTTATTAGTATTAGTAAAAGCAATTTTGAAATTACACTGTTTGAATATTTTATCAAGACCCTTTGTGGTTCTGTGAAACGGAAGTTTAATATATTTAACATTATCGTTAGAGGTGGTTGATTGCAAAGTCGTTGATTATCGGATGTTGATCCTATTTTTACACTTTCTAAAAATATTATCTATAATATCAGAAGAGAAACCATTGTAATTCGCTATTTGTTTAATAAGAGCAAATTCCTTATTATATCTGTTTTTATTTAAAGGGAAATTCAATAATCTATTAATTAAAAAGTTAAATGAAGCCAACTTATGTTGTATGCTATGATTAGAGGAAGACAAAATAAAGCGATTTACATTGGTTTCTTTTCTATAAATGTCAAATTCTAATTTATTACCATTTCTAATTACTAATGTATCTAAAAAGGGTAATTGTCCATTATTCTCTAGTTCATACGTAAATTTTATGCTTTGAAATTTTGAATTCATTTCTTTAAGAAAATCATCAACATCTGATTTAGAAGTGTCAAAAACTGCAAAAATATCATCCACGTACCTTAACCATATTCTTGGGAAGTATTTGGTGTTCTATTTTAACTCGGTTTCAAAACGAGACATAAATAAATTTGCTATGAAAGGTGATAAGCTATTTCACATTGCTGTGCCTTCATGTTGTTCGTACAACTTGTTGTTGAATTGAAAACAGTTCTGGGACATGCAATGCGAAACAAGCTTGATATAGTCCTCAACTTTATCATCATCAATATCACTATCTATAAGAACATACTTTAAAAATGTTAAAGTACGTGGTATTGGAACACTAGGGAATAATGAACTGATATCAAATGAAATTAAGATTTCGTTCTCTTCTAATGTGATATTTTTAATTTTATTAATGAACTCTAAAGAGTTTTGTACAGACAAATTATTAAGCTTTAAATTCTTAAATTCATTTGACAGCCATCGTGATAAATAGTAAGTCGGTGAGTTGATACCTGAAACTATTGGTCTCATCGATTTATTAATTTGTGAATCTTTGGTAAACAGTAAAGTTTTGGCATTTCAGGATTTGAAATTGTTAATTTTAATTTTAGTGTGGGCGAAATTAAGTTTGGACATTCTTTCAAAACAGACTCTGTTGATTTAATCATTTTATTTAAAGGAACTTCATTTTTACGTTTTTTGACTATTGGTCTGTAAGGACCATCAGACAGCAAAGTCTCTACTCTATCAACATAGTCTTGTTTATCCAGAATAACCAACCTATTCCCCTTATCAGCCTTTAAATAATAACAATTCTTTTGTCGTAAATCTTTAATATCCAGATGATCTTTCCTTGTTTGTTCTGAGGCATTCCTTGCGCAAGTGCGTAAGTTGTTCGAAAGTTGAATTTTGCACGCGTTTCTAATAAAGTTTTTGAATTGTCATCTAATTTTGAAATGGATTTTTCAATGCCAGCAATAATGTCTTCCAAAGGAGTTTTCAAATGATCTACTCCAAATTTTAGGCCTCGATCAAGGAAAGTCAACTCTTCATTATTAAAGATTTTCGACGATTTGTTAACAACTATTGACTCTAATGGAGATGAAGTAATTTCCAGTTTTTTAGGAGGTACATTGACATTGTGTTTCTTTAAAAGAAACTTCAACTTAGTGTTTTGTCTATTAATTTTGTCTAACAATTTATGATTGTTGACTTCAAAAACAAATCTCTGGAAATTATTCCATTCCTGAAAACCGGACTCGGATAAATTGCACGTTAGTGCTAGGTGCGATTTATACGTTTCCAGTTCCAATCTACTATGCTTACTGTACAGATATTTGATTTCCAAATTAAGCCATTTATCTTTTGCAAAATTGATTATTGCGTTACTACGTTTACAATTACTGCTGATTTTTACGTTAATGAAATTTGGAAAAACTTTGTGGACTTTACAACTTTTTAGAAATCGAATATCTGCTTTTACAAAACTAATTTTAAGAGCCAAGCTCCGTTACCTATTAAGTTCCGAAGACAGGGAAGTCATAGTTAATAATCTATAGGAACACTGTGGCACGATTTAAATAAAATTAAATAAAAACCCTTAACCACAAAAAATATTTAAATTACTAGATACTTATTTCGACCACTATGTGGTCATCATCAGTAGAAAGCATGTAAAAAAAAAATAAAAATTAGCTGTTGTTCTGGAACACTTCAGAGGATATTCTCCTCACCACTTAGGCTGAAGTGAACCTTTCCAACCTATAATTTACTATATTGTTGCTTTAAACACTATCGAGGATATTCTCCTCACCCGCAGGCTGGTGTTCTCAACAACAAACAAGTGAATTGTGACATTATAACTTAAATCTACTTAATTTATACTAATTCTAAACCTACTGAAGCGGAACCAGTTTAATCTTGCTTTCTCATTGGTTGTTGACCAATAGGGAAAGCAAAGCAGATGACTCTATTGGCCTTTTATCGGTGTTTAAGAGGGGTCCTTTATGTTTAACAATTTTAATTGATTCATAGGCATTTAAGGAGGAAAACGTTGGTACCGCTTTTAACAATTTAACATTTTCTAGTTTAACGGGGTGGCTGGTTTCAAATATATGTTTGGCGACCTGAGACCTTTCATATTTACCATATTTGAAGTGAGCAATGTGTTCTTTAAATCTTGTTGTTATATTCCTCTTGGTCTGACCAATATATTTTTGAAATCACCCTGGCCCTGCACAACTAATTTCATAAATCCCCGACTTTTGCAATTTTTCCACCTTGTCTTTTGGATTACCTAGCAAATCTTTAATTTTATTAGTATTAGTGAAAGCAATTTTGAAATTACACTGTTTGAATATTTTATCAAGACCCTTTGTGGTTTAGTAAAACGGAAGTTTAACATATTTAACATTATCGTTAGAGGTGGTTGATTGCAAAGTCGTTGATTTACGGATGTTGATCCTATTTTTACACTTTCTAAAAATATTATCTGTAATATCAGGAGAGAAACCATTGTAATTCGCTATTTGTTTAATAAGAGCAAATTCCTTATTAAATTTGTTTTTATTTAAAGGGAAATTCAATAATCTATTAATTAAAAAGTTAAATGAAGCCAACTTATGTTGTATGCTATGATTAGAGGAAGACAAAATAAAGCGATTTACATTGGTTTCTTTTCTATAAATGTCAAATTCCAATTTATTACCATTTCTAATTACTAATGTATCTAAAAAGGGTAATTGTCCATTATTCTCTAGTTCATACGTAAATTTTATGCTTTGAAATTTTGAATTCATTTCTTTAAGAAAATCATCAACATTTGATTTAGAAGTGTCAAAAACTGCAAAAATATCATCCACGTACCTTAACCATATTCTTGGGAAGTATTTGGAGTTCTCTTTTAACTCGGTTTCAAAACGAGACATAAATAAATTTGCTATGGAAGGTGATAAGCTATTTCCCATTGCTGTGCCTTCATGTTGTTCGTACAACTTGTTGTTGAATTGAAAACAGTTCTGGGACATGCAATGCGAAACAAGCTTGATATAGTCCTCAACTTTATCATCATCAATATCACTATCTATAAGAACATCCTTTAAATATGTTAAAGTACGTGGTATTGGAACACTAGAGAATAATGAACTGACATCAAATAAAATTAAGATTTCGTTCTCTTCTAATGTGATATTTTTAATTTTATTAATGAACTCTAAAGAGTTTTGTACAGTCAAACTATTAAATAAGTACCGTTTTTAAAATGCACAAAATGAGAACTCAGAAACACTAAACTAGTAAGTTCAACTTCAAAGACAAAACTTACTTACACAACAAAATGCTATTTCTAAATATGCTGAATAAGAAATTAAAAGCACTAACCTATAAAATACTTCAAATTCAAGCACTAAACTTATTTACACAACTTAATTAACAAAAAAAAAATCCCAGTAAACCGGTAGGGGCACTAATAACAATAAATCATTTTTTCATTAATATTTCACACGACTAACAAATCTGCAACAAATGTTCAATACAGATAGATAACGAAACAATAGTCTTCTACCTATCTGTATTCCTTATTTAAAGGATATAAACCAGAAGGAAGTTCAATGAATCAAATTAAACAGACGAAGACTAGGATATCCGAGCTTGATATTACAAAACAAGAATTAGAAACACAGTCTATTGGCATCTTTTAGGTTTGTACTCTTCTTATTAAGAGTGTGAATGATACTTTTCTTAAATACCTACTTATTAGACGCATTCCTTCAATAGAATCACTTCCAAGTATTTGTTATATTAATATATATATATATATATATATATATATATATATATATATATATATTTATATATATATTTATATATACAGGGTGAGTTTTAGTGTAACGGTCGATAACTCCGTTATTATAAAAGCTACGTAAACCAAATTTAGAGGCATATTAGGCATACCTAAACTGCACATTTTAAAAATATTTGGAAGCATACAGAGTGTTTCATAATTCCAGGGCATATTAAACTTATATTTTTTTAAATAGATCACCCTATATATTATTACATTTTGAAAAGCCCATAAAAGAGCTTTAATTTGATATGAAATTGTATCTGTCTATTCCTTTTAGTTTTGAGATATTCAACTGTTTTAGAAAAAATGACCCCAATTGGATACATTGCCACTGCACTAATACACAACTTATGTTAATTTTCAAGATGCAAAATTTTACCATATACCATAGATATTTTAAATATCACTTTTTGAAATTTCTTCCCAGTATACAGGTGTGTCAGGTTTCGAAAATGCAATTTTTAAAATTTTTTAAATGGCACTACCAATTTATTGCTACAATGGATAGTTTATTAAGTGTCCTTTCATTTTGTTAAGCATTCCTATACCTAAATCTATTACTTTCTGAGATATTTTGATTTTCTTCAAATTTTATGAATGTTTTTAATTTACATAACTAAAATAACTTACTATTGGGAATATTATAAAACAATTAATACATTTTGATTAACAATCAACTACACTTATCCAATAACAATTTTCACTAAAGATATAACAACCTACAATAATACGCTATCAACAGAATTCTGCCAGATCAACAATATGCATTTTATAGAAAATGTTCAAACAGGAAATCAGGCAGGCTTTGAAAAAAATAACTATTACATGTAAAGTGTCATTTAGGTTTATTAATTGTAGTATGTTGTCATTTAACAGGAAAGCTCTCTTGGTATATTCTTGATGCAAGTAGGAAGTTTTTTAAACTTGCTCTCAATACCCAAATCATATTTATTTGTTCTTCCACTGTAAAATTCATTTTGAAAACTCCTTCAAAGATTACATTTAAAACAGAACTGATAATGTGTTAATAGTCAACACACTACAATTAATAAACCTAAATGACATTTTGATTGTAATTGTTATTTTTTTCAAAGGCTGCCTGATTTCCTGTTTGAACATTTTCTATAAAATGCATATTGTTGATCTGGCAGAATTCTGTTGATAGCGTATTATTGTAGGTTGTTTTATCTTTAGTGAAAATTGTTATTGGATAAGTGTAGTTGATTGTTAATCTAAATGTATTAATTGTTTTATAATATTCCCCAATAGTAAGTTATTTTTAGTTATGTAAATTAAAAACATTCATAAAATTTGAAGAAAATCAAAAATATCTCAGAAAGTAATGGATTTAGGTATAGAGAATGCTTAACAAAAATGAAAAGACACTTAATGAACTATCCATTGTAGCAATAAAATTGGTAGTGTGCCATTTAAAAAAAATTTTAAAAATTGCATTTTGCGAAACCTGACACACCCTGTATACTGGGAAGAAATTTCAAAAAGTGATATTTACAAATATACTATGGTATATGGTAAAATTTTCTGCATCTTGAAAATTAACATAAGTTGTGTATTAGTGCAGTGGCAATGTATCCAATTGGGGTCATTTTTCTAAAAACAGTTGAATATCTCAAAACTAAAAGGAATAGACAGATACAATTTCATATCAAATTAAAGCTCTTTTATGGGCTTTCAAAATGTAATAATATATAGGATGTTCCATTTAAAAAATATAAGTTTAATATGCCCTGAATTATAAAACACCCTGTATGCTTCCAAATATTTTCAAATGTGCACTTTAGGCATGCCTAATATGCCTCAAATTTGGTTTACGTAGCTTTTATAATAACGGAGTTATCGACCGTTGCCACACTAAAACTCACCCTGTATATATAAACAAAGACAAGTTATTTGCAGTCCGATAGTAATTATGAAAATAATAGCCATTGACAAATACAAATCGGGCTGGTAGTTATATAGCCATTAACAAAACATTAGCTTTATTACTTCAGGGAGGAAACATCCACTGACCACTAACAAGCCGAAACCATGGTCAGTGGATGTTTCTCCCTATGAAGTAATAAAGCTAATGTTTTGTTAATGGCTATATAACTACCAGCCTGATTTGTATTTGTCAATGGCTTTTATTATTTTCATAAGAGTTGTTTACAGATACATCTTACTTCATATATATATATATGTATATATATATATATATATATATATATATATATTCTTATGCACCCCCCTCGTTTTTTTATTTATTTAATTATTTAATTTTATATAATATGCAAATATTTACTTTATATTCCGTGCTTTATTTACGTTTGGTTGGTTTATAAAACAAAACTGTATTAATATGCCTAGACTATTTGAAAACTCGTCTTCCCAGGGTATCCACCTACTTACCGTGGGTTCAGTGGTAAGTACATGTGCAATGCACCAACCAAACAGCACTACCTTTATTTTTGTACCTATAACCTTTTACACTTGTATATGCCAAATTTTTATATAAGATCTACGTAGCCTTGTGCCAAATTAATTAATATTACCAATTTTTGACTTTGAAGTTCAAAACACACAGTGCTCACCTATTTTACACTTCGCCGTCGGCCTCTATGAAAACTGGCTCAAAAATCTCACTCGCCGTATGCGTCTTTACAATGCGTGGCACTAATACTATGAAAGATCTGCTGTCCAGACTCCAGGTTTCTTTTAATGAATTTTGATATCCCCAAATCTAAAATAAATATGACCAAATTTAGAATTTTGACTATCTTGAATGTTACTTCCCCTGCGCTAATTTTCCTGATGTTGAATCTTCTTTACTCGTATTAATCCTCCTGCTACTCCAATGCTTTCCTTTTCCAAATTCCGCTCGTTCCAAATTCAATACTTCCTTTTTACTTAATCCGCTCGTTCCAAATAAATACTTCCGTTTTCTTTAATCCGCTCGTTCCAAATCAATGCTATCTTCTAATTACCATTCAATACCATTCTATCCATAATACCATATCCAAATCTATTCCATTAACATCGCCTTCAGTTTCAAAAATCCTATTCAACACCTTTCTGCCTTTATCAATCTCGTTCGAATATCCAACTATTTATTCCGCCTTTTTCAATCTCGTTTATCCACTGTTATCACTTTATTACTTCGTCGTTACTATTATTTAATTATTTCTCTCGCTTATCATTACTCTTCTGTATATCAATTAAACTCGTAAACTTTTCAAAAACATTTATTAACTCTTTATATTCAAAATATAGCGCAGTTTACATAACACGTCTTTCTACCAAAAAATTTATAAATCGACCTCTTGTTTATCTTTTCCTAGGTGATTATTACAATTAAAATATACCTACTCTTCTATACATTTTATACAAATTCCATCCAATAAAATCGTCCCAACAAGTCTGTGTCACTAATACCTCATAATCTTTCTTTTACACTTTACTATTTCATATATAAATGTTCAATCGTTGGTTCCTAATATCGCACAACCCTTCAATCATATTTGACAATGTTTTACACTTATAATTTTGATATTACAGGTATGTCCAAAGGTTGATTCTACTAAAATAAGTGCCGAAATGTTACACATATAAACCTGGATCTGTGTGGTGAATAGTGGACTTTCTACAGACGCATCCGGTTTCTCGATTAGCAAATGTACATTCTATGGCTCATTAATATACAACTTAGTGTAAATCCTTGAATACTGTGCTTTATCACGTCATCAAGTCATTGTCTTACGTCTTGGCACTTATACTTTGACTATTATACTCCAAATACTTTAACATTTTTAAAGTACGGCAAACATAAAATTCTCAGTTACGGGATCTGATATTTGGCTTTCTTTGACATACACTACCTTCAACAAATAACCTTTATAACCTTTTAGGCCTTCCTAACACTTCATTGGCCCCACTGGTTTTGAATAAAAGTGGAAATTTCGTCTGTCATTATAACTCTTCTCTTGGTGTGCATAATTTCTAGTTTTATTTAAAACCACTCCACGCATTTCTACATATTAATTATTACTCAACCCCTAATTTCATTTCTCTCACGTCTGTCTAACTACGCTATATAATAACTTACACTATAAAATAAAACAAATTTAAACTTTCCGTCGCATGAACTCTCATCATGCTAAACCCTCTTCTTGTACAATTTTATATGGATATAAATTTTCTAAGTGAAAACGCCCCCGACGTTCCCCTGTCATAGTATCTAATTCAAACGTATTTCCTTCAGCAAAAATACGCGTGATTTTGTAAGGCCCTTCGTAAGGAAACAGCAACTTCGCGCAAATGTTTCTTTCGCGGTTAGAAACCCTTAATCTTTTTACTACCACCATATCTCCTATTTAAAAAATCGTCCTTTTTTAATCTTACTACGCCTTCGCTCGATGTCCCTACGCTGCATCCTTTCAATTCTACGCCTAACGCTACCCAACAACTCTGTGATGTCTTGCACCTCGACTTCTTCCCTCCATGGCCTAGCTGGTATAATCTTTCTAATCAATGTTATCGGACATGTTTTTGTAACAGAACTCGGTACGCAATTCATAAAATTTTCAATCTGTGGCAGATATCTAACCCATCTATCGTGGTGCTCTTGCGTCGCCAACCGTAGATATTTTATGACCTCTCGTATAAAACGTTCGCATGGATTTGCTTTCGGATGCCGTATGCTGCTAAATGATACCTTAATATGTTCTCTATTTAACCCGTTTCTGAATCTTTGGTTATTGAAATATGTCGCGTTGTCTACCAAAATCTTATCCATTTTCCCAACCTGACTTCCAAATTCTCTAATTGACTGTAAGGCATGCACCGTGTTACTTCGTCTTGCCGGAAATAACTTAACAAATTTCGAATAAACGTCCACCATTACCAATATGTGCCGATACCCCTGTTCACTAGTAATTAGGTTTCTCAAGTAATCAATAGCTACCAATTCTAACGGTCCACTCACGCTCACATTCATCGGTATGTTCTGCAACACCACGTTTTTGTCTTTCCCTAAAATACAAATCTTACAACGATTAATCCGTTCTTTAAACACCGTGATATCATTTCTTGTATAAAATGCCTCTCTAAATACCAAAAACGTTTTTCTAATGCCTATATGTCCAAATTTTAGATGAATTTCGTCTATAATTTCCACAGCCGTGTCTCTGGATAACACTAACAGTTCTGCATCCCCTATCCTTTTTACCACAAACTGGCCTACAATTGTAAATCCACGGTTCTCCTCCACATTTTCCCTCATTAATTTCTCGCGTATCGAGTTCACCTCACTGTGCCTCTGCATTTCCATAAGCTTGGCGTTTGTCCACCGACCAACATCTCTGAACTCCTGCAAAGCAACTAAACAATCCTTTACGTCTTCTTTACTCGCCTCTACCTGCTGTCTGCTTAGAAAATCCGCCGTCACATTTTCCTTTCCTGGTTTATGTTTAATTTTGAAATCGTACTCTTGCAATACTAGTGCCCACCTATACAACCTACTGTTCAAAAACTCCTTTTTCTTCATGAATGTTACAACCGTGTTGTCGGATTCTATCAAAAATTTCTTTCCTAGCAGGTAAAATCGTAACTTTTTTACTGCATACACTATCGCCAACATCTCCTTCTCTGCCGTCGCATATCTGGTTTCGCAGTCTTTTAACACCCTTGAAATAAATACAATGGGTACCTCAGCTCCGTCCTGGATTTGCACCAACTCAGCCCCAATAGCATATTTCGACGCATCCGTCCTCAAAATAAATTCGTCTTTGAAATTTGAACACTTTAACGACAACTCTTCATAAAACGCACGTTTTAAATCTTGAAACGCCTTCTCCCATTCAGCAGTCCATTTCCATCTTTCGTTTTTCCTTAACAAACTCACCAACGGCACACACAACTCAGAATATCTCGGTATAAACCGTTTATAATAATTTAAAACCCTAAAAATCCTCGCAATCCTCTTACATTCTTTGGTTGAGCAATATTTTTCAACTCGTCTAGCCTCTTATTACAAATTTTCATACCATGCTCACTAATTTCAAATCCTAAATACGTGACCTGGCTCTTAAACAATTCACACTTCTCCACGTTCAACTTCAACCCTCCTTCGTCCAACCTTTGGATCACCTTTTCTAAATGCTCCATGTGTTCTTGCTCGTTCCTTGAAAAAATCAATAGATCATCCACATAGTGCGAACAGAAACATTCATATTCGTTGAACAGCTTCTGCATGGCCCTAATAAGTGCTGCTGAAGAACTACTTAAACCAATGGAACTACAGAAAACATATAAATCTCCCCTTCAATACTAAACCCTGTAAACTTCTTACTATCTTCATGCAACGGAATCAACCAAAACGTTTTTTTTAAATCTAACTTGTTAAAAATCTTTATCTCATACACCTTATATAACAAATTATCCAACCCTTGTGGTTGTTCGTACTGCGCTTTCGTAATTGAATTCAACTTCCTCGCATCCAAACAAATTCTTATATCTCTTTTGTTAGGTTTAGGTACAATAACTACCGGGTTCACATATGGAGTCTTCGCTGGTTCGATGATTCCTTCTTTTAACATTTTACTAATCTCGGCTTTAACCCTATTTCTAATTGCAAACGGAATTGGATACACCTTGGTACTAAATCCGCTGTCTTCCGTGACCTCTAACTTGTGCGTATATCGCTTCGCAAATCTCGGCTCTTCATTAAACAACCCTATAAATCTATTAAATAATTCCCCCAGCTTCTCTTTAATATCAATACTCACTTTTCCTATCTGTCCATCATCAATTATTCTCGCAAACATATTACATAATCTCACTTCAACCTGTCTATAATTACTTGCCCTTTTCACTCCTAATCCTGACTTATCTATATCATTTCCATTCCTATATTCCGAACTAACCGTAGGCACCACCCATAACTTATCTTTATCTAATATCCGAATCGACCTATCATTTCCATCTATATTCAATCCAAAATCCTCTATAAAATCCATTCCTAATATAAAATCTAACTGCAACCCCTTTGTTATCAAGAACTTTGCATCTCCTGCCTTTTTATTTCCTACAAATATCGGTACACGGACTACCTTATAAATCGTCGTTAACTTCTTGTTCATTGTCGACCATAAATTAACCCCATCAATTGTTTCCATACGTCCCTTTAAAAATTCTGCATGTTTTATCACCACACTTTCATTAACCAGCGACAACTGTGAACCACTATCAACTAAAGCAACATATAAACAATCTCTTAATCTAATATTAATGAACAATAAATTCTTTTTATTAACGGTATAATTATTTAACAACAAATCGCTTAAACAATAACATAAATCTATATCTAAACCTAACAACTCTGTCTTCCAAAAATTGAAGTTTTTTTTTGACTCGGTGCCTCGTGCATTTGTACCACCTCGATCTTGTCCGTGTCCTTTATCGCAGCGCTGGTCGTAATATGTTGGACGTTTATGTCCCTGTCAGTCCGGCTGTATCCGTCTCGCTTTCCGCCTCCCGTAGTACGGCCGTCATCCGCGTTGTCGCCGTGCTGGTACCTATTTTGTCCTTTGTAATCATTTCCCCGGTATTCTCTATTGAAATACTGTCGTCTGCTTCCGTCGTGTCCCCAATAATTACGCTGTCCGTGGTTGAAACCTTCATGTCTGTAGCTAGGTCTGTGTTCGTTGTGGTATACGTGTCGTCGGTTTTCGTCCTTATAACCCCGGTTCTGCTCCCAGTAAGCTCCACGCGTCTTTGCCTCCAGTGTCGACGCTAATTCAAAATTTCGCATTACTCCTAAAAATTCTCGCAAGGTTTTTATGTTCTGTACTACAACCACCTTTGTCACCTCCGGTTCCATGTGTCCCGCAAGTAGTAATACTATGTCGTCCTCGCCCAATTTCGGTGTCAGATGTTGTGCCTGGTTATATTTGTCTATCGCGTATTCTTCGCGTGACCCGTTTATCTTACTGTAATGTCCCGCTATTAAGTTTGTCCTTATGTTCGTCTGGTGCGTGTTACTCCAAAATTGCTTAATGAGCAGTCGTCTAAATTCCGCGTATGTGTCGTACTGTCTCCGTATGATGTTGTGCCATTTTTCCGCGTTACCCGTCAAAGTCGCCCCAACTATCTGTAACTTCGTCCGTCCGTTTTCTGTCTCCACGATTTTGTCTAATCTGTCCAAAAACCCCATTGGTTGTTCAGTCCGTCGTCCTTCAAATTTCGGTAGCGCGTCTCGGTTTAATTTAATCTGCTGTCCGTAGTCTAGTCCTCCACGTCTCCTTACTAGGTCGTCTAACTTGTCTTGTATATGTCTGATTTCGTTACCGACCCTGTTCTCTAATATCGTCGCGTTGTCTTTAAGTTTTTCGTCCAGTTGTGTCCTAACGTTAACATTTTCGTGTTGTAGCGTTTCTAGCGTCTGCCCTAAATTCCTGTAATTTGTCGTATGCTTTTTGTCACATGTTTGTATCTCTGTGTTTAAAGTCGTAAATCCGCTGATCATAGTCTCTTCGACTGCCTCCACACGTGTTTTTACTTCTGTTCGTAGGTCCGTCCTTGTTGCGTTCAACTCTCCCTGAAATTGTACCCGTGTATTTTCAACCTTGTCGTCTACGCGGTCTACCTTTTCTTGTAATTCAGTCTTTAGTTCGTCCCTTACCTTTTGTCTCGAAGTGAATAAATAGTCCTGGGTGTCGTCTAATTTTGCCGTCAGTTCGGCGTGCGCCGTTCTAAACTCATTTCTCAGATCCGTGTGTAATGTCTTAAACTCTGTCCGCGACTCTTCAATTTTTTTTGTTAGTTCCGTATGTGCTGTAGTTTGGTTTGTTAATTCCGTATGTAAAGTTGCAATTTTGTTAGTTAAATCCGTATTTGACTCTTTTTGTTCCGTACGTGAAGTCATAAGATCGTCTTTCAAACTCATCAGGAATCGCATAATATCCTGGTTTCCGGCGGTTTCTGCTACCTTGACTTCCTGTACCGTCGCCTGGTCCGTTTCCATGTTTATGACCTCCGGATCCACCTGCCTCACCTCCGTTTCCTGGATATCTCCCCCTGCATCTAGCTCCTCGTCTTGTGCTATAAATTCCGCGTCAATTCCGTACATTCTTCCTGACCTTGTTATCCGTCTCGTGTCCGCGTCCGTCATCTCTGCTGCCTTTTTCGCACTCTATTTTCCTGAAAAACAATTTTTACCTACGGGCCCCACCTAATCTCGGTGTCCCTTAATCTACCACTACTTCTGTCGAGCCTCACGTTGGGTTTGCCACCTTCTTATGCACCCCCCCTCGTTTTTTAATTTATTTAATTATTTAATTTTATATAATATGCAAATATTTACTTTATATTCCGTGCTTTATCTACGTTTGGTTGGTTTATAAAACAAAACTGTATTAATATGTCTCGACTATTTGAAAACTCGTCTTCCCAGGGTATCCACCTACTTACCGTGGGTTCAGTGGTAAGTAGATGTGCAATGCACCAACCAAACAGCACTACCTTTATTTTTGTACCTATAATCTTTTACACTTGTATATGCCAAATTTTTATATAAGATCCACGTAGCCTTGTGCCAAATTAATTAAGATTACCAATTTTTGACTTTGACGTTCAAAACACACAGTACTCACCTATTTTACACTTTGCCGTCGGCCTCTATGAAAACTGGCTCAAAAATCTCACTCGCCGTATGCGTCTTTACAATGCGTGGCACTATCACTATGAAAGATCTGCTGTCCAGACTCCAGGTTTCTTTTAATGAATTTTGATATCCCCAAATCTAAAATAAATATGACCAAATTTATAATTTTGACTATCTTTTAATGTTACTTCCCCTGCGCTAATTTTCCTGATGTTGAATCTTCTTTACTCGTATTAATCCTCCTGCTACTCCAATGCTTTTCCAAATTCCGCTCGTTCCAAATCAATACTTCCGTTTTCTTTAATCCGCTCGTTCCAAATCAATGCTATCTTCTAATTACCATTCAATACCATTCTATCCATAATACCATATCCAAATCTATTCCATTAATATCGCCTTCAGTTTCAAAAATCCTATTCAATACCTTTCTGCCTTTATCAATCTCGTTCCAATATCCAACTATTTATTCCGCCTTTTTCAATCTCGCTTATCCACTCTTATCACTTTATTACTTCGTCGTTACTATTATTTAATTATTTCTCTCGCTTATCATTACTCTTCTGTATATCAATTAAACTCGTATACTTTTCAAAAACATTTATTAACTCTTTATATTCAAAATATAGCGCAGTTTACAAAACACGTCTTTCTACCAAAAAATTTATAAATCGACCTCTTGTTTATCTTTTCCTAGGTGATTATTACAATTAAAATATACCTACTCTTCTATACATTTTATACAAATTCCATCCAATAAAATCGTCCCAACAAGTCTGTGTCACTAATACCTCATAATCTTTCTTTTACACTTTACTATTTCATATATAAATGTTCAATCGTTGGTTCCTAATATCGCACAACCCTTCAATCATATTTGACAATGTTTTACACTTATAATTTTGATATTACAGGTATGTCCAAAGGTTGATTCTACTAAAATAAGTGCCGAAATTTTACACATATAAACCTGGATCTGTGTGGTGAATAGTGGACTTTCTACAGACGCATCCGGTTTCTCGATTAGCAAATGTACATTCTATGGCTCATTAACATACAACTCAGTGTAAATCCTTGAATACTGTGCTTTATCACGTCATCAAGTCATTGTCTTACGTCTTGGCACTTATACTTTGACTATTATACTCCAAATACTTTAACATTTTTAAAGTACGGCAAACATAAAATTCTCAGTTACGGGATCTAATATTTGGCTTTCTTTGACATACACTACCTTCAAAAAATAACCTTTATAACCTTTTAGGCCTTCCTAACACTTCAATATATATATATATATATATATATATATATATATTGCTGTGAAACCTACAAAAAACCGGGAACTACGCTTTTCGAATCGAGCCTCAAGAATGCTGTGAAACCTACAAAAAGCTATTCATTACCTTAACTGTGTTGGTCCATTGACTTTCTTCCGTTAATCGCCTCGGCTGCTCCTCTAGATAACTTTCATCCTCATACATAAAAAAAAACAAACACATTCCTACCACAAACATCAACGTTAACTCTATTTACATCAATATTCACAATACATTAAAATTTCAAAATTAAAATTCAGCGTAAATTTCTGTATCAGAAAATTTCAAGATTAAATTTGTTATCATTTTAGAATGCATCCAGAATTAAAGTCCTTGTAGGATACCTACTAATTACTATAACAATATATGCAGACCGGAGTCTAAGTGCAAAGGGAGCATCTACCACCCCTTTACGTTAATTAACCAGGTTCGTCTAATTGAGCTCAAAGACATACCCATATTTTCATCATAATCCAGAACATCAATACTAAATACCCCTTTCTACTTAAGCAAGCAAATTTCACCTTAAAATTAAAATATTATTGTTAGTACAATTTCACTACTGTCCATTTTAAATAAACACATTGTAAAGTTATTCAACACACACCAAAATATCAAAGTTCGAACAAAATAGTATAATTTACCTGAAGGTTACTGCACTCGTAGCTTCAATGTACATCGTCCCTTTGTTAATTACACCATTTCAACTGGATTATATTTACGGCTTCTGATTCTCAACGTTTTAAAAATTTGCTCCATCACCATTTATTTAAAGTTGTTTCAGGGCTTTTCCGGAACTCATCTGTGTATATCTGAACCTTGTCTTGTGGATCCAGACACGTTTATGCACCATTTAATTATTAATGCCCCAGAAAAATAACAAAGAAATTTATACTTCTTTCACCAATATACGCCAAAACTGCCTACTTTTGTGTATTTACTTGTCGTTGTAAATTTTACCAATTGGTACAGTGATACTAAACTTTCTTTACCTTGTATCTTCTTTTCTAAGTGCACTAACGTACATTCATTGTAGCACGTACAGAACAAGCTGTTTTAAATCACATAATATTCGAGCAAACTGTTTAAATTATTTAATATTAAAACCGGAAAACTAAAAAGCACTGTTTAACGCGTTCAATCAAGTCGAAGATCTAAGAGAGCTTGTTCATATTCCCCTGGGTATATATAGAGGTTAGCCTGTCTGTCGGTCGAGTCTCCAAAACGGACAATTCTAATGAATTTCGCCTGCTCTGTTCCCATTCCGCAGCCCGGCATGCGATTTTTACGAATTTTGCACTCGCCCCAGTTAAATCTCAGAAATTTCAACACGGCTTGCAACGTCTGGAAATAACTAATTGAACTTTATACAGAAATGTTATTTTTACCTCTCAAATTTTGCCTTTTACTTTCAACCAATCGCAACCCCATGACGTTGCTCTACTCACGCCTTTTTACTATATGTGTCTTGGTCTTGCGCATATTATCTGTCTCTATCTACCCTGTTCTTATTAGTGCAAATTGATATTCTTTATTATCGATTATTTCAGTCCATGTGGACTGTTATCTGGGTTAAATAACCCCGTATCGCGCCTTTCGCATTTCTCGTTACTATTATGCGACGGTTTCTTAAAGATTCTCTATAACCATTAATTATCTGCAACAATTAAGTAGAATGAGCTTTTTAAAAATACGCAGGTGTTTAAACATACTATTAATTCTCAGAGCGTTATTTCATGGTATTTTATTGGGTTTTTCAAGTTCTTATAGATATTATATGTTCCTAATGGTTCAATTAACTTCAACTAAAATTAATACCCTTTAATTTTTAGTGAATCCTAATTAAATATTCAATTATTATCTGTACGTTTTGTTTAATACCGGTTACTTAAAATAGAGTTAATTAATATAAATTTTGACCGTAATTTTTATTTGTTTCTTTACTAGGGATAATTAAATTACACGTAAAGTTTTCTAATACTGCTTCCTTTTATATAAAGCGTCTTATAAATAATTTAAATCTCTTATTTTTAATAAAACGAATGAATTTTGATGCTTCACGCTTTTATTTAATAACGCGTTCCTTTTCCCAAAGCTTCTACACGGTGATTAAAATTATTTGATGTGATTATTTAATTTTCTACCCTGGTCTAAATATGAGTAATATATATATATATATATATATATATATATATATGTATATATATATATATATATTGCTATGATAATAGGGTAGTTTAGGGGTAGGTTAAGTCATGGTGGTCGTAGACTAAATAAAAAACAACTTCCACATTAAGAAAGGCACACAATATCAGAAATTATAAGAGTAAATCGGTTACCCTACATACTGTTAATTGAGAGCACACTGTATATCAAATACACGTAATTAAATGCATGAGAACATAAAGAGGACTAAGAGTAGTTTACAGGTAAAGATAAGATTTTAAAACGCAACAAATTAGATCAAAATTAAATCACCGGGAAATCTAGATAGATTGGCATTGCAAAGATGTAACAAATGCGTTAAAAGTATTATTTTACACGCATTCTAAATAATTCATTATTCGAGAATCGTTACGTGACTAGAAGAAATCACATTTGTTCAAAAATCCAATATTCTGTGAAAATAAACAAGCACTAGACGGTTCAATTTAGACGATAAAATTTAACAAAAATCCGAATACCCGAGTTAATAGAAGGCAAAAGTTGAAGTTTCTCAAATAATACCACAATATGCGGGAGGCGTACGTGACAGTCAAAGCATGCATTAAAAGATTTAAACTAAATAATTGGTAAAAATCCCAAGGTATGCGAGATAGGCAGAAGTATCGTCCCAGAATGCAAATAAGCCAATGAAATCAGGTGGAAGTAGGCCTTTTATATACGATAGTGACGTAGCGACAGTTTAGTCTATATTCAAACTGAACAACGACCTTATTCAAAAGTGTTAAGAATTTACGTAACCAGTGAAGCAAGAATCAAAGTAAATCAGAATTAAAAAGTGCAAGAGTTAAACTTAGCGGGACCGAAGTTAAACATGAAGAAGTGTGAATTTTTCCAGGAGAAGATAAAATTTTTGGGATATCAAATTAGTAATGAGGGCATATTCTTGGGCAAAAATAGATTATCAGAGATACTAGAATATCATAGACCAAGAAATATACGCACTCTAAGAGCTTTCTTGGAAGTAATGAACTTTTATAGAATGTTTATCACGTCATTTTCACGGAAAGCTATTCCATTATTTGCTTTGTTGAAGAAAGGGGTTAAATGGTCGTGGAGTGAGGCTCATGAAGAGGCATACCGAAGCCTAATAAATCAATTTCATGAGCAGGTTATTTTTAGACACCCAGACTTCTCAAAGGAATTTGTGGTACGCATGGATGCGTCGGATAATGCCTTAGCCGCGGAATTATATCATTCAGGATGGTATAGAAGTACCCATTTCGTTCATATCCAGAACTCTCAAAAAGCATGAACTAAACTATACAATTAGAGAAAAGGAAATTGCAGCAGTAGTCTTCGCGATCACAAGATTAAAATTCTACCTGATGGGAAGGCATTTTGTAGTTGAAACAGACCATTCCGCTTTGTGTTCACTTTTAAGCACTAGATTTACAAACAATAAAATATACAGATAGGGTCTTCTATTGCAGGACTTTGATTTTGAGATCAGGTGCATAAAAAGTAAAAATAATATAGTAGCAGATACTCTTAGCAGAAACAAGGTGAACAATAATTTAAAATCAAATGACATATTTGTAACAATGCATAATTTGGTGACAGTTGATTCAATATTCTCACATGGAAGAATTTTGGCAATGCAAGAAAATGATGAATGGATTTAAAATATAAAAGATAGCTTAAAAGTAAACCCAAATTATTAGCAGTTTGAAAGTATTAATGGTTTTCTCATAAAACACTTGAATGGTGAAGACCTGTATGTGCTTAACAAAGAATTGGCAGTATCAATCATAAAAGAATTACATATCACATATGGGCATTTGGGGATTAGAAAACTGTGGTAGCTGTTTCGAGAAAATTTCTATGCTCAGAAGAACCTGGGACTCATCAAAGAAACAGTGAACACATGTCATCTCTGTACGCTGGGTAAATACAAGAACCATATCAATCAGAACATCATCCAAAGCATTCAGGTGGACAATCCCTTAGACCTAATTGTAGTAGAGTACCTAAGTAATTTGGTACCCAGTAGAAAGAAAAATAAGCATGTCCTGGTGGTAGTGAATGTATTCTCAAAGTATACAAGGTTATTTCCTACTAGGGATGGTAACACAATAGAGACGATCAAAAAATTAGAGCAATTCATCACAGAACAAGAAAAATTCAATAGGATATTGGCGGACAACGCAACATACTTTAACAATTCTAGGTTTGTGTCGCACTGGGAAAACCAACAAATAGGAGTTGTTTTCTGTAGCATCCGTCATCCTCAGGGCAACCCTGCAGAAAGATACATTTAGGAGACCTGTAAGTTTTTGCGCATGACATTATATCAGGATCATCGAAGTTGGGAGATAAATCTGCCAAAAGTTGATGGGTTTATAAATCTCATGCCTTATACAGTCACAAAAAAATCCCCCATAACTTTAATGAGAAGAGTGTACCCGGATAGGCCATGGGAAATTACACCAAGAGAAGAAGGCTTAGAAAGAAAACTGCATAGAGCCAGGAGAATTCTACAGGAAAGAGCACGAAAGTACGTGGATAAAATGAACGACAAGATAAAGAGGAGAATTACCTTCCAAATAGGAGACAAGGTAATGATCAAGAACCTAAGGGTAAGAAGAAGACACCTTCATACATGTGACAAGCTACACTTACCATACATAAGTCCATTTCTGGTAAAAGGGTCATCGGCGAAAACACGTACGAACTAAAGGAGGTAGATTCAGAGGCGATCAGGGGAAAATTTCATGTGAATTTAATGTACCCATACAAAGAATAGAAAATTGTAAAAATTGAAAGACAACTACTATAAATAGGGTTATCAATATATATTAGGATGGGAGAATTAAAGAAGAATATAATCGGATAAGTTAATAAGAAGTTGGGATAGCTTTAGGAAAAGTAGGAGTAGTATAGGTTGATAGAAAGGGGAAGAAGTATGTAAATAGAAATTAGTTTCGTAGAAATATTCGAAGAAAACAATATTTAGTAAGAATTGATGTAAATAAGAAAAAGTGTAGATAAATAAATAGGAGTGTTCCATTAAAAACATGAAGAGAGGATACATTTATGAAAAATAGGAAAAGTATATATAGATGGAAAGAATATACATAAATAGAGACAGATAAATGGGAGAAATATGAAGAGATGATAATATGTTTATGAAAAATAGGAAAGGTATATGCAGATGGAAAGAGTATAGAGAAATAGGGATAGATAAATGGGAGAAATATGAAGAGATGATAGCATGCTTATGGAAAAATGGGATAAGTACATGGAAATGGAAAAAGTATAAATAAATAAAGAGTGAAACATTAGTAGAGTATAAAGGTAGGGTAAATGCATGAAAAATGGAAAAGGGTAAATAGATAGGAATTAGGGAGATAAAATGTATAGTATATAGCCTTGCGTAAATAATAATCATGAGTTAAGATAGGTGTAGATAGAATTTAGAATAGTAATTTAGAGTTAGGATTAATTAAATAATGCTAATTAAATAAAAATAGAAGAATTTTATCAATGGGGATTTAATTTCACTTTGGGCGCCAAAAATGGAATTGATCAAAAATTTTCTATTTTTATTTGGCAGAATAATGCTATGATAATAAGATAATTTAGGGGTAGGGTAATTCATGGGGATCATAGAATAAATAAAAAACAACTTTCACATTAAGAAAGGCACACAATTTCAGAAACTATAGTAGTAAATCGGTCACACTGCATATTGTTAATTGGGAGCACGACTTTTAATTTTGACTTTCAATTGGAGACATATTTTGATTGAGATAGCTTTAATTTGGGATATTTAAGACGACTTTAATTTGGGACTGCGGCCTTTGAACATACTCAAACTTTTGAGGTAGTTTAAAAATGAAAGTAATCTAATTTGGACATATTCTGACTTGGTGCGATTTTAACTGGAACCCCACTGTATATAAAATACACGGGATTAAATGCATCAGAACATAAAGAGGTCTAAGAGTAGCTTACAAGTAAAGATAAGATTTTAAAACGCAACAAATTGCATCAAAATTAAATCACCGGGAAACCTAGATAAATTGGCATTGCAAAGATGTAACAATTGCGTCAAAAATATCATCGTACACGCATTCTAAATAATTCATTATTAGAAAATCGTTACGTGACTGGAAGAAATTACATTTGTTCAAAAATCCAATATTCTGTAGAAATAAATACACACTAGACGATTCAATTTAGACGATAAAATTTAACAAAATCTGAATACCTGAGTTAATAGAAAGCAAAAGTTGGAGTTTCTCAAATAATACCACGATATGCAGAAGGCGTACGTAACAGTCAAAGCATGCATTAAAAGATTTAAACTAAATAATTGGTAAAAATCCCAAGGTATGCGAAATAGGCAGAAGTATCGCCCCAGAATGCAAATAAGCCAATAAAATCAGGTGGAAGTAGGCCTTATATACACGATAGTGACGTAGCGACAGTTTAGTCTATATTCAAACTGAACAACGACTATATTCAAAAGTGTTAAGAACTTACGTAACCAGTGGAGCAAGAATCAAAGTAAATCAGAATTAAAAAGTTCGAGAATTTATGCAACGAAAATAAGCCGATCTATAAATAAACGGCTTTCAATCTGGACCTTAGTATTGGCTTTCAATATCGATTTTTATTTTCGACTTTCAATTGGAGACATATTTTGATTGAGATGGCTTTAATTTGGGATATTTGAAACGACTTTAATTTGGGACTGCAAACTTTCAACATACTCAAACTTTGGAGATAGTTTAAAAATGAAAGTATTCTAATTTGTACATATTCTGACTTGGTGCGATTTTAATTGGAAACAATTTATGGGGCTGGCACATTAATAAGGAAAGCGGACACAGAAAGAGGATGCAGATCATGGACTAGGATGGAACTACAGAACCCATTCCAGGTTAGCAATCTTAATGCACTTTATTATTGAAAACTGTTTTTAATTTACTATTTATCATATTGTGTATTTGTAAGAGTCACAAAAAAGGCAATTTAACAGTTTACGACAAGGGAATAGGTATCTTGGAACGTTCGAAGGTCCCTGAATAATTAAAAGATATTTTTGCTGACTTTTGGAGAACCATAAATCTGTTACATGTAAATATTCTGTAAAAAAAAAAAATTTTGTTAGTTGTAAATATTATCATTTATTATATTGTGTATTATAGAATTGCTTTATTTCATTCAATAAGATCTATTCAGGGTAAAAGCTTAATTTAACATTTCATAACATAAGGGCTTAATATAATAAAGAAATCAGACAGGTAATATAACAGCAAATTTATAACGCCCATCGTAGGGGCTCTATTGCTCAGTAAAAATCACAGAAATTTATGACGCCCAATCGTGGGGGTGAATAACACCGCAAATTTTATGGACGGCCCAACGCTGGAACTGAAAACATAGGATTTATGGCACCCATCGTAGGGGCTTGTTAATCCCAAAATAATAATAGGACATAACACAGAAATATATGCAATATATAGTTAATTACACAACGTAAGTTGATAAATACTGTCGTATTACAGTGAATAAGATGAAATAATAACTTAGACTTTTGTGCAAAGCCCAAATGATCATTTCAAATCTCTTGGTAATTGAAATATGGAAAATATAAGGTCTTGCACAGGACTTGAACCTGTATCTTGATTTTACTGGAACCATGCGTTTACCAATTACGCCACCTAGACCGATGACGACAATTGGGAAATTTACAAGAATGCCAAACGTAATTGAAAGTTAGGTTTATGTATAGTTGTGTACACGATTTGAATTTGTACATTTTTCAATTGTCGTCATCGGTTTCGGTGGCGTAATTGGTAAACGCATGGTTCCGACAAAACCAAGATACAAGTTTAAGTCCTGTCTAAGACCTTATATTTTCCATCTTTCAATTACTAGCTCGATTTGAAGTGATCATTTGGACTTTGCACAAAAGTCTAAGTTATTGTATATATACATATACGTATAATTCAAACAGCATTACTGTTTGAATCTATGTCTAATATATAATAAATATTGCTTTTTTTAAAATGGGAAATTGTAATAGACTACCTTAATATTTATTGTGACCATAAAATAGATTTTGTAACAACATAAAAGTCAATTTATGTGATAGACAGCATACCTTTACAAATATTTTCTGTATTACTCATTGCACGTGTATGGTAGAAATCATTTATGCGTATCGTTAGTGTAATAAGTTTTCTTATCTATTTAAAGTATTAATAAAAGCTGATGATAATCATCTTATTTAAAATTTTAATATCATTGTTACCTGAATTCAACTTAACTAAGATATTAATGTAGTTATTTTAATAATTACTATTTTACGACCACAACCCATTTTTGAATTTCGATCACAATGCAGTAGAATGTAGCTTAAACAAATGCAATCGCCGGTGATTCATTGAAAAATGCATCATTGTAGTTGAACACAATCTTCCTTTTCGTTTCATTTCATTTATGTAAAATCAATCTATATTGATCGATTGGATCTTCCCTTTCGTTTCATTTCATTTATGTAAAAATCAATCAATACTGATTGATTGGCTTGAAATGATCAAATCATTTTGGAAGTCGATCATTGATTGATTCTATATCGAAAAATGATCGATTGTCACAGCACTAGTACAAATATGAATGCTCCGCGTCGTAATCGGGATTACATTGAAGGCGTGGTGTGGAAATAAAGTAAACAGTGCATTGTGCATGTCGGGTAAAAATCTATACCAGCTTCAGACTGGGTTAAATAAGGCGCGCTTGTTTACGAACGCTTTAACAGCGCCCTGGTATAGCACTTGCCCGAGTGGTTGTTATTTATGTATGCGCCCTAGGTATGTTAATGATTGTGCTTGCTCCGTACCTGGAGAAAATGCAACAACATATTATATTTATGCAACAGTTTCTTCAACACGGTACAATTCACAATCAAAAATTAGAAAAATAATACGATAATTTTACTTAAACCGCCGCAATAGAACGACTAAAACAGATGGGTATGCAAAAAAACAAACAGATAGGTATTTGAACTTCGATCAGTATCCCTATTCCAAAATTAAAAAAATCTTTTGGTATAGGTTTATCTGATTGATCGATTAAGCTTTCAGATCCAGATTTGACAGCCGCGGAAATGAAAAACTTCATTTTCACTGTATTTAATTCGCGAGCAGGTAGCGTTGATTGCTTGAAGTTTCTAAAACTAAAAAAATATCCTTCGGATCGTTGGAAATTCTTTTAGAAAATTTCTCAAGACCTCTTTCTTGTGTTACCATACTTAGTCCTAATGTACTCAAGTTTTCAACATTAGCCATATCGTACGGCTGAACTGGTTCTTATATGACATAAGCACACATGTACTATTGCTTTCTAATTCATTATTGTATGATAGCGGTGTCAATATGTTTCATGCGTGTCTACCGTCTACTACGTGCGTTTTCAAATACTGAACTATCATCTTTGATTGTCTACAACTCCGATAATTACCTTCGCCGTATCTTACATGGGTATTATGTTAAATGCATACTCACAATTTGCAATTCTGAACGGCTTTATACAACACGGTTGACTCATTTTAACCCTTTGAGTGGTTGTTGTACACGTGATGTACCACTTTTCTTGGTGTTGTTTAGCGGCAGGAGTTTTAATAGTGTACCACACTTTTGTACACCTTCTGCTGATGATTGAGTGGTTGAATTCCTAAACCACTGGATGAGAGACATCTAGGGAGCCTCAACAGTTACTGCTGTGGTTTGAAACTAGGATTACTTAAATATCTTGTTATGTATTTCACTTGTTTGATTCCTTGAGATGAAGTATCAATGTTTGAGGTTACTTTCTGTAAAAGTTTTAATTTTGGCTGTAAATATTAAATTGAGTGGTAGATTTTTGTGCATTGGTAAGTATTATTGCACTAGTAATATGCATTTTTGGTTATATTTAAAGATAAACGAGCATTTATAGTGGTACTTATTATGTACTACCACTCCATTTATAGATTTCTAAAATAATGTGTTTTTATAAGGAAATGCCACGATTGAGTCAAGATGATTTGCCATTTAGACGGGTGGATATGTCAGTTGATAAGTTGTATCAAGAAATTGAAAACATGAATATATCTGCTGTACCAATACCATCAGGATCAGAATCTGAAGATGAATCTGACATATCCGATGGTGAAGAGCATACAGTGAATGTTGAAAGTCAACTCGAAGACATTTCTTTTTTTGCAAGTGAAGAGTCCGAACCTGACCTACCACAAGCAACTCTTAGAGATAGGATTATTTAAAATCTTCTTCCTGTTTCCAGTCCAAATGTCACAGAAGAATATAAACCACCAACGTGGGCGAAAAACTTCAAGCCAATGCCATCTCCAACATTTACACATAGTGTTGGTGTGCCGGATTTTATCAGAAATATAGAAAACATCACGCCGTATAAAATTTTTCAACAGGTACTACCAGAGGAATTCATCGAACATTTGGTGTTTCAAACCAATCTATATGCAGAACAAAAAAAAATTTATTAGGCAAAAATTATGTTTCTTCCACTACCACAGAAATGAAAACATTTTTGGGAATCAATTTGCTTATAGGTATCAAACATTCTCCTAGCTACAAAGCTAGTGCACCTGATCTCACGATCCCTTTATTAGTAACTTATTATCTCTAAGACGATTTAGTTGGTCACTGTCACATTTACATGTAAACGACAACTTTGTTATGCCTAAAAGGTCATCCCCTAATTTTTAAGCTTTTCAAATTACGTCCAATGATCGATGTTTTCTCAGTAAATTTTAAAAAATGCTTGGTTCTCGACAAACAAATAGCTATCGATGAATTCATGATGATAAAATTCAAGGGAAGCAGCTCATTAAAGCAATATATGCTAAAAAGCCAATAAAACGAGACTACTAGATGTGGGTTCTTGCTGATAGATTTGGATATTGTTGGAAATTTTATCTATACACCGTCAAGGCAAATGCCTAAGAAAAAGTCTTGGCGCTCGCATCATCAATCAGCTTTCATCCTCTCTGCATGAAAAAATTATATCCTATATTTCGATAATTATTTTAATAGCGTTCCATTGATGGAGAATTTGAAAAGGTATAATATTCATGCTCTAGGTAGGGTAAATATGTCACGTCGTTACCTTCCTACATGGCAAAATGGCAACATCAACCAAGTAGCATGTCCTGTTGCTGTTATTGAGTATAATCATAGCATGAATTTGTGACATCCCAAAAGTGTAGTTGTAATGTCACGGATTTTAGAATGACTTTTCTTATTGTTTTAGTACTTCATGCTACTTATAATTATAGATTCCTTTATGAAGTTCAATGGGTAATATTTTAGCAAGGATTTCCAAATGATTTACTTAGTTCAAATCTAAAACTAGTAGATATTAATATTGATAATTAAAAGAAGTCTTGTGCAATAATTTTCATGGAAGTTCACCTTTGCTATTGGTCATCTGTTAACCTAAAACTTAGAGAGTAACTATAAATCCATACTTCAATGCTCTTACCAGTTTATTCCGTGTTTCAGAACTATTCTGAAGGCTAGAGATCCTAGAAATTTTAGTATTTCTCCATGTTACTCCTGATTTTTTTTTTGCGGAAACGCATTGTGAGAGTTCTTGTTCTGGTCAGGGTTTTGGTGGCTTCTTCGTGTCTAACCGCCGGAAAGGCCGGATGTAAAATTGTTAAGTGGTAAAGGGAGAATGCTATTTAATTATCCGATCTTATTGAATTATAGTCGGATCATCCATTAAAGTTTTATGGGATTTCAGTTAGCTAAATCTTCTCATAATTCCATGCAAGTTTCATTTACCACTTACAATCACCACGTGCTGTCAAGTTGTTTTATAAAAGATTTGGATTGTTCATCTTTTAAATTCGTAATTGGAAGCAGCTTAATCCAGAGCCGGAAAGAAAGCATATTTACTAGAATTATCAGAATAAGACTACCAAAGAAATCCTATCCATTTGTAGTTAATTTTGCACAGCAGTCAAGCTTAGATGAAGATTTTAGTGGAAGCATTATATGGCCAGTCACAGTTCTAGCTTAGTTATTATTCGTGATTATTATTAATCTTCAAATAATTTTTATTAGTAATTATATACCTTGCGATTTCGGGGACCTAAGGTCCTTAAGTAATATTGGGGTAAACAGTATACTTGTATTACACGTTGTAAACCAACTGCATGCAATTGGCCCACTTGAACGTATAAGGGACTAAATACTTAATCGTTTCATAACTAACTATATAAACATATGTTGATTTGCTGTACCTCTGTATCCCTATCAAGGAGTATTAAATTGGGCTATTTGTGTTAACTCTTTAAGTTATTCATACATTTGTGCTTACAGGGCCAGAGTATCCACGGAGGTCTAGTCTCAAGCTCCACAACAGTTAGTGGAATTGTGACGGTAGTTCATGGTGGCGAGTAAGCTAATATTCATGTATAAGTGGGAGTTGGTAAGATCTGATATTGACTAAACTGTGAATAGCAAACCGTAATAACAGTGTTTTAATCAATAGTTGCACGCTAGTGCTTAAAGCATTAATTTTAAGACATTTTATATTTCGTCATACAAATCTTATTTGAAACAAGGTGTAACAAATTACGTTGACAAGTTCGATCAGCTGCTAAGCAGTTACAAAATTGATGGGCGTAGTAAGAAATGGTGGCACAGAATCTTTTTTTACTTGTTAGATGCATCAGTTGTAAATTCATATTGTATTTACAAATTATTGGGATTACCAAAACTTACTGCTAAAGATTTTCGACGTGAGATAATGAATGATTTGTTGGCCGACCAGTTAGTGCTATTTTGTAAAAAGAAACCTTTGTCAGATATGCCAATGGAAAAGATCCAAATAATAAAATCAAAACCTTTTACTCTAGTTGAAGTAGTGTTAAATTCTTCTGCTCATCAACCAGAGCTTAGCTCCCGAAGAAGATGTGCGTTGTGTACCACGAAATCTAGGCAAGTGCGTACCGACTGGATTTGCAATGTATGTCATGTTCCTTTACGTTTAAGTAAAAGTAAATCTTGGGTCAAAGATGTCATACTACTGCTTAAGTTTACTTTATATGTATTACAAATAACACAAAAGGGAATATTTTTGTTTGTAGAGGATTGACGGCACATTTTAAGTACCATCTAAAATTTTCAAAAAAAAGTATACTTTGTAAGAATGTGTATTTTTTATGTTAACTAGGCATATTCTATCCGCCTACGTATGCAGTTATTTATTATGATTTACAATTAAACAAATAAAAACTTTTTGCTCCACTAGAAACTTTATTTTGCTTAAACTTTGCTCCTCAAAGAGTTAAAGGACCTAATATTTCTACGTCCGTTTAGAATTGCATTATATAAAATACGTTCAGTTGTTATCTATATGCTTGTGTACAATACATTTGCTCAAAAAAATATGACAATTAACTGCTGTTTTGCCATTAATTATTGTAGAACTTCCTGATGCACCAGGTGTAACTTCACTAACATTTAAAGCTACTAATTATTCTGAAATATTAGGATATACAGAGTTTAACCTCACTACCGTTTAAAACCACCAACCTTATCTAATTCCCTACGTATCTTATAATTAAAAAAAAAATTAAAAATAAAGTTCACAGAATACACAAAGCAAACTTGTAAATGCCGCTAACGGCGAACGGTCATAAATCAACACTCTTTATTACTCAAGGTAATAAAACCATAAATGTCAGACACTGTCATTTGGTGTTGGATCGCTACGATGTTGTTCCTTAAAAGATGGAGCTAGCTACAGCCTTTTGTTAAGCAGTACCCTACCATTCTGTGCATAATCTAGAATTAGACTCTCGAATAAAAAGTACATTTGGAAGTCGACCCCAGCATCGTTTCTCCATTTCTAGCACATTTCGCCCACAATAACAACCCCACTCCCCTTATTTGAAACCGTTTGGAAAGTCTAGCATAAAACTGCCATGTCTTCTAGCAGGAGGGACTGCACAATTGTGATGGGCCTAGTTCCTACTGGGATCCTCAATAGAGCCCCAAATCCAAAGTCTGATGTTAAAGGTGTCTGGAGGAAAGACACTGACGTATCCATTACTACTATAGTACAAGTTCTAGATATTGTACCAACTAAATCTTGGCGTCTTGACATTTCTCAAGCTGAATGTTTTTTTCGGATTTATGAACAATGCAGGTTTTACAATTTATGTACTGAGTAATATCAGTGCACAATTTTGACCTCTATACGTTTTAAAAATGTATAAGTGACCGGCTGTAACTTCATCATGAAATTGTCTTTCAATAACTCAAAAGGTTGATTTCGGAACTACTTCCTTCTAGTTATCCACTTTATCCGTTAAATTCAGAGATTTCATTGCTACATTTTTATATAATTTATTATTAATTACTTTCCAAACATCAAATTTAATTGGGTATCTTCGTACATTATTAAATATTTTCTTACGCCAATTGTAATACTTCTACTAGGTATCTATATCTTTATTTTTACTCAGTTGGTCACACGGACATAAAATATTGTCCTTATCCGCAACAAAATTTTCTGAAGTTTTATTTGAAGAAATATTGTCATTACTAATACTTGTTATATTGTTTATTGCTGGAACGTCTTTCGATAAAACGTCCGCGACAATACTGTCTTTGCCTTTTCGATTGACATGTCAAGTCACGTTCTTGAAGCTTAATGACCCAACAGTATAACCTTTCACTAGAACGCTGTAAAGTATTAAACTAAATACTAAATACAACAGCTAAATATTTTTTTTTTAACGGTAAATTTTCTTTCATTGGGAAGAAGATTTAGAATTATAACAAATAACTTCTTCAATTCCTTATGTATTCTTAGCTAAAACGTCAGAGATACGAAAATTTAAGGCATCACGCTGTACAATAAATTTATGATTATCATCCGGACAAGTCAAAATTAGTGCTGTTTCAAAGTATTCGTACCAAAAAAAGGTTTTTGTTTTTCTTTAATAAAACGCTTGGTGATGCAATAACAGTACCATAATTCGGTATAACTTTCCGATACCAGTTCTCTATTCCAATCATTCTTCGAATATCTTTAACGGTGTTTGGGTGTATTTTTGTGAAAAATGCTCGCCTAACATTTTTCAAGCGGACCGTGTCGGGATTCGAACCCGGGACCTTGGGCGTAGTAGTCACACACATACCACTACGTCACGAAGCCACCCGCTTGCACATACCACTGAATATCAAGGAAATAGGGCATATAATCAGGAAACAATAGAAGGGATTCGAGCTGTATATAGGCTGTTGGGGGAATTACAGGGAACTGTGTGGGCTAGCTCAGAACATAAATAAGCTGAGGTGCAAGTCCAACCAGTCCCAAGACGTAAAACCCAATGACGAAAAAATAAGTGCTCTTAAATCTGATGATTATTATAAACAACTACAGGTATTGGTTGTGAAATATTTTCAACTAATGTTGATTGTGCGAAAGGATAAATTGGAAAAACTAATAATTCGACAAAGGTTCAAGTGCTGGGGGAACTTGGCAGCCAAAGGGAAATAGAGTATATAACTGTAAAACAATAGAAGGTGACCGAACTGCTTCAAACAAGAAAGAAAAGCAGCTATGTTCAAAAACAACGAACAAAGATACAAAAAGAAAACTGTTTAAAGCATAGAGTGGAGCACAGCACAGTACGTCTATGAAATAGATAGAAGCCTACTGGAATGTTGTGCTTCAGAAGTATGAGGATGGAAGCATGGACAGACAAAGTTAATAACAAATAGGCTGTAGAAATAATAGAGGAATAAAGATATTTGTGGAAAACGAAAAGAATAGGAGAAATAGAAGGACATGATACGTTCTAAGGCATTTCTGGGAAATAGTACGGGATATATTACAAGTAGAGATAGGAAAAGAGAGGTAGAAGTATACCTAGATCAGACTTTCGCACACAGATAGCGATAGATGCAGACTGTGCAAATTGCAGGGGATGTGTAGGTTGATTCAGACTAGGAAACAATGAGGGTACGCGTCCAACCAGTTCTAGGACTAAAGACCTAATGATGATGATTCATGGTTAATGGCTTTGTTAAACGAGAAAACATATTAGTCATGAAAACACTACTGATTCTCTTTCTCCTGAGTCCATAATTTTATTTCCGTCAACAACTGCAAAGTCAGGTGGAAGAATTTTGTCTTCCAATAAAATTTTCCTTTTCTCAATCATTTACCGATATTTCATTCGCTTGACACCAAATTAACGCTTTTCCTAAAAACATATGACAAGCCTCTAAAAATAATTGGACATCTGACTTATTCTGTGCCATTTTTAATTCCTCGACTCTTTCCACAGTTGACTCATTGTAAAAAAAATAATGTTATTACGTCCGGTTAACACTGGATTTTGTAAAATATATCCAACAGTTATGTGCATTTTTATGCATAATACATTTATAAAGAAAATGTGGCAATCTGACTGTTGTCAAACTTTAATTATTCTAAAATCTTTTGATATACTAAGTGAACCCTTACTAACATTTAAAACTACTAACTCTAACCAATTTCTAATCCCTTATGTTTGTTTAACATAACGCAAGGATGTCAAAGTAGTATAACAGTTATGAATACAGTTTTACTATATATCGGGTATTCGTAATAAATTCACATAGTAGTCTGAAAAGCAATGAGATAAACTGCTGAAAATCAACTACTAATAATACATGGGCCGGTTCTTGTCAAAGCAGTGAGATCAATCACAGTTCCTCTAATCCGCTACTTCAGACACTTTAAAACACAATATACTTTAACAACATCTATAAAAATCGTAATTCTTTCAGAATTTCCTTCCCTGCATAAGAAAGCTATTTCAAGAAATTTATAAATGGATCAAAATTTAAAGCGCGACAGATCGCCGATAAAGAAACTGAAACTCTCTATAAATTATTCTCTAGAAAGCAATTTCCCGACAACGATTGGGAAACTTGACAATCAGTATTGGCTGCTTCAATTGTTAGAAAATAAGTTATGTTTAGGGGGTGAGAGCATTATCAATATCTCCAAATACTTTCTAGTTCCATAGGCGTTCATAACTTTTGGCAATGGCCGTCACAGTCACATATTTCACTTTATGGGCGTTAAGAGTGACTATACAATCAAATCGCCGCCATAATATTCTATATAGCCGTATAATAGATCGCAAAAATTGATATCGAGTTGAGTGGTTGGAAAAATTCTTACGCTGTAAAATTTCATTCAATAAAAATTACACACAACTTAAATCATACACTAAATTTAAAAATTTCCTTTCTTAACATATATGCAAAAGTGACTTATTCAAATTAGGACAGCGCCATGTACTTGTAAAAAAACTCAATGTATAGTATGGACAATATAGTTGTCTGAAAATAGTCTTTTCATGCTAAAATATTGTTAGCCAAACACCATTTAAAGCGATAATTAAAGATTTGAAATGTATTGTTTTCCATCTTTAGGTGTTTCTGTATTGTAGTGCATAAGAATTTTCTTACACCGTGTGGATAAAGACAATAAGCTTACTACTTTGTTTAGCACTCGTTGTGGCGGGTTTCCACATAACGATATATGCTAAAGCAATACTTATCTCCTACGGTTAGAATATAATTTTTGTGCTGTCGGAATAATTATCCACTACCTGTTAATAGGTACAATGTATCACAGTAAAAAGTGCCACTATATTCAACTGATTGGTTATTAATTTATACATATTTATCTGTATGAATCAAATAGATTTTTCATGGAATAACTTCAAGCTTTTAGACGCCAAATCAATTAATGTATTATGTCCAATTTAAGTTTCAACATTTCAGTGTCTTGTGTGTGTACGTGTATAGACATTATATATATATATATATATATATATATATATATATATATATATATTGCCGTAGAAGATCAGTAACGCTTACTAAAACACTCGCGCCCCATCGTTGGGCCGTCCATAAAATTTTGCCGTGGAACCTATAAAAATTCGGAAACGAAGCTGGAACATCTATCCTTCAACTGGGTCAACATAAAAGTTTTCGAAAAACAAAATAAAAATTTTATAAATTTCTTACCTTTTTATTTCTCCTTCAAATTCCTTCAACTTCCCTGGTTAACTTAGCTGTGCCTCTTTTCGAATACCTAAATTTATACATATATCTCTTTCACACCCGCACACCATTCAATAAAACTACCAAATAATACCACTACCATACAACCTTTTATTTACACCTATTAACAGATATATTATATTTACATGTGTTAAAATAGTTAGATACAATAATTAAAAACTCCAATAATGGTATGTTTTAAAGTTTTTGATTTTTTTAATAAATTGTAAACAACTTCAATGAGATTTGAGTAGATGGGCCCCCACATGTTACCCTAAACTGACTTCACACTGGAGTTTGGTAAGCTCATAATAACCCAGTTTAGTTTGTATATGCCTTTTAAACCTTGCATAAATTAAAACCAAAAATTACAGACCCGTTTACCCTTTACAATTCAATTTCATCCTGACTAAATTTTGGATGTTTTAAATACACCCTTTTACAATATTCAAACATTAATAAATAGTCCAGTACATGTATCATTTACAATAAATTTCTACAACCATAAACTTGCCACAAAAAAACGTCAACCACACAGCACAAAATTTCACAAATGTTTATACAACAACAGAAATTTCAAATAAATACCTAGAGAATTCTTTAGCCTTCATTCCCATTGGAGAAGGTTACAATAAAAAACCCCTTGGCGTTGTTACCATTGACTATACTGCCTGTCGAATCCACAGGCCTCTACCAACCATATCATGCACACAAAATAGATTACCAGCTTTGGTTACCCCATATATCATGCTTCTATTTATTGATTTTTGCTTAGTAATAGCCGGACCTTTATTAATTTAAAATGCAATACTCGTACTTCGCGTCAATAATTAGAGGTCCGCTACTACTGTTATACTTGCTACCACTCTATTTACGGAAACATAATCTCATAAAGTAATACTCACAAAAACTTTATTGTATGCTGGTCTAAACCAGCATTCAGCACTTTTATCAACGTAAAGGAAAAGAGACCTTGAGTATTAAAGCTCTGGTATTTATATGTTTCCAAAACCCCTTGGTGGACGCGCTTTCGGCGAAAAGCTTATTTTCAATACCGTTTTTACAAATTTTGAATATAACCGTCGGTTGATTCTGAAAATTTAGTTGCCGTGCTTGTTGTATACTTTGAATTTGCTTACAGCCGTTGCGTGTGCATACGTTTGGAAAACTGTCGGTTTTTAACCAATGATAAAATTCTCTATTATCACAAACCCCACCTAAACTATATTTATCTCTGTCTTATGCATGTCTGCTGCATTGTTCAAAACCCCACTTGAGTTACAGAAAATCGATATTGATGACAGCTAATCTCAATTCCACATGTGTATAGTGTACGTGCAATTTCAATCCCAACGTTTTTATATCTGTCTCTATCTGTTGTATATAACCGATCGTGCATTACTCTCACTCCTTAAGATGTTTGTTAACCTTGTTGTTTACACCAACTGACGGTTGAAAATATTTTCTCTGAAATCCTATCTTAACACAGGCTCGACTTCTTCGAATGTAACCTTTTAAAACGCAGGTGTTTATGTTAATTTTTGAACGCTTGGACATAACAACTTTTTGGACTTTATATTTCTTCGTATCTGTATAAAAGGAAATGCATTTGCCTTGGAATTATTGATTTTCTTACACAGCTTGTTCCCTTATGCTTATACGCGTTAAATTCAAATAACTTTTAGTTAATAATGCGTGTCCTTGAACTTCTTCTGCTTAAAAAACTGCTTTTTCTTTATGTACTTTTACCATTACAATTATTAATTATACAAATATCTTAAAACTCGTCCGTTCTCCCTAAATAAATTAAATTAATTTTTTGCGTAAATAATTTCCTCTTTTTTATACACAGGGTTGTTGAAATTTTCTTGTTTCACTCTGTTTTAACCCTTTGAATCCACAACAATAGATATATATATATATATATATATATATATATATATATATAAAGGTATTATTTTACTATTTTGATGTTTTACAGAATAGCATGTTCAAGCTAGGCAACACATTTCATAAGGTCCTCATTTGTACTGAGAATCCTTGTCCTCTCTTATCTTACGCCTTATGCTCTTATATTCAACTTTGAAGTGTTGTATATAACTTTGTCATCTATACAATATAAAAGTCTCGCTTTGAAATTATTTTATTTTACTCTGTGCCTCGTCAGTATGTGCAATTTTTTTCTAGATTCGTTTGTTTAATTGGCTGGCATTTTTTGTTTGATGAGTTACTAAAGCTATATATATATATATATATATATATATATATATATATATAAGGTTCTTGATAATTCTTGAGCGTAGTTAAATTAGAAAAGATTTTGTTTTTGGTTCTTGGGATAAAGTCGCTCATAAAATTAAACACAAAACAATAGATGTGTATCATTTGTATTAAATCGTACGTTTCGGTGATAATTTACACCTTAGTCATCGATCAACATGAAAAAGTTTATAAATAGGTAATTCATATAACAGGTAATATATGTTTGACTTACTTATTACTTAATAAAGTTATTTTATGTATTCACCCTTAATAAGAGTAACGAAAGGTAGCATGTAATATTACTGATTAAGAATTAAAATTAAATCAATCTATAAGTAGCATTTTGGTCAAAATAATTTTTTAATTTTGAATGAAATGTCAGTTCACTTATTTGACAAAAATGTAGTATCAATATACAATATATCACTAGACCTGTAGGAAATCATTCATATACTTTTCAAAGAAAAAAAAGTGTTAGCTGTTGGAACTGTGCAGCTCCTGGTCATAGTTATTAGAGATGTAGAGCTCCTAAGACTTAGTTTTGTTATGCTTGTGGACATAAAGGTGTCATTATGCCAAACTGCCCAAATTGTAAAAAAAAACTATTAAAGGAAAAGATGTGTCGTAGTCGGCATCTATTTCTTACCAATAAGACTACAATCAAGACTTGCAAAAAAAGAATTTGTTTAATAAACAGGAATGGTTAGATAGGTTGAAAGTAGTAAAAAATTCTTATACTACTCCAGTTAAAAATAAAACTGAAAGTATGTTTCATAAAAAATTAGGAGATAATCGTTCATATTTAATAGTTAATTTATTTGATAGAAAAATTACAGGATTATTTGATTCTGGATGCACAACTACAACTATAGGATCTTTAGCTATTCCCTCAATTAAAGAATTAAAATTGGAAATTTACAAATCAAAAAATAATGGTGTAGCCACAGCAGATGGTTCATTAAAAATTGTAGAAGGATCAGTAGATCTTCCCATATGCGTTGGACAGCAATGTCGTGTCATCAATGCTTTGGTTGTTCCTTCTTTGCCACATGTTGTTATTTTTGGTAACGATATCGCAAAGTTAATTGGTATGGTAGCGAATTTTAAAAACAGTTCTTGGCATGTCCAAGGTGAAATAAAAAATACCATCCCTTATATTGGTCAATTCTTTATGCCAGTTAAAATCACTGATTGTTTGTTTAGTTTAGATACTTTATCAGAGACGCAACGTGATATAGCGCAAGCCACGTTTGATTCCTCTGGTGAAATTTGTAGTAAAGATAGGTTAGGGCGAACAAATAAAATTGTAATGGATATAAATACTGGAAATGCGAAACCTGTTCGAAAACGACCCTATGTGTTTTTTCCTTTTATGAATAAAATTTTAAATCAAGAACTCGATGACATGTTAAAGCTTGGCGTTATTGAACCATGTCGAAGCGAATGGTGTTCTCCAGTACTTCTTGTAAAAAAGAAAGATAATAAGGAGTATAGGTTTTGTTTTGACGGCAGGATGCTTAATGAGGTGACAGAACATGACAGTTACCCTATGCCAAATATAGACAGAATTTTGAATATGTTACGCTGTGCGAATTTCATCTCATCTATTGATCTTCGAAAAAGTTTCTGGCAGGTACCCTTTTCTGAAAATGCAAAGGATAAGACCGCTTTTAGCGTTATTTCAAGAGGACAGTTTCGTTTTGTCACAATGCCCTTTGGACTTCGTAATGTTGCCCAAACACAGCAGCGCTTGGTCGAACAATTTTTGGTCCACAACTGGAACCACACGTATTTTGTTATCTCGATGATATTATACTATGTTCACCGTCATTTGAAGAACACGTAAAATTGTTACATGAAGTTGAAGAATGTCTCAAGGAGGCTAATTTAACAATGAATGTCGAGAAATTTGAGTTTTTCAAAAAATCGTTAAAATTCTTAGGATATATAGTTGGGTCGAATTCTCTTCAAACTGATCCAGAAAAGATCTCTGCGATGATAAATTTTCCCTGACCGAAAACCACGACTGAAGTAAAAAGATTTTTAGGATTATGCAGTTGGTACAGATGATTTATAAAAGATTTTTCTACACTAGCCTCTCCGATCAACGATTTGATTCGAAAGAAAAAGAAAGAGCAAAGTATCATTTGGAACCCTAGGGCCGAGTCTTCGTTTGCTCAAATCAAACAGGCTCTAGTATCTGCTCCCCTTTTATGTCAGCCGGATCATTCCGCTCCGTTCATCATAGAATGCGATGCTTCGGATACTGATCTCGGTGCTGTATTAATACAAAATCTAGAACAAAAAGAACGCGTTATCTCATATGCAAGCCGATCGTTAACTAGAACTGAACGTAATTATTCAACAACTGAAAAAGAATGTCTTGCAGTTATTTTTGCAATTGAGAAGTTTAGACCATGGGTAGAAGGTGTTCGTTTTACTGTGATCACTGATCTTTTTTTTTTCTTTGGCTAAACAACATCCAAAACCCGTCAGGTAAACTTGCTCGTTGGGCGGTTAGACTTAGACAACACCGCTTTGACTTAATTCACTGCAAAGGAAAATTTAACGTCGTTCCTGATTGTCTCAGCAGGCAGTTGCAATAGAAAACCCTAATGATGATACAGTAGAAAAACAAATGGTAAATCTAATTGGAGTTACTCTCAATAACTTAAATCCTTGGTATAAGTCTCTTAGGACAAAAATTTTAGCTTCACCTGATGACTATCCTCAGTGGAAGGTTGAATTTAATTTTATTTTCAAGTTTATTCCATCTAACTTGCCTCTTACATCTAATGTCGCGGAATGGAAATATCTCGTTCCTAAGTCTAAACAAGAAAAAATCATTGGTTCTTGTCATGATTCCCCTTCTGCTGGCCACTTTGGCTTTTCAAAAACCTTATATTGTATACAAGAATTATATTATTGGCCACGAATGAGTAAAGATGTGTTGAAATTTTGTCATGAATGCTTGGTATGCGGAGCGTAAAAATCATCTAATACGTCTTCACTAGGCTTTATGGGTCGTGAAAAGAAAGTCAACTTTCCATTTCAAATAACCGCAGTTGACATTATGGGTCCTTTTCCACGTTCGAAAGCTGGACATAAATTCCTTTTACTCATTGGTGATTGGTTTTCCAAATATACTTTACTTTCTACATTACGTAGTGCAAAGGCCTCCACTATTATTCGCATCGTCGAAGAAAAATTATTTTTTGTTTGGCTTCCCACAATTTATCATATGTGAAAATGGAACTCAATTTGCTGGTCGTGAATTTAGAACTTTATGTGATACATTTGAAATACAAAAAATATGGTTCACTTCTGTTTACTCACCTCAATTTAATTTTGTAGAGAGATTTAATAAAACTGTTGGAACAGTTATCCGCTCTTACGTTAGTACACATGATACATGGGATATCGAACTACCTAGAATTTAGTTTGCCATCAACTCGGCTAAACACGAAATTACTGGTTATACCCCTAATTTCCTGGGGTTTGGAAGACATATGCCCATAAGTGGAAAATATTATGGTGAAGGTTTAGAGCGCATGGATGACTCTGAAATTATTCCTGGTAGTCGACCTGTATATGCGACTGACCGTCAAAGTGTGGAAAACATTTTCACACATGTTCGAAAAAATTTACATCTTGCATACGAACGTGCTAGTAAGCGATATAATTTAAGGAGAAGGCGTATTTCGTTCGAAATTGGTGACCGAGTATGGAGAGCCAATAAAGTGCTTTCTAGTACTCCGAATAGATTTTTAGCTAAATTGACACTTAAATTTGTATTGTGCACGGTGAAGAGAAAAGTTTCTGCTTTAGTCTATGATTTGGAGAATATAGACGGATCAAAAGCCGGTAAATGGCACGTGAAAGATTTAAAACCTTTCCACGCCAGTATTATAGATGATGAAGTTACTGATTAAACAACTACTTTTGACGTCGATAATGTTTGTGGCATTTCTATAAACTTTCTTATGCCTTTTAGTATCTCGAAGTTAGACGTTAGAAGTACCTTGTATGTGCATTGTTAATCCACTAAAAATAATTATTAATTTTTTGTTTTGGTCATTAGCCCTATTGATAGTTGACCACTTATACATCTTATTGCTGTGATGGTAAATATTCTAAGGAGTGTTGACCATTTCAGTTACACCCTGTCATTCCTAATGATGGAGGTAGTATGTTTATAACATTGGAACTTTTGTGTTTATAAAGTTAATGTAGATAAATGTTGCCGACAGACCCGTGAGAGGAAAGTCGCTATGGGCTATCTTCAATCTTTGGGTTATGTTTAACTCATTAGTGTATACTAAAACTGCGTCTGTGTTATATCTATTTGATATGCTGAGTTATCCACAACGAGTTGTCCATGTCGCATCAATTTTTTATTAATATGAAATAATCGTTTTATGTCATTGGTTGAGTTATTCGTCTAAAACCTGATTAACTCTCTCAGTTCAAAGATCTTATCGTTCCATACTTATAATTTTTGTAGATTTTAAATAGTATACATTACTTCTTCACACCCTTGTTTTAGTGTGAAGAGTAATATAATTAAAAGATAAATAAAATTAGCAATACTTTAAATCCAATGTTAGTATAGGTGAATGTCGTTTAGTTTTGTTTTTTCCGCGCATAAGAGTGTAGTCCACTATATTTGACACTATACCGATTATGTCTATTTTCTCTATTTAGTCTTCACAATTATGTCTCCCCTAAGGACGCCAGATACGCGAAGTTACCGTCACACTTTTCTCATAAGCCAAGTAGGCTATGTTTTTTGTGAAATTCGTTTCGTTATCGTTATTATTAGAATAGGTTTAGCACTTAGGTCGATTGTTTTAAGATTTTTGACACATTTATGTTAAAGTAAGCTAAGGTTTGATATATATAATAAAAAAAATCTCGTCGATTTAAAACGAATGCTTAAATATTCCACAATTTTTTTCTTTTCGTAGAGGGGCTGTGTAACATTTTCAAATTTTACGTTTGTCAATATAATCTCGATAAGAATTTTAATATGTAATCCTAAGTAAACCCCAAATTTGACAACACACCTTGTGGTGCCCATTATACAGTTGATATATCTAATTAGCTATGGCTAATGCGTTGGGACAAAATAATTGTAACACAACAATTGTGCCAACCGTTGTTTACAACCTTTAACTAATATTCTCAAGCGATTTAATAAAAATATATTATTACATTTATAATGTTGATAAATAAATAAATAGATTCGGAAATAACATCATTATGGAATACGTGGTAATATGCACAGCCATCAGCCGAAAATATACGAAGATGAAGGTATCGAATAAATATGAACTGGTTCGGAATCGAAAGGTAGTCTAAGGTCACTGCTTATCAAATCAACATGGATCGCTTAGCGTCCTCGGATCTAAGAATAGCAATAGTAGGGAGAATTAAATATAGCGTCGAGAATAGTCGACGTTATGATTTTTATTGGTAGTGGCAATGCAGAGAAATAAATCGGTACGTTGGTTCATCTTTTAATACCATAGTTCGTTTAAGGTGTACCCTCAAGAACGTCTGCTTTGTTTCGGTTTTTCTGAAGAATCGCCGTGTTATAAATATATTTACGTCTATTTAGGGTGTACAGAATTTTAAAATACCACAAATGCTCGATACAAAATCGCAAGATTTCCACTTAGTTAAACTAAATAAATGTTTTAATTATTAGCGAAGAGGCTTGGTAAAAGTTCAAGCAACGATTATTTGCTACGTAAACAGCACGACATCAATACTTATATCTGGTTGGTATTACAGGTGTCAAACTGGATACTCCAGGTGCGTACTAGTTATACTTTTATTCGACAGATGCCATTTGTCAACTACTTTTTTTCATATTATAACAATGGTATAATAAAACCTAATGTGACTAAGAATAATTCATAAATTTAAAGTGAACTAAAAATTTAGGAACTGAATGTATTTCACATTGATTGAATAATTAGACAATATTGATCAATGCATTTAAATCTAAACATAGTTTTTGCTAATTTAAACATAATTTGATATAACAGCTATCAATTAAAGTTTTAAATTGTCTATCTCTTGTTATGATTAAAGAGGTACGTTCTAATACTCTTACGAGTTCATAATGTGTTGTTTTCACTTATGAAAATTTTATACTTAAACTTACTTAGATATGTAACTTGTATGAATCATGCTACTGATATAAAATCTTTTGTCTAGGTATAATTTTGCCTTTTCTATCATCTGAGTAGGAAACGTTGCTTATTTACTTACTTTACTCATGAATTTTAAAATCTATTCATTCTAATTGTAAGTAGTTAACGGATCCGATTTCTACATATCATAAATATTGTTGCATATTTATTAGAACTAAACGTTAAATTCCATTATTAACGTGAAATTTAAAATCAAAAGAATTATATTTTTAATTTATAAAAACATAGTTAAAGAAAGCTAAGTTATTTTTGCACAAACATTTTTTTAGTACTTGAATTATAAATACGTTCAATTTTTTTTGTAATAACATATAATTTGTCAAAGGATATTATGTTAATTATACTTTTCTAAGAAACCTAAAACATTTTTATTTAAAACAACAAAGAAAAGGTATAAAATTTTTAAGTATATATAGATACTTTCAATATTATGTTATTTTAAAAATATTGGAGGAGCAAACTGCTGCCTCATGTGTTATATTTTTAATCTTGTAATTTATTTCAGGTATTTCATGGTTGTAGCCAATTTATGGGTTCTACATTCCCCTTTTCTTCTGAATGTAGTGGCGCTCAAAATTTAGTTTAAATTTTAATATCTATCTCCCCCCCCCTGAACCGTGTTTTCTACCGCTTAGAGTAATGTCTAGAGCATAGCACCGGTAACACCAATTACCTGTATAAGGTAAAAAGGTAAAAATATAATGCCAAGAAGCACGAGAGGTGTTTTCTTGAATATAGGAGACTCGAATAGCGATAAAGGTCTTCCAGCGCTGTGGTGAGGAACAAATCCAAGAAAGAACCACTATGAAATCAGAACAACAAAAATTTTTATCAAACTTAAGATGGGAATCAGAGGTTTTAAGGATAAAGGTTAATAGTTTTGATGCCAAGATGGCGGTTAAAAGTTCGAGTCTGGATAATAAAAGGGTACGAAACGGAGCAACCCTAGATTTTGCAAACACTAAGCGAACGTCAAAGGCGGAAGGGGTAACAAAGCGAAAATAAACAACAGCGCAGTTGTCACATTTGGAAGCGTCAGCAGAGTAGTGAACTTCGCACGTAGTAAACTGTGGCGGGATTAGCAAACGGGGTAAGCCAAATTCGAAAGAAGTGGTAACCCATGCAAGTACCTCTCCCACAAACAGAGGAAGTCGCGGGAAGGGGGAGCATCCTATTTTAATTTTAACGACAACAAACGCTGAATTAATTGCTTTACTAAGAAAGTTAGGAGGATCAAATTCCCATAGGGTCGAAAATACGGGCTAAGGTGAAAAGTAAGTAGCGTTTGGTACTTGCAATCGATTGTGGTTAAACTAGAAAACAAAAAGTATCTGAAGTGAGGTTCTATTGAAGACCTGGAGTTTTCACAGGTTGAGTAATTCAGGTTGATTACTATACCACTTATGAAGTTCAAAACCACCCAGTTTCAGAAGAGCAATTAATTGATTTCGTAAAGCAGGGGTTGGTACAATAGAGTCCCCACCAGAAGCGATATAATCGATATATGTGTGATTGTGTAGAGCAAAAGCGGCAAAAGGAAAGGAGTTCCCTTTATCCTCCGCCAACTGCAGAAGTGTGCGTATCGCAAGAAAAGGAGCGCAGTTTACCCCATAGGTAACTGTATTTAATTGAAAGCCCTGAATAGGTTGTTCACGAGAAAAACGCCAAATGATCCTTTGATAGTCACAAAGAGCGAGATTAACAAAGATTTGTCTATACATTTGACGAATATCTGTAGTAATAGCATAAGGATGAAGGCGAAATTGTAAGAAAATTGCAGTAATATCTGGTTGAAGTTTGAACCCAACAAACAAGTGAACGTTTAAGGATGATTGAGACAGAGTTTTAGTAGAAGCATTGAAAACAACTTGTAATTTCGTACTTATGCTTTCGGGTCTCACCACGCAATGATGCGGGATGTAATAAGAAAAGTCCGAATGAGACCCACTATCAACAGATTGCATATGTTGAAAATCCAGATATTCACGCATTAACGAAACGTATTGCTCGTAAACACGAGGTTACTTAAATAGACAATTTTCTAAAGAAGGAAATCGTTGTAAGGCAAGATCACGACTACCTGGAGAAAATGGTTCTTGATCTCTAGACGGCAGTGAGATGACATATCGACCTTGTTCATTGCGGCAAAACGTATCAACAAAATGTTTTTCAACAAAAGTTTCTTCAGGCAAAAGGTTGAACGGCGGGGACAGCCTCGATTTCCCAGAATTTAGCGAAGATATCTTCCAATGGGTAAGTAGAATCTGTCATACAAAACAAGCTAGTTACTTCAGAAGCGGGCGAGGAAGGTATGCTTTCCATTAAAACATATCCAAAAATAGTATTAATAGCAACAGGTTGATCGCTAGCACCTTGGATGCGACCGTCTAATAACACTTGAAGGAGAATATCCGCATCAAGTAAGAAATCAATGGGCCCAGATTGAGCAAAGGGTGGATTACTAGCTTGATATTAGCTAGATGAGGGACATTTTTAGAAGAAATATTAGTAGCTGGGAAATTTTTACAAACTTTAGGAAGTACGTCAGCTTCGAGTTTAATAATAGGAAGAGCTTATTGGTGTGAGCGAAATGGTTATAGTGTCATATAAAGCTGCGGAGCGCATGGAGCCAAAATCACTAAGGGTTAGAGAATACGGAGTAGTGCAAAAACTCAAACGTTTCACACTATTTTGCCAAATTAAAGAAGTCATGTTGCCCGAATCGAATAAACCGCGAATTTTTGGAAGTACCAGAACAATCAGCATTTTCCACTTGACTACTGAAGTTTTAGCTATAGAATTAAATAAAACGACATTCTAAGTTACAGGACCACTACAGCTAAGGGTCGATGATTCCTTAGAGGCAAGAGAAGCGGATAGCTTGTAGCGGTCTTAAATAGCAGGACCAATAATAAGTGAAATCGTAGAGGCGGCGATGTCCGGGCTCATGCGAGCCTGATTACTAGCAGCGAAAACGGGTTTAGACGGAACGGAATCGGAATGCGATAAGGAATGATGAAGTTGACTGCATTGGCGGCATCAAAAGGTAGACTTGCATTTATTTCAAATGTGAAAATTTCTAAGGCAATTAATGCAAAGATGTTGGTTTTTTGCAAAGTTGTAACGATTTTGTGAAGAAAGTTTGACCAAATTATCACAGAGATAAAGATCATGATCTTGTTTGCAAAACGGATATTAATTAACATTAGACTTCGTCTGGACTAACATGGAAACGACAGAGCGAGACCTATCATTTGTTGGTATGAACAACTTTGTTTAAACCAGATTTATGATTGATCGACAAATTTGATAAGCATTTACAAGTTTTTTCCAAGTAAGCAATTAACTCTGCATAGAAGAGAGATCCTGATGCAACTCAAAATTGCGGGCAGTGTGCACATCCATGCGATTTAGGATCGTTTGCACCAGAATAAAGTCCCATTCCTCAACAAGCAAATCAGACTTCTTAAGTGTGTGCAAGTATCGGTAAAAGTGTTTACTAATTTTTGCAAACCTGATGGGTGAACAGAATTCAATTTTGGAGATTTTTCAATATTTTCGCAAAGAGCAGAAGTGATGAGGCGAATATTACGATATTTTTCGCGAATTTTATTATATGCAAGGGTGTAATTTGAGGCGGTTAGATCAAAATTTTTAATGGTAAGTAATGCGGAATTTTTCAAAACGGACTGGAGGTAGAAAAATTAACGACGTCGGAGAAGTCGTTATTATAGTGAACAAGACTATCAAATCGATCAATAAAGGTTTCGAACGTACTGATATCACCGTCAATTGAAGGGAGAATCAATGGCAGCAGGATTACTTTAGATTCTTCACTGTCTGAGGAAGGTCATTTAAACCTTTTACTATCACTTTGCGTCTCTTATAATTTATTCTTGCTGGTTTATGAACTTCATTTACTATATCCTCTTTCACTTCTGATTGAGCAACTATTATAATACTTTCTCTAATCAGGATTTATTAAATACTATTAATAAATACTTCTACGTTTGAATGTCGAGGGCTCCACTTGCTTTGAAAGGAACTTTTAATATAAAATCAAGAAACAGTGTGGTATTGTTTATGCTAGCACCGCTCTCACGAAAGCTGATTACAACCATACGTTTAAGCAAAAATCCTTGTAACTGTGCAATTACTAACTTTTTTCGTTTATAAGAATTTCAATGTCTTGCAGGTATCCTTTAATATTCTCAATGACTGCTTCCTCATAAGAAAATTCATAATTATGTTTAATGTTGAAAGTAAGGAATCTCTTGCAACTGTCGAGGAATGCACTAGAGTAAAACATTGCTACTACCGTGTAATGTAGCATATGTAACTTGTACTCAATCAAGGTTTCAAAACCTTCAATTTCTTTTTCGTACTCCTGTTCACTTATATCTATTTTACGGTTATTTAAGTGCCTTCCAAATTTATCAATTGTCATATCATCTAATCACTTTCGCCTCGCGCAATTCTTTAATGATCGAATTTATTTCGTTGCCGAGACGTTATTTGATACTTCCATTGTCATACCGTCTCCAAGACGCTTTCTATAGGGTAATTTTCTAATTCTACGAGGTGCTTGGGGAAGTCTGTTCAATGTAGATATTATATTTTTGTATTTATATGAATTAATACCCTGAATTTGTTCTGTTTTAGAATAATATCATCTATTAGCATTTGTTCTTTTCACAATATTAAGGTATGACTTTAGATCGTGCGGTCCCCGACAGGATATTTTTTAAACAGTAGTTCGTATAATCCAGGAGTACATTTAAATTTCAAATCATTTATAAGTACATTCTCATCATCCAACGCAAAATTCGAATTGCCTATAATAAGACCATTTGAATCAGGGTTAAACCTAATACCATATTTATGATCAAATTCGTTCTTAACATCTTTAAACATATTGTAAATATACTCTCGAGGTAGCAGAAGTAGCTGTTCGAGATAATGCGTCATACCAGGTGAATCGACAAAGCTTTGTATATATTCCTGGGCTTCTTGAGCAATTCGATTATTTTCTGTTTCGTATTCATTGTCATCATCATCATCATCTATGGCATCATTTATATTCGGTATATCCAATCATAACGTTGGTTTTACCGCAATTTGATGGACCAACAACTAGACATCGAGTAGATGAAGGCAGAAGAACGCTGTTTTTTAGCTAAGGATTGCACGTCAATGTCATTATTGTTTATGGTTAAAGATGTTGATTGTTTCACAACACGCATGTTTGCAAGTACTAAATTCGATTGTAAAGAAGTGGAATTATATATAAGAAACGGCGAGTATATAAAGAACTATTAATTCACAATAATTTATTAATTTACTGCACAGCCTGAGAGGAGAGTTGCCCGCTAATGATTACCTATAATAATTCTAAAACTACTGGGAACGGACTGTTAAATACTGTAATTAACATTTTACCATTTGAAGCGCATATTCCGGGTTAAAAATTTTGCGGTCCGGGTACAAAACTAATCAAACAGTTAGCTCGGCGAAACAAAGGAATAAACAAGTTATACGAAGCTAGTAAGGAGCACGATATTGCATACTCCAAAGAAAAGGATCTATCTGAACGCCATCAACCAGATTCGAAGTTAGCTCAGTTAGCTACAGAAAGACTAAATTCTGGTGACTCGTTTTTAGGTAGAAAAGCAGCAGCAATTGGAGTAGCTACCGCAATGAAGACTAAAGTAAAACTTGGTATGGGTGCCTGTGCATCGCTGAGAACAAAAAAAAATATCAATAAAATAAGAAAACTGTTAAAGAAACGTAAAATAAGAAGTACGCTAGGTATTAAAAGTATTATTAAACAAGCACGTACACCTTTAAAAAGGGCTAAAGAATCTAAAATTATGGATGCAATCAACATAGCAAGTAAAGCCGCCAGTACAGCAAAACGAAAGAAGCATTTTAAATCAGCTCGTATTATATCAATTCCCAAAACAGGAGGTTTTCTACCACTAATACAAATTTTTGCAGGCCTAAGCGCCCTTGGTACTCTTACTGGAGGTACAGCTGCTGTTGCAAAAGCAGTTTCAGATACTAAAATAGCTAAGGAACAACTAGCGGAAAAACAACGTCATAACAGGGCAATGGAGGACATTGCAGTCGGAAACGGCATGTACATCAAATCTTATAAAAAAGATTTTGGTCTTTTTTTAGCCCCTGCAAAACCTCAAAGGAACGCAACTTGATTTTACCTAATCGAGCACTAAGCAATGTAGAATTAATAGAGTTTGTTAAGCAATTAGAAGTAACATATTTCTGTGGAGTGTTTATGAGAAACAATCTTCCCAAGAAAGTTAATTTAAAAGAATGTGGTATAATTAATTTAGATGGAATAGAAGGTTTAGCCACGCATTGGACCTCTTATAAAAAGTACGGTAGTACCTATTTACTATGACAGCTACGGAAACCTGCGACGGCCAACAGAGTTGATAAGTTGTTTGAATAGCGGGGGTAAATGTAAAATTCTTTATAACTTTAACCAAAAACAATCGTACGGTACTGTGTTTTGCGGACATTTATGCTTACAATTTCTAAGCAGTACATAAAACTGCGTTTGAAGTTGTCATGTCGTACACTTTCACTCTAACGGGAAACAATTCAGTTTTAACAAGCAGCTTTCATCCGCCTTTAAACTTGGATAATGATTCGGAGTACGTATTAGGATTAACAAATTTTTAGTCTTATAGCACATTTCCAAACATTGAAAAAGGAATAATAATAAATTTTATTATGGACCTAACGGGAAACTCATAGAAGTACCTGAAGGTGCTTATGAGATAAGAGAAATTAATAAATATCTTCAAAAAGCTTTAGGCCATAAAAGATGGCGTGGTCGTATGGAACAATCACGAAGCGCGAGAAAGACGCCAGTGTATATAGAAATTACAGCTGACAATAATACACTTAAATGTAGTATTAAATGTAGTCTAAATATGGATTTTACCAAAAAGTACTCAATTGGTTCTCTACTTGGTTTCAATCCGCGAAAATGGCTAGCATATGTCACGCATCAAGCAGACTACGCGATCAACATTTGTAAAGTGAATGCAGTTTTAATCGATTGTAATATTGCAAGCCCATGTAATACACGAATTTTTTCGTCAAGTACCTGCAGGTTTTAAAATTGTAGAGTGCCCACCTACGATTATATATCTACCAATCAGGTCACGTATAATAAATGAAATAATAGTTAAAGTGTTAGATCAAGATGGAAATTTAGTTAATTTCAGAGGAGAACTGCTAACTGTAAGGTTGCATTAAAAAAAAATCTGCAATAGCCATGGGTATTAAGTATAATGCACGCAACATGTCAGGAATTGCTATAAATGCTGGAAATTTCAAAGCAATCAACACTCTATTGATTGTTTCAAGACCGCTAACAACACAAAACCGGCAGTTTCTACAATCGTTAGAACTGCATTTATTTAATTAAAAAGTAGAATGAATAGTGAAATACTGAACGTGCGTGAAAAAGTTTACTATGACAATGCAATTGATAATATTGAAAAACATACTCATCAGCCTTATGCTAACACATCTTTAAACAATAATGATGAAATTTGAATCCCTATACAACAACAAGCTGTATACACCTTAACCATCGAAGAGTATGCTGTACATAAAAGGAAAATTAATTAAAACAGATGGAACGCCGTCACAGACAGGTTCTCAGATTATGCGAAGATTTTAAAAAAGTTATTTTAAACCTCCGCCACGATTTAGTTTTACTATGTTCTAGTTTTGATACTAATGCTATAATTAATACTACACCTGATGAAGAAATAAAAGATCTTTTAAACAAAGTTTTATGGAAAATGCCGCATGTAGCCGTTGATGATACTCAACGAATTAATTTAATAGAATGTGTTGCACAAAAATCAGGATTTGCATATTCCGTTAAGAGGATGGGAGTTGCATGAATATCAACTTCTGCAAGAAACGCAATGTCATACATGGAACATTAAAACAACAACACAATTAGAAACACCAAGATTTGTGATTGTTGGTTTCCAAACTAACCGAAAAAATAGATACATGAGCAACTACAGTCGTTTTGATCATTGCTATTTAACCAACATGAAACTCTATTTAAATTTAGAAATTTTCCCGTACGATAACTTAAATTTGAAGTTCGAGAATAAACAGACTGCGTTGTTATATGAGATGTATGCCCAATTTCAGAAATCATACTACGAAAAGGAAAATGAACCACTTTTTAATCCTGAAGATTTACGAAGTATTGCGCCATTAGTAGTCATAGATTGTTATAAACAAAACAAAGCCTTAAAATCCTGTACTGTCAATATTAGATTAGAATTTGAAACTAGCAGAAACGTTTTGCCAACTTGTCATTGCCTTATACTTGATGATAAGATAGTCAAATACAATCCGCTTTCAAACAGCATAAGAATATTATAATTACTTTATTACTGTACTTTACAAATTATTAAAAAGAAAAGAAAACAATAAATCATTTAGCAATTACAGTCTATTTATTATTTTACGTTTTTTTACAATATCAAATGCTTGATTGTTAATGGGTTATAATAATTTTTGCTTAAATATTTTTTACATGTTGGAATTATTAAGTGATTTGGTAAACAGTCATAAACATTGTCAAATTATATCAGTAGAACCTCTAATATTTACAGGCAATTTAAATAAAGGTTTTGTTATACATTTCTCAAATAAACTAACTGGTATGTTATTAACAAACTGGATTTTTTAAACAGAACGGTTACTACTATCTTTCTCTGCAATACTTTTATACTAATATAGTTCAACTTGGACAGATTGAAAGGTATCCTATTTTAGACACATCCAAAAAAGAAAGCGGTGTACTTGTACAGGTATAAACATAACACTGAAGTTTTTATAACTAAAAAAAATATTATATGTTAATCGGGATAAAGTAAATTGCATTCTTTACTTGAATCAGTGGTTGAAGCTTTACAAGTCATTTCTGAGTGCATCGTTATACCTCCAAGATTTAGTATCAGTGGTTGAGGTACTATCTCTCTTTTATCATCACTTGGATTAAGAACAATTTTGTTTTGTTTTTAGTAAACACATCATGTTTGACTGATCTAATTAAACATTGCTATTTCTGTACAGTCTGTTTATAAAACAAAGCACTCTTATAATCATCAAAAGATATTTGCTTAATACTTGCTAAGGAAGATCCCTTTGACTTTTTTATTACCCTATCCTGAACTCTGTAGGTGTAAATTTTAGATCTAACAAACTCTAGCATGATATCACCATTGTTTTCATCTTTCATAAGACCAGGAACCTTTTTATTTGATAAAGGGATATGATATTTGTTATGGGGGTCGTAATCGGAAGTATCAAATCTATGAATATCTTGTTTGATATAAGAGTAAATATTTTCAACGCTAAACTCGTATATCAAACTATCCGTATCTGTGTACAGAAGCTTTGCTTTGTTAGCAAATTGTGATTTTATATAACTATAGTGAAATTTATATAAATAGGTTTTCGAAATATCTAGAATAGAGAAACCTGCATAAATGGGTTTGTTTAAATAAACCTTTAATTTATTCATTTCTATTAAGACAAAATCTTTGTTTAACACAGTGCAACTGTAAAAATTAGGTTTCGCTATGTAACTACGAGCTTCAAACCGTCCTTTCCATTTGGTCACTAATTTCACATCTTTCTATTTCCGTACGTTTTTCATTATTTTTCCATAAACCGAATTTATCATATTTTTATAAAAGCATATATCGAAACTGTTTTTTGACTGTTGTCTTAATTTTGTATTCAAATCAATGTATTCTTTTAACCAAGGGGCTTATTTAAACCGAAGAACCTTATAAATATTTTTCAGTTCTAATCCGTGGCTTAATTACATTTTTAAATTCTTGTAGTGAATAATATAGTTGAGTTTTGGATATAAAGTATTAAGTAATTTCTTTAGGTTTGATTTATTAGAAGGTACTAGTGGTATCATATGTTCAGGCGCCAAAGATAAGTCACTGTAAATTTCATGTAATGATACTGGGTAGTGTAAATCGCATTCAAAAATATATCCCACATCAGAATAATCGGGAATATTAAGTATGTCTAAACGTACTATATCTGGACTGGTGCCATCTAAAAATTCAAATTCTCCATATGGAAGATATTCAGACATTGCAGTCCCATATAAATTATTGACATCAAAGTACATTAAATATTTAGAATCGAAATTCGGATCATAATCTGCATTCATATATTTGTTATTTGCTTTGGCATATCTATTCGCACATTAGGAAACGCAATCACGAATTCCCCGTTCTAAAAACATTATTTTTTCAATATCAGTAAGCAACTCTAGTTTAACGTTCGTCGTTTTTAACATTGCGTCTAGAGCTAAACCAGGTGCCGTAAAGTAGCGAAGTGGATCTAACCTATACGTGAACATGCAAGTTTTTCTAAAGTTTTCAAATATGTCAGTCAAGAGCAGTACATCTGTTTTTAAATATAGATCTGAATAGTCCCTTAGTGTTTTTATATTTAATGTTTGCCAAACGTGTTTAGCATGATTGTAGTTTTCATCTGAAACTTCACCTGTAAAGTGACAGTGATCGTGAAATCTAATATCATCTATACTAAAAGGTTTATTGCACCTGTGACAGTGAAGGGCAAATTTAAATGCTGACCTTTGTTCTTCTGTTAAAGGATTCATAGGTTTTGGTGTAACAAAATTTTTTGTTACGTTAAATATCTCTAAAGAAAGATATTACTAGCTGTTGTTATTTTACGAAATTGTCATTTAGCCTGAAATCGTTAAATAATTTAATGTACTATAAGGAAGAACACCTCTTTCCGTTTGCATTGTTTTCACCTATAGGGAGTATTTAATGGGAACTCCTATACTTTCGATATCCGTGGATACCTTGAACGTAACTTGAATTACATACGCTACAGGCGTTCTGACGTCCACTAGTGCAATTGTTAAACACAACGCCTGCGCGAAAAGTGACGCGATAGTTAGGGTGTTGGCAAAGAAGGAACACAGCCATCTTGCAAGCAACTACGGGTACGTAGACTTCATTTTAGAAGATGGGAAGCTTTGCTTGTAAGTGAGAGCTAAAAATAGCTCTAGGATAGTGGAAGGGCTTTTGGTTGCCGCGTGGAGGCTTCACGAAGGAGCTCTCGTGAAAGCTGCCCAGACAACTTAGAGCAACAGTTACGACACGTGGTGAGGAGGTCCATTATTGCACATTTAAGAAACACGCTTGACAATGGAATTAGAATTTGGTGGTGTATTGTGAAATTGTTTGTTTTGAAGCTGTCCGAAGGATTGTAACTAATACAGGCATGTTTTGTATCTTTCTAAATTTCAAGGGGATGGAATGCTATGTGTCTTAGTTCATCTATTATGTTCGTCAGCATCGCCGTTGTATAATTAAAACGAAATCAATCAGGTACTTATAAAACTATTTACTGAAAATTAATTTTACCTACTAAGTACGGTTAAAGCTTTGATTTAACATTTACTAAATCATAAGAAACTTTTGTTAAAGAATGTAAATTTCAAGTTTGTTTGCAAGATGTATTCATGCTCAATTCTCACGTAAAAATCAGTTTGAAAATTATACCCTAGAAATTTGATAGGTCAAATACTTTTTGTTCAGAACTAAATTTTTTTATATAAGAGAAATTTTTGAACCTTTAGATAATTTAAAAGTTGTTATTCAAAGCACGTATTTAATGCACATGTTAATTGATAAAAATATGTATAAAATCCACCTTTGATTGAAAGATGTTTTCTTGCAATATGTTGTGATTAGTAGAATACCTAAGCTGCTTCTAACATATGTTGAACTGACTTTTTTAATTTCATGCTTAAGCCATATGAACTGTTTATGTAACAAGTTCTTTAGATAAAATCTTGTAAGCCATAACAGATCTGTTTTATGGATGTTTAAGAACCCAGACTGTATTAAATAATTTATAAATGCTAAGACCTCTCTAAGTAGAGAAGCAAATTCAGAGATTTTTTGAAACTTACTTTATGTTGATTATTTTGATTATAGAGAAACACATTAAGAAATTTTGAAACTTATTATATATTGATTATTAATTTTTGTAAATAATTTTGCAACAAAAGAGAATTACACTTAAATTAAATTTTGAATTAATACCTTCGTCTTTTTATTTCACTAATTGAAATTAGCATTGTCTAAATTAGATCAGCAAAATTTTGAATGTAGAAAAAGTTGATACAGTACCAGGTAATAGAAACGGAATAAATAATGTCTAGTAGAGTATTTTTTTTATAGGTAAGGTGTTATTGAGATTTTGAATTCAGGCCAATCGATCTATAAAGGTCGAAATATTTTGTAGTTGTAAGGCACAAACAGTGTCTTATATATTATTTTTTTTGTGTGACATTCTCTTGCAGGTCCGACATCGCAGAAGCTGGAGCAGAGGTCCTAGAGGTTTCCAGAGGTATTGTTTATTGTAATTTGTATGTTTTTTGGTAATCAATATATCCTATAGGTCTCTGCGTCTTCCTGTAGGATACTTTAGTTTTGTTTATTGTCTATATAGATGCAGTGGCGTCCATTTACGTTTTTTGTTCTCGTTTGTAGTTGAGCCCACCCTATATCCACGCCCAAACTCATTGCTCACCCTTGGGGTAATTCCCAGACTAAGCCGCGAATATAGTAAAGCTCGTGGGTCCACCGAGGTTTTGTTCACTAATTGACTCACTCCATAATCAAATCAAATAAAGAAAAATTATAAGTCCACATAAAGTTTAACTAAGTTTCACTGGCGCCCATGCGTGAGGCTAGCCTTGTAACCAATTAGAGAAAAAAAAAACCATGTTTCACTGGCGCCCAACGTGGGGCGTGCAGTAAAGAAGAGCTTTACTAAATTACATTTCACTGGCGCCCAACGTGGAGCTCGATTTTGTTGGTGCTCGATTTGTAAAAATAAGTTATTTCACTATCCCCTAATGTGTTGGTTTAGTAGGTAAACTCAAAATTAATTTGGTTATAAATTTTCATAGTATTTATATCGTGTCTGGAACCTCAAGTCTTTTAAGCATTAGTTATTTGAATGTCCCAACAGGTTTAATTCGCATTCAAGAAATTTTTTTGTCATATTGAGTTAGTCAAGAAATAAAATAATTTTAGTTTGTCATAATAAATTTTTTAAAATGGCTGAAACGTTTCAAATTGTTCACTTACTCAAAGAAGAGCTGGAATATGAATTAAAAATCCGTGGAATAGAAAGTGCTAGGCCGGTTATGGAAAAGAGAAAAATTCTAGGTAGATTGTTAGCGAAAGAAGTAGGGAAACCTGATTGTTTAGTAGATCTGTCAGTATACAGGGTAGAATTTGAGAAAGAATATAGAGAGATAAATGCTACCATCGATTCAATAAAACATTTGGTGTTAGAATTTGAAGGTGATTCGGGAGATTCAATCTTTAAAAGAGTACTTTCTAGGCTTGTCCATGTATCATGTCGAGTTAAACGTATGAGACTCCCGTCTGACAAAGTGAAAGAAGCTGAACTATCTAAAAAGGAATTGTTAGCAACCATCCTTACTGTTGAAGCTGAATTGTACGAGAAGGTGAAGCCGAGCCCAGGGTCAAGCAGTGCAAGTGATGCAAGTCACACAACTTCGTTAGCAGTAGCTGCACCTATGCATACGTTCCCATATTTTACACCACCGATCCCTGTTGGCTCTTGGTCAGTTAAATTTTCAGGAGACCCCAAGCAGCTGTATTTCTTTTTTGGATAGGATAAAGGAGTTGGCACATTCACGTAAGGTATCATACAAAGACTTGTTTGAGTCATCCGTCGAACTGTTCGTTGGTAATGCTTTGGTGTGGTTTAGAAGTATTAGAGATTCCGTAAAAGATTGGGAAGCCCTTGAGAGTAGGTTGAAAGAAGATTTTTTACCCGCTCATTCAGAGGAAGAGATCTGGGAGACAATAAAAAATCGTCGTCAAAAGAGGGATGAACCAATTGTTCTATTCGTTGCCCATGTAGAAAGTTTATTTAGTAGGCTACCCCATACCCCAGCGGAGATTACAAAAGTGAGGATACTCAGGAAAAATTTATTACCAGAATTCATATCGCAACTTGCTCTTTCAGATATTGAGGATACAGCTACGTTAATAAAATTATGCAAAAAATTAGAGGAAGCCATGATGTTGAAACAAAAATCAGTTTTCAGTCAGTCGACTAGCTCAGCTAAATTTCATAATAGTGCTAATTCGTCAGTAAAGAGTAAATACCCTATTTATTTGAAAGATTCTTCTACATCAGAAGCTCGTGTTGATAATCGAAAAAACGTGTGCTCCACAAGTTCAGACTATAAGTAATAATAAAACTTTTCCAGTACCTACCCATGCTAGTTCTTCAGGTCCAACAAAAATTATTTCAGGGTGTTGGAATTGTTCGCGACATGGTCATTCATTTCGATATTGTAGATTCCCAAAAAGAATTTTTTGCTACGGTTGCGGTCATAAAGGAGTTACACGTGATAAGTGTCTATCTTGTTCAAAAACGAGTGAGGAGATGGATGTGCGCGGCCGGCATTCCATTCCTTCTCAAAAGGCGGCAATTATGATTTGTGAACGAAAGAATTATTCTTGTAGAAAAGAGTGGTCTGAATGGTTAAAAGTAGTAAAAAATTTTTGTCGTGCTAACCCTCAGCCCAAAACTGATTCGTTATTTGTTGAAAAATCTGGTGATAATCGGCCATATGTGATGGTTAAATTATTTGATATAGATGTCACTGGTCTTTTGGATTCAGGATGTACTACATCGGTAGTTGGGTCTCTTGCTATTCCTTTAATCGATAGGTTAGAGTTAAAAATTTTCAGGTCACAGAACCAAGGTATTTTTACAGCAGATGGAGCTTTGAAACCAGTTGAAGGAATAGTAGATTTGCCCATTTCAGTAGGAAAACAATGTCGTGTTCTTAATGCTCTCGTAGTACCCTCTTTACCACACGCATTTATATTCGGTAGTGATTTTGCTAAGCTATTTGGATTGATAGCAAATTTTAAAAATAATTCGTGGCATGTGCAAGGTGATGCGGAAAGTAGTGTTCCGTATGTGGGTCCATCATCAGTTCCCTTAAAGATTAGTGACTACTTACTCAATTTGGATGATTTGTCGATTAATCAGAGGTCACAGGCGCAAGCTGCCATAGATTCATTTCAGGAATTTTCTAGTGCTGATAAATTAGGGCGTACTAATATGATTGAGATGGATATCGATACAGGTGATACAAAACCCTTCAGGAAAAGACCCTATGTTATGTCTCCCTATATTAATAAAGAGTTGGATAAGGAGTTAGATGAAATGATTCGATTAAAAGTAGTAGAACCGTGTCAGAGTCCATGGAATTCGCCTGTGTTGTTAGTTAAGAAAAAAGATAGTAAAGAATATAGATTTTGCTTCGACGGAAGAGCATTAAACGATGTTACGGTCCATGACAGCTACCCTCTTCCTAATATAGACAGAATCCTTGGGATGTTACGTAATGCGAATTATATTTCCAGTCTTGATTTGCGAAAGTCATTTTGGCAGGTCCCTCTAAGTGAATTGTCGAAGGATAAAACAGCGTTTAGCGTTATTTCGCGGGGACAGTATAGATTTGTGACGATGCCGTTTGGTTTAAAAAAATGCTGCACAGACTCAACAACGTTTAGTTGATGCAATTTTCGGTCCGAAATTCGAACCATACGTTTTCTGCTATTTGGATGATATAATTCTATGCTCATCGACGTTTGAAGAACACCTAAAGTTATTGTACGAAGTCAAGGAACGCATTCGAGAGGCAAATTTAACGTTGAATTTAGAAAAGTGCGAGTTTTTTAAGAAGTCACTCAAGTTTCTCGGTTATATAGTAGGGTCAAATTCTTTAAGGACGGATCCGGATAAGGTGTCAGCTAAGGTCAATTTTCCACGCCCAAAGACCACCACTGAAGTTAAAAGATTTCTTGGTATGTGTAGTTGGTACCGTCGTTTCATTAAGGACTTTTCATCTTTAGTTTCACCAATCAATGATCTAGTCAAGAAAAGAAAAAAAGGTCAAGTCGTTACGTGGACTTCAGAAGCAGAGGCTTCCTTTGTGTCGATTAAAGAGACTTTAGTGTCTGCACCACTTCTGGCGCAGCCGGATTATTCCGTTCCTTTACTATTGAGTGTGATGCAAGTAATACGGGCCTAGGTGCCGTATTAATTCAGAATGTCAGTGGAGAAGAACGTGTTATATCGTATGCCAGCAAAACCCTTAATCGTGCTGAGCGAAATTATTCAACGACAGAGAAGGAGTGCCTTGCGGTAATTTTTGCCATTGAAAAGTTCCGTCCATGGGTCGAAGGAGTTCGTTTCACGGTCGTAACCGATCATTTTTCGTTGCTTTGGCTGAGTAATTTGCAGAACCCTACAGGAAAGTTAGCTAGATGGGCTGTAAGGTTAAGACAACATTCGTTTGATTTGGTACACAGGAAGGGAAAGTTTAACGTAGTTCCTGACTGTCTTAGTCGTGCAACTCCGGAAGAAAAACATGTCGTAAATTTAATAGAGGTCAAGCTTGATAAATTAGAAAATTGGTATGTGTCGTTACGTAAGAAAATTTTGGCGTCGCCTGAGAATTACCCTCAACGGAAAGTTGAGAACGAATTTGTTTTTAAGTTTATTCCGTCAAACCTGCCTATGTTGTCAAATGTAGTAGAGTGGAAATATTTAGTTCCGAAAGTTCAAAGAGAAGAAGTCATCAGATCGTGTCATGACCCCTCAGTTGCAGGACATTTTGGGTTATCGAAGACAATTGCTAGAGTCCAAGAACATTATTATTGGCCCAAAATGAATTTAGATGTGTTGAAATTTTGTCGTGCATGTTTAGTGTGTGGTGCGCAAAAATCTTCTAATGCAGGTCCTTTAGGTTTAATGGGAAAGGAAAAAGAGGCCAAGTTTCCATTTCAAATTATCGCGTTAGATCTTATGGGTCCATTCCCTCGCTCAAAATTAGGATTTAAATGGTTGTTGGTAGTAGGAGATTGGTTCTCAAAATATACAATCCTACATCCTCTACGCAGTGCAAAGTCACATGTTATTGAACAGTATATGGAACAGAAAGTGTTTTTAATGTTTGGTGTGCCCCAATTTATTATTTGCGATAATGGTTCAAATTTAGCTGGTCGAATTTTTAAGTCATTATGTAATAGGTTTGAAATTCAAAAGATATGGTATAATGCTGTTTATGCGCCACAATGTAATTTTGTTGAGAGGATTAATAGGACGGTAGGGACAGCTATTCGATCCTATCTCGAAGAACATGATACCTGGGATACTGAGTTAGCGCAGATTCAATTTGCTATTAATTCTGCTAAGCATGAGTCGACGGGTTATACTCCGAATTTTTTGGTTTTTGGCCGACACGTCCCCATGTCCGGTAAATTTTACGGTAGTGGATTTATTCCTGAAGCTGATGTTGAAATCGTTCCTGGTAGTCGCCCATTATATGCTTCAGACCATCAAGGTATATTTAAGGTATTTGAAGACGTTCGTGCGAAGTTGCATGTAGCTTATCAAAAGTCGAGTAATCGATATAATCTAAGGAGAAGGAACATCTCTTTTGAGGTTGGCAATAAAGTATGGAGGGCCAATAAGGTGTTGTCGAGCGCGGCTAATAAATTTACCGTTAAACTGGCTCCAAAATTTATTTTGAGTGTAGTCAAGAAGAAGTGCTCAAATGTGGTGTACGACCTAATTAATTTAGATGGATCAAAGGCAGGCAGGTGGCATGTCAAGGATCTAAAACCCTATTCTGTCGTAGATCCAGAATATGTACCAGAGGACTAATTGGTTGTCTTTAGTATTTGTGTCGCAAAGGATATATTATAAATTTAGTTATGGGATAGAGTGGTGATGACCAAATTGAAGACTTTAACCAGTATTTCGTTGCTGGTAGAGATTGAAAAATTTCTCAAATAGTATTGTTTTAAATGTGCATTAATGGAATATTTAGTAGTAATAGATGAGAAAGACAAAAATGTCATTTTGCCCGTGTTGTTGTTATAGCCTGTAGTGGAGCGAAACAAATATTTGTTGCTTCATGTTTGTAGACGTATTTTGATCACGTCCTGTGTTGTTATGCTTAGAGTAAGTGAGGAAGATAGGTGCTGTTTGTTTTGTTGGAGTAAGTTGAAGTAAGCTAGTTGGTGAGGCCATTATAGTATTGAGTAGCTTTTGGTTCGAGATGTTTGGTGTGGCCACAGTAGAGTTGAGGATTTTTTTTGAGACTGGAGTGTCCCAAAGAAAAGAGTAGCGATAGGGCTATGAATAGCTATAAGCTGAAGAAGCCAAGTATTCATTAGTAAGCTACAATGAGTATGGAATGTTGGCTTGATGAGCGGTTTATTTTTAGTAGTTTTGCTGAACGTATTGAGCTGGAATTTTTGAGACCAGCGAATACATAAACATTGTTGGAACATTATTGATATTTATGTATATAGATGTGAGTTTTCGATTTACTATTAATATTAGTAAGGGTATCGTGTCAAGGGTAATAGTAAGAAAGTAAATCTTTTTGTTGTTATTTTGTGATAGTTCGTGTCAGGCTTTTTGTTTGAATTTCAGCTTATATTTTGAAAAGTAGGTTAGTTTTTTTAGTTCCCCCGTTTAGTTGCAACTCGAGTGTTAGACTACAATATTTTGACTTTCACCGATTATGACTTTTTACCGATTATGACTTACCGATATTGACTCCTGACGGATGTGTGGTACGCAGAGTTACCTACACACTCATTTGGTTGCACCCCATTTTCCTCTTCTTAATTCAAGAAGTCACTCATGATTTTTTTTTCGGTTCAGAGATCAAAGTGCGAACTTACTTTGTTCTTACTTCGATTAGTCATAATGCTTCTTTTTTGTATTTATCTTTTGGTTAAGGCGATAGTTTTCGTCTATAAAAAAAATCTTCTCGGTTATGTATAAATTAAGATATAATTAACCTCAAAGTTTTTTTCTTTTTGGTCGGAGGCAGTGTAACAAAATTTTTTGTTACGTTAAATATCTCTAAAGAAAAATATTACTAGCTGTTGTTATTTTACGAAATTGTCATTTAGCGTGAAATCGTTAAATAATTTAATGTACTATAAGGAAGAACACCTCTTTCCGTTTGCATTGTTTTCACCTATAGGGAGTATTTAATGGGGACTCCTATACTTTCGATATCCGTGGATACCTTGAACGTAACTTGAATTACATACGCTACAGGCGTTCTGACGTCCACTAGTGCAATTGTTAAACACAACGCCTGCGCGAAAAGTGACGCGATAGTTAGGGTGTTGGCAAAGAAGGAACACAGCCATCTTGCAAGCAACTACGGGTACGTAGACTTAATTTTTGAAGATGGGAAGCTTTGCTTGTAAGTGGGAGCTAACAATATCTCTAGGATAGTGGAAGGGCTTTTGGTTGCCGCGTGGAGGCTTCACAAAGGAGCTCTCGTGAAAGCTGCCCAGACAACTTAGAGCAACAGTTACGACACGTGGTGAGGAGGTCCATTATTGCACATTTAAGAAACACGCTTGACAATGGAATTAGAATTTGGTGGTGTATTGTGAAATTGTTTGTTTTGAAGCTGTTCGAAGGATTGTAACTAATACAGGCATGTTTTGTATCTTTCTGAATTTCAAGGGGATGGAATGCTATGTGTCTTAGTTCATCTATTAAGTTCGTCAGCATCGCCGTTGTATAATTAAAACGAAATCAATCAGGTACTTATAAAACTATTTACTGAAAATTAATTTTACGTACTAAGTACGGTTAAAGCTTTGATTTAACATTTACTAAATCATAAGAAACTTTTGTTAAAGAATGTAAATTTCAAGTTTGTTTGCAAGATGTATTCATGCTCAATTCTCACGTAAAAATCAGTTTGAAAATTATACCCTAGAAATTTGATAGGTCAAATACTTTTTGTTCAGAACTAAATTTTTTTATATAAGAAAAATTTTTGAACCTTTAGATAATTTAAAAGTTGTTATTCAAAGCACGTATATAATGCACATGTTAATTGATAAAAATATGTATAAAATCCACCTTTGATTGAAAGATGTTTTCTTGCAATATGTTGTGATTAGTAGAATACCTAAGCTGCTTCTAACATATGTTGAACTGACTTTTTTAATTTCATGCTTAAGCCATATGAACTGTTTATGTTACAAGTTCTTTAGATAAAATCTTGTAAGCCAGAACAGATCTGTTTTATGGATGTTTAAGAACCCAGACTGTATTAAATAATTTATAAATGCTAAGACCTCTCTAAGTAGAGAAGCAAATTCAGAGATTTTTTGAAACTTACTTTATGTTGATTATTTAATTATAGAGAAACACATTAAGAAATTTTTGAAACTTATTATATATTGATTATTAATTTTTTTGTAAATAATTTTTGCAACAAAAGAGAATTACACTTAAATTAAATTTTGAATTAATACCTTCGTCTTTTTATTTCACTAATTGAAATTAGCATTGTCTAAATTAGATCAGCAAAATTATAAATGTAGAAAAAGTTGATACAGTACCAGGTAATAGAAACGGAATAAGTAATGTCTAGTAGAGTATTTTTTTTATAGGTAAGGTGTTATTGAGATTTTGAATTCAGGCCAATCGATCTATAAAGGTCGAAATATTTTGTTGTTGTAAGGCACAAACAGTGTCTTATATATTATTTTTTTGTGTGACATTCTCTTGCAGGTCCGACATCGCAGAAGCTGGAGCAGAGGTCCTAGAGGTTTCCAGAGGTATTGTTTATTGTAATTTGTATGTTTTTTGGTAATCAATATAGCCTATAGGTCTCTGCGTCTTCCTGTAGGATACTTTAGTTTTGTTTATTGTCTATATAGATGCAGTGGCGTCCATTTACGTTTTTTGTTCTCGTTTGTAGTTGAGCCCACCCTATATCCACGCCCAAACTCATTGCTCACCCTTGGGGTAATTCCCAGACTAAGCCGCGAATATAGTAAAGCTCGTGGGTCCACCGAGGTTTTGTTCACTAATTGACTCACTCCATAATCAAATCAAATAAAGAAAAATTATAAGTCCACATAAAGTTTAACTAAGTTTCACTGGCGCCCATGCGTGAGGCTAGCCTTGTAACCAATTAGAGAAAAAAAAAACATGTTTCACTGGCGCCCAACGTGGGGCGTGCAGTAAAGAAGAGCTTTACTAAATTACATTTCACTGGCGCCCAACGTGGGGCTCGATTTTGTTGGTGCTCGATTTGTAAAAATAAGTTATTTCACTATCCCCTAATGTGTTGGTTTAGAAGGTAAACTCAAAATTAATTTGGTTATAAATTTTCATAGTATTTATATCGTGTCTGGAACCTCAAGTCTTTTAAGCATTAGTTATTTGAATGTCCCAACAGGTTTGATTCGCATTAAAGAAATTTTTTTGTCATAATAAATTTTTTAAAATGGCTGAAACGTTTCAAATTGTTCACTTACTCAAAGAAGAGCTGGAATATGAATTAAAAATCCGTGGAATAGAAAGTGCTAGGCCGGTTATGGAAAAGAGAAAAATTCTAGGTAGATTGTTAGCGAAAGAAGTAGGGAAACCTGATTGTTTAGTAGATCTGTCAGTATACAGGGTAGAATTTGAGGAAGAATATAGAGAGATAAATGCTACCATCGATTCAATAAAACATTTGGTGTTAGAATTTGAAGGTGATTCGGGATATTCAATCTTTAAAAGAGTACTTTCTAGGCTTGTCCATGTATCATGTCGAGTTAAACGTATGAGACTTCCGTCTGACAAAGTGAAAGAAGCTGAACTATCTAAAAAGGAATTGTTAGCAACCATCCTTACTGTCGAAGCTGAATTGTACGAGAAGGTGAAGCCGAGCCCAGGGTCAAGCAGTGCAAGTGATGCAAGTCACACAACTTCGTTAGCAGTAGCTGCACCTATGCATACGTTCCCATATTTTACACCACCGATCCCTGTTGGCTCTTGGTCAGTTAAATTTTCAGGAGACCCCAAGCAGCTGTATTTCTTTTTGGATAGGATAAAGGAGTTGGCACATTCACGTAAGGTATCATACAAAGACTTGTTTGAGTCATCCGTCGAACTGTTCGTTGGTAATGCTTTGGTGTGGTTTAGAAGTATTAGAGATTCCGTAAAAGATTGGGAAGCCCTTGAGAGTAGGTTGAAAGAAGATTTTTTACCCGCTCATTCAGAGGAAGAGATCTGGGAGACAATAAAAAATCGTCGTCAAAAGAGGGATGAACCAATTGTTCTATTCGTTGCCCATGTAGAAAGTTTATTTAGTAGGCTACCCCATACCCCAGCGGAGATTACAAAAGTGAGGATACTCAGGAAAAATTTATTACCAGAATTCATATCGCAACTTGCTCTTTCAGATATTGAGGATACAGCTACGTTAATAAAATTATGCAAAAATTAGAGGAAGCCATGATGTTGAAACAAAATCAGTTTTCAGTCAGTCGACTAGCTCAGCTAAATTTCATAATAGTGCTAATTCGTCAGTAAAGAGTAAATACCCTATTTATTTGAAAGATTCTTCTACATCAGAAGCTCGTGTTGATAATCGAAAAACGTGTGCTCCACAAGTTCAGACTATAAGTAATAATAAAACTTTTCCAGTACCTACCCATGCTAGTTTTCTTCAGGTCCAACAAAAATTATTTCAGGGTGTTGGAATTGTTCGCGACATGGTCATTCATTTCGATATTGTAGATTCCCAAAAAGAATTTTTTGCTACGGTTGCGGTCATAAAGGAGTTACACGTGATAAGTGTCCATCTTGTTCAAAAAACGAGTGAGGAGATGGATGTGGCGCGGCCGGCATTCCATTCCTTCTCAAAAGGCGGCAATTATGATTTGTGAACGAAAGAATTATTCTTGTAGAAAAGAGTGGTCTGAATGGTTAAAAGTAGTAAAAAATTTTTGTCGTGCTAACCCTCAGCCCAAAACTGATTCGTTATTTGTTGAAAAATCTGGTGATAATCGGCCATATGTGATGGTTAAATTATTTGATATAGATGTCACTGGTCTTTTGGATTCAGGATGTACTACATCGGTAGTTGGGTCTCTTGCTATTCCTTTAATCGATAGGTTAGAGTTAAAATTTTCAGGTCACAGAACCAAGGTATTTTTACAGCAGATGGAGCTTTGAAACCAGTTGAAGGAATAGTAGATTTGTCCATTTCAGTAGGAAAACAATGTCGTGTTCTTAATGCTCGTAGTACCCTCTTTACCACACGCATTTATATTCGGTAGTGATTTTGCTAAGCTATTTGGATTGATAGCAAATTTTAAAAATAATTCGTGGCATGTGCAAGGCGATGCGGAAAGTAGTGTTCCGTATGTGGGTCCATCATCAGTTCCCTTAAAGTATAGTGACTACTTACTCAATTTGGATAATTTGTCGATTAATCAGAGGTCACAGGCGCAAGCTGCCATAGATTCATTTCAGGAATTTTCTAGTGCTGATAAATTAGGGCGTACTAATATGATTGAGATGGATATCGATACAGGTGATACAAAACCCTTCAGGAAAAGACCCTATGTTATGTCTCCCTATATTAGTAAAGAGTTGGATAAGGAGTTAGATGAAATGATTCGATTAAAAGTAGTAGAACCGTGTCAGAGTCCATGGAATTCGCCTGTGTTGTTAGTTAAGAAAAAAGATAGTAAAGAATATAGATTTTGCTTCGACGGAAGAGCATTAAACGATGTTACGGTCCATGACAGCTACCCTCTTCCTAATATAGACAGAATCCTTGGGATGTTACGTAAGGCGAATTATATTTCCAGTCTTGATTTGCGAAAGTCATTTTGGCAGGTCCCTCTAAGTGAATCGTCGAAGGATAAAACAGCGTTTAGCGTTATTTCGCGGGGACAGTATAGATTTGTGACGATGCCGTTTGGTTTAAAAAAATGCTGCACAGTCTCAACAACGTTTAGTTGATGCAATTTTCGGTCCGAAATTCGAACCATACGTTTTCTGCTATTTGGATGATATAATTCTATGCTCATCGACGTTTGAAGAACACCTAAAGTTATTGTACGAAGTCAAGGAACGCATTCGAGAGGCAAATTTAACGTTGAATTTAGAAAAGTGCGAGTTTTTTAAGAAGTCACTCAAGTTTCTCGGTTATATAGTAGGGTCAAATTCTTTAAGGACGGATCCGGATAAGGTGTCAGCTAAGGTCAATTTTCCACGCCCAAAGACCACCACTGAAGTTAAAAGATTTCTTGGTATGTGTAGTTGGTACCGTCGTTTCATTAAGGACTTTTCATCTTTAGTTTCACCAATCAATGATCTAGTCAAGAAAAGAAAAAAAAGGTCAAGTCGTTACGTGGACTTCAGAAGCAGAGGCTTCCTTTGTGTCGATTAAAGAGACTTTAGTGTCTGCACCACTTCTGGCGCAGCCGGATTATTCCGTTCCCTTTACTATTGAGTGTGATGCAAGTAATACGGGCCTAGGTGCCGTATTAATTCAGAATGTCAGTGGAGAAGAACGTGTTATATCGTATGCCAGCAAAACCCTTAATCGTGCTGAGCGAAATTATTCAACGACAGAGAAGGAGTGCCTTGCGGTAATTTTTGCCATTGAAAAGTTCCGTCCATGGGTCGAAGGAGTTCGTTTCACGGTCGTAACCGATCATTTTTCGTTGCTTTGGCTGAGTAATTTGCAGAACCCTACAGGAAAGTTAGCTAGATGGGCTGTAAGGTTAAGACAACATTCGTTTGATTTGGAACACAGGAAGGGAAAGTTTAACGTAGTTCCTGACTGTCTTAGTCGTGCAACTCCGGAAGAAAAACATGTCGTAAATTTAATAGAGGTCAAGCTTGATAAATTAGAAAATTGGTATGTGTCGTTACGTAAGAAAATTTTGGCGTCGCCTGAGAATTACCCTCAACGGAAAGTTGAGAACGAATTTGTTTTTAAGTTTATTCCGTCAAACCTGCCTATGTTGTCAAATGTAGTAGAGTGGAAATATTTAGTTCCGAAAGTTCAAAGAGAAGAAGTCATCAGATCGTGTCATGACCCTCAGTTGCAGGACATTTTGGGTTCTCGAAGACAATTGCTAGAGTCCAAGAACATTATTATTGGCCCAAAATGAATTTAGATGTGTTGAAATTTTGTCGTGCATGTTTAGTGTGTGGTGCGCAAAAATCTTCTAATGCAGGTCCTTTAGGTTTAATGGGAAAGGAAAAAGAGGCCAAGTTTCCATTTCAAATTATCGCGTTAGATCTTATGGGTCCATTCCTCGCTCAAAATTAGGATTTAAATGGTTGTTGGTAGTAGGAGATTGGTTCTCAAAATATACAATCCTACATCCTCTACGCAGTGCAAAGTCACATGTTATTGAACAGTATATGGAACAGAAAGTGTTTTTAATGTTTGGTGTGCCCCAATTTATTATTTGCGATAATGGTTCAAATTTAGCTGGTCGAATTTTTAAGTCATTATGTAATAGGTTTGAAATTCAAAAGATATGGTATAATGCTGTTTATGCGCCACAATGTAATTTTGTTGAGAGGATTAATAGGACGGTAGGGACAGCTATTCGATCCTATCTCGAAGAACATGATACCTGGGATACTGAGTTAGCGCAGATTCAATTTGCTATTAATTCTGCTAAGCATGAGTCGACGGGTTATACTCCGAATTTTTGGTTTTGGCCGACACGTCCCCATGTCCGGTAAATTTTACGGTAGTGGATTTATTCCTGAAGCTGATGTTGAAATCGTTCCTGGTAGTCGCCCATTATATGCTTCAGACCATCAAGGTATATTTAAGGTATTTGAAGACGTTCGTGCGAAGTTGCATGTAGCTTATCAAAAGTCGAGTAATCGATATAATCTAAGGAGAAGGAACATCTCTTTTGAGGTTGGCAATAAAGTATGGAGGGCCAATAAGGTGTTGTCGAGCGCGGCTAATAAATTTACCGCTAAACTGGCTCCAAAATTTATTTTGAGTGTAGTCAAGAAGAAGTGCTCAAATGTGGTGTACGACCTAATTAATTTAGATGGATCAAAGGCAGGCAGGTGGCATGTCAAGGATCTAAAACCCTATTCTGTCGTAGATCCAGAATATGTACCAGAGGACTAATTGGTTGTCTTTAGTATTTGTGTCGCAAAGGATATATTATAAATTTAGTTATAGGATAGAGTGGTGATGACCAAATTGAAGACTTTAACCAGTATTTCGTTGCTGGTAGAGATTGAAAATTTCTCAAATAGTATTGTTTTAAATGTGCATTAATGGAATATTTAGTAGTAATAGATGAGAAAGACAAAAATGTCATTTTGCCCGTGTTGTTGTTATAGCCTGTAGTGGAGCGAAACAAATATTTGTTGCTTCATGTTTGTAGACGTATTTTGATCACGTCCTGTGTTGTTATGCTTAGAGTAAGTGAGGAAGATAGGTGCTGTTTGTTTTGTTGGAGTAAGTTGAAGTAAGCTAGTTGGTGAGGCCATTATAGTATTGAGTAGCTTTTGGTTCGAGATGTTTGGTGTGGCCACAGTAGAGTTGAGGATTTTTTTTGAGACTGGAGTGTCCCAAAGAAAAGAGTAGCGATAGGGCTATGAATAGCTATAAGCTGAAGAAGCCAAGTATTCATTAGTAAGCTACAATGAGTATGGAATGTTGGCTTGTTGAGCGGTTTATTTTTAGTAGTTTTGCTGAACGTATTGAGCTGGAATTTTTGAGACCAGCGAATACATAAACATTGTTGGAACATTATTGATATTTATGTATATAGATGTGAGTTTTCGATTTACTATTAATATTAGTAAGGGTATCGTGTCAAGGGTAATAGTAAGAAAGTAAATCTTTTTGTTGTTATTTTGTGATAGTTCGTGTCAGGCTTTTTGTTTGAATTTCAGCTTATATTTTGAAAAGTAGGTTAGTTTTTTTAGTTCCCCCGTTTAGTTGCAACTCGAGTGTTAGACTACAATATTTTGACTTTCACCGATTATGACTTTTTACCGATTATGACTTACCGATATTGACTCCTGACGGATGTGTGGTACGCAGAGTTATCTACACACTCATTTGGTTGCACCCCATTTTTCTCTTCTTAATTCAAGAAGTCACTCATGATTTTTTTTTCGGTTCAGAGATCAAAGTGCGAACTTACTTTGTTCTTACTTCGATTAGTCATAATGCTCCTTTTTTGTATTTATCTTTTGGTTAAGGCGATAGTTTTCGTCTATAAAAAAAATCTTCTCGGTTATGTATAAATTAAGATATAATTAACCTCAAAGTTTTTTTCTTTTTGGTCGGAGGCAGTGTAACAAAATTTTTTGTTACGTTAAATATCTCTAAAGAAAAATATTACTAGCTGTTGTTATTTTACGAAATTGTCATTTAGCGTGAAATCGTTAAATAATTTAATGTACTATAAGGAAGAACACCTCTTTCCGTTTGCATTGTTTTCACCTATAGGGAGTATTTAATGGGACTCCTATACTTTCGATATCCGTGGATACCTTGAACGTAACTTGAATTACATACGCTACAGGCGTTCTGACGTCCACTAGTGCAATTGTTAAACACAACGCCTGCGCGAAAAGTGACGCGATAGTTAGGTGTTGGCAAAGAAGGAACACAGCCATCTTGCAAGCAACTACGGGTACGTAGACTTCATTTTTGAAGATGGGAAGCTTTGCTTGTAAGTGGGAGCTAAAAATAGCTCTAGGATAGTGGAAGGGCTTTTGGTTGCCGCGTGGAGGCTTCACGAAGGAGCTCTCGTGAAAGCTGCCCAGACAACTTAGAGCAACAGTTACGACACGTGGTGAGGAGGTCCATTATTGCACATTTAAGAAACACGCTTGACAATGGAATTAGAATTTGGTGGTGTATTGTGAAATTGTTTGTTTTGAAGCTGTCCGAAGGATTGTAACTAATACAGGCATGTTTTGTATCTTTCTGAATTTCAAGGGGATGGAATGCTATGTGTCTTAGTTCATCTATTAAGTTCGTCAGCATCGCCGTTGTATAATTAAAACGAAATCAATCAGGTACTTATAAAACTATTTACTGAAAATTAATTTTACATACTAAGTACGGTTAAAGCTTTGATTTAACATTTACTAAATCATAAGAAACTTTTGTTAAAGAATGTAAATTTCAAGTTTGTTTGCAAGATGTATTCATGCTCAATTCTCACGTAAAATCAGTTTGAAAATTATACCCTAGAAATTTGATAGGTCAAATACTTTTTGTTCAGAACTAAATTTTTTTATATAAGAGAAATTTTTGAACCTTTAGATAATTTAAAAGTTGTTATTCAAAGCACGTATATAATGCACATGTTAATTGATAAAAATATGTATAAAATCCACCTTTGATTGAAAGATGTTTTCTTGCAATATGTTGTGATTAGTAGAATACCTAAGCTGCTTCTAACATATGTTGAACTGACTTTTTTAATTTCATGCTTAAGCCATATGAACTGTTTATGTAACAAGTTCTTTAGATAAAATCTTGTAAGCCAGAACAGATCTGTTTTATGGATGTTTAAGAACCCAGTCTGTATTAAATAATTTATAAATGCTAAGACCTCTCTAAGTAGAGAAGCAAATTCAGAGATTTTTTAAAACTTACTTTATGTTGATTATTTTGATTATAGAGAAACACATTAAGAAATTTTGAAACTTATTATATATTGATTATTAATTTTTTGTAAATAATTTTGCAACAAAAGAGAATTACACTTAAATTAAATTTTGAATTAATACCTTCGTCTTTTTATTTCACTAATTGAAATTAGCATTGTCTAAATTAGATCAGCAAAATTTTGAATGTAGAAAAAGTTGATACAGTACCAGGTAATAGAAACGGAATAAGTAATGTCTAGTAGAGTATTTTTTTTATAGGTAAGGTGTTATGGAGATTTTGAATTCAGGCCAATCGATCTATAAAGGTCGAAATATTTTGTTGTTGTAAGGCACAAACAGTGTCTTATATATTATTTTTTTGTGTGACATTCTCTTGCAGGTCCGACATCGCAGAAGCTGGAGCAGAGGTCCTAGAGGTTTCCAGAGGTATTGTTTATTGTAATTTGTATGTTTTTTGGTAATCAATATATCCTATAGGTCTCTGCGTCTTCCTGTAGGATACTTTAGTTTTGTTTATTGTCTATATAGATGCAGTGGCGTCCATTTACGTTTTTTGTTCTCGTTTGTAGTTGAGCCCACCCTATATCCACGCCCAAACTTATTGCTCACCCTTGGGGTAATTCCCAGACTAAGCCGCGAATATAGTAAAGCTCGTGGGTCCACCGAGGTTTTGTTCACTAATTGACTCACTCCATAATCAAATCAAATAAAGAAAAATTATAAGTCCACATAAAGTTTAACTAAGTTTCACTGGCGCCCATGCGTGAGGCAAGCCTTGTAACCAATTAGAGAAAAAAAAAATGTTTCACTGGCGCCCAACGTGGGGCGTGCAGTAAGGAAGAGCTTTACTAAATTACATTTCATTGGGTTACAGAAAATTCTATTTGTCGTTTGTGAAATCAGTTTCAATTGAGCAGCAAACCATTCTATACAATCCTTTCCGCGATACAATTGAAATTTGGAATATTTATTATCCTACGAGCATTTCAAATAGTACGCTACACTAAAGGGTTTATGCCTTTGGTAACGGACTGTGTTTAATATTACCTCCGGCTCATTGCATGGTTCCAATATACTTTCGAGATCTGCATAAACTACTAATGGTACCTTTTCTTGGTAGTGGAAATGTTTAGATATTAGATACTTTTCAGATTTTTCGGGTAATCTTATTGAGCAAGTATTCTGTTTTTCGCAATGATTCGAATGATGCTTAAGTAATGCTGCTGTACTAAAATTATTTAAACATCTATAACAAAAAAATTTTCTATGGTGATGTGAAGACAACTGTGTTGCAAATAATTTTGACATATCCTTAATCGAAGTAAAATGAAAGTGATTCTCATTAGCATTTATTGGACGAGAATATTGTAAGGAATCATTATTTAAAACTAACAGATTAATAGGTCCTATTTTTTCTAAATTTTCACTTAAACAAAATGGCAGTATTTTATTATTTTCTATGCACTGTAAGTTAGTTGCAAGATTGTTGAGCTTCTCAATTTCTTGCATCGACACGACCTTGTATCCTTTCATTTTTGCTGGTGTTTACGGAAAATATGCTTGCAGTACAGTAGTATTCTTACACGACCTTTCATTTATGCTCGTGTGTACGCAAAATATGCTTGAAGTACAGTACCATTCTTATTTTATGGTTACCTATAAAATTAGACATTTTTGAAATTTTTTCAGAGAAAATAAAGCAAATTTGAAATATCTTGCTGACAATTTACTATTTCTTTTTAATTTGAATATCTTGCATGATTAACTATTAAAAAAAATGTATATTTGCAATTTTTCAGACAATGAACCCCATTCATTATTTCTGCTAGGCATCTTTATATTTGCTTACATACTGTTTTTTATTCATTACAATAGATTACATACCTGAATATAGAACATTTTCATTTGCAATTTTTTTTCAAAAACGATGCAAAGTTTTAATTTCTTTTCTAACAGACCCGTTTCTTATTTAATATAAATACTTCACGTGGCTTTTATCAACAGTATTCAATCAGATCTCTTGTATAATTATTAGTTACTACTAGCAACCTTAAAAAATGAGTAACTTATCATCGATCAAAGATGGTAGCAGTAACAACAATAGTGTGAAAGTTCTAGAACAATTTATATTTCATTCTAACGAAGACTTGATTAAAGAAGTTTTTTGTTCTTTATCTCAACTTGACGCTGCTGCTATTTTTGATAGTGACGTAATAGATATATCACGGTAAGTGCTTTTTCACATTTATACATGTGTTTTAATATTGATAGATTTGCGCGTTTTTGGAGCAATGAAATGTCCGAGTCTGCCGCTCCTGTTGTTTCACCGCAGCCAGCTCCTTTACTCAAAATTAGATATATTAATGATCAACGTCATAGTAAAGCACAACCATACATGTACGTTAGAATATATTTATGTTTATGCAAACACTACTAATTTATAATTTACATTAGATTAGAATCAAAAAACCATTCTGGAAATTTTGAGGCTTATTCTGATCCTCTCAGAAACATCAGGTAGTATACAAAAGAAAAAGGGGAACCTACAATAATCTGTTATGTTATGCTCACGGATCCGGCAAAAACATGTTGGCTATGAAAAGGTTATGTCCAGGACCTAATATGGCTGTTTGCTGTAAATATGACAAACCCTACGAAGATGACACAGTAGAGTTGCTTAATGCATTTAAAAACCGTGGAGAGAAGCTACTGCGTCGTCTAGATTTGGAACTAGAAATAATAAAGCAAAAAAGAGAGGAACTGGCTGCAAGGGAACAGCAGATACTTCAAGAACGGGAGTTAATAAATACTATTTCATTTATAAATAGTTTGATTTTAAGTTGTAAAAATATTTAGTGTGATTCCTTTTAACTGTAAATAGTTAGATCAAAATATTCAACAATCTGTAAATAAAAGTATTTTATAAAAGTTTATCCTATTAAACAAGATTTTCTTTAAACAAGATATTAACCGCAAAGTAAAATACATACATCAGAACCCACTTTAATTAATTACAGCATTCTTTATGCAATCGACTTAGGTGTGTTATAATAAAATAAACAGTAAAGAACAAGATTTATATTATTATAATAAACTAATTTCTTAGAATACTGACTAATCATTCTGAAAATTCTATGTTGACTGTTAGACCGATCGGTCCCTTACTAGTTATGTATACGTGTTTGTTCGAGCCATACTTTCATTTAATTGTTACACTCCATGTGCTTGAAGGTATTCAAAATATCTCAATGGCAATATACTCTTGAACTCTTCTGTTTCCACTAATACTTTTTCTCCATATTTTGTTTTGATTGTTTCCACTTTTAAAACGTCAAACCTCTTATTCACCACAATATTTTTTGAATTTACATAAGGTTTGCGATACGTAGTTTTATTAAGAATATTAAAATCCATATCGCATTTAGTTACTTGCTTCTATCTTACACACAACACTCCGTTAACTAATTTATGTTGTTATGATTGCTAGTCGAAAATTTTTCACTTATATTAGATAGGATTGACCTTGATTACCACCGCTGCTATTTCTACTGTTGGGCACACTTTGAAGTCAAACCGGCGTATGAGTATTTGCAACCTCTAAACAAAAGTAAAAAACATAAATCAGAATCCACTTTAATTAAACACAATTGACTTGAGTGCGATATTTTGCATCCGACCTACTTTATAACTTCTCGCTAGAAAACCGAATTCAAAACAGCTCCACATTTTCTCTGCACACACTTTTAACGTAGCATACGTGTGTTTTGAAGTCACATACGTATGTTCCACTGAAAGTAATATAAAGCCGGTCTGACTTCAAAACGTGTCTACACGTATTTTACATTGAAAGTATATAAGGCCAGTCTGGCTTCAAAACGGTGCACGCGTATGTTACATGGAAAAACATACCCGTGCACCGTTTTAAAGTACGACCGGCCTTACTTACCTACTAATAATTTTAATCAAGTTTTGTAAAATTCCATAATTAATGTCTGTTTGAAATAAATTTGTTAAGAGGTTTTTGAACTGGTTTTTAAAAAAGCAGTTCCCAAGGCCAGAACCTTAACTGGCGTACTCGGTAGGATGTCAAAAGGTCACTAGGAAATCCAAATTCGAAAAACTGGTGGTCTGGAATTTTAATTCCAAATTGGGCAGAACTCAAACAGAAGTTGAAAACGAAACAAGAATCGTTCAATCCCAACAAATCAAACAGAGACTTGGAGGAAATATAAGCATAGTTCGAATCTAAAACCGATGTGGAGGACGTACAAAAATCCACAGAATCCAAGAAATCAATAAAGCAATTAGTGTAAGTTCATTTCCTTAAACCAATTGAATTTTTACAAATATTTGATATTTCTAGTATTAGAAAATTTTATTATTTATGTATGTACAAATATTGACTACTATTACTATTATTTTATGCTATTTAATGAAAATAATTTACTTAGCTATTGCAAGGAATAATTTTCAAGTTTATTTTTGAGAAACTGAATTTTAAGGGACCTTAAAACTAGAGAACCAAAAAGACCCGTTACATGCGCAACTGAGACATACTGTTACGAAGTTAACTGGCGCAAGAATTAGAGAAACAAAAACAAAAAACCAATACAAAAATTAACCAACGCACGAAAACTTACCCAAAAGTAGAACGTAAATTAATTACAATTTAATACCAAAATCTTTGTATATAACGCAACTAAATAGCGAAACGAATTATTCAAACGCAACCTCATAGCATTTCAATAAATTATAGAAACACCTTACAATTATTAATAGAATTAACAAAACGCAACCTATTATTAACTTGAACCATTAAATTATTGTTATTATAAATTAAAACAAACGCGCAAATCTAAACGCAAGTCTCATCATCGAAAGTAAATGATTTAAAACTCAAACCCGAACGCAACGTGGTAACGCCGGCAACAAATTCCTTTTATTTTAAAAATTACAGTTTATTAATTTGATAAATTATTGCCAGAATAGCATTCAATTCAGGTTATTTTAATTTATAGATAAATTGAAACATATGCCAATTCTGACAATAATTAAATTAAAACAGATAGTAACAAACATCGGTGTGATTCGGTTCGCTAGTAAATTGTGGCATCGGTGTGTACGTCAAAATAATCCTTTGCACCCGTCTTACAGTGGGTTCGAAAATGTTAAATTTCTAAATTGGTGATCCTTGCCTTCCTTCAATGACCATCCTAAATCTCACCCTTTAAACGCCTATTTAAAGTGAGCTGCAGATCTTGGGTAAGTTCATTGCTTTATTTTTGTTTGTTCATGTTTAAAAAATTACAGTTCACTGTGTCTTAACCGAGCATTAATATTTTGGTTACCTTCGGGCACGGATTGTTAGTAGCAGGAATTTAGCACTCTACTAAATACCGGGTTATAAAGGTTATTTTGCTCGTTCATGCCACAGTACATTTACAAGAATCGTTCACTATAGATAACATAAACAGGTGTGTGTTAAACAGACCTTTCGCGCTCTGTTGTCGCATATGCTTTTCTATTTCAAATTCGCTTATCTATCCTTGCAATAGTGAGTACATTTGAAATAGCGTAAACAATACAAATCTTTCGTTCTAAATTTACATATTTGTTATACATCTGCAATTTGTTATTAATCACCGAATTATTAATATCACAATGAGTAAAGCGGTTAATAGATTAAAATCACTTCAATCTAAAAAGGAAACCTATTTCCAAAGAATTCAAATTCTTTACGATAAAAGTAAAAACATTCAAGATTCGGTAATTTTAAAAGAATTTAAGATAAGACACGCAACCCTAGATGACACAAAACGTAAATTAGATGAAATCATAGATGAAATTAATACGATAGGGTTTGAAACGGATCCAGAATTCAAACCGAACTACAATGAATTAAACGCTATCGATGAACTTTATTGTTACATTCAGGATGTTGCTACCGGTCTAATCACTTCGAAAGTTACCGATCAATCATCTTAAAATCCAACTATGCAGGCAGCTAAAGCAACTGTTCGTCTCCCAAAAATTGATCTAATTGATTTTAACGGCGATTTTCTAAAATGGCCTCTTTTCTACGAAACATTTAAAAGCCTTATTCATAATAATTCTAATTTGGACAATACTTGCAAAATGCATTATTTATTAGGAAAATTACGGAGTAGCGCTCTGGCATTAAGCTCTGGTATGTTACCGACGGCTGAAATTTACTCTATACTATGGGCCGCTTTAATTGAAAAATACGAAGATAAACGCGCTTTAGCTAACACTTATCTTTCTTAGGTTTTCGACTTTAAAGCGCTTCAAACGGAAGGTATTATCAGTCTAAATTCATTTATAGAAAAGGTCGACTCTGCAATCAATGCTCTTCGTAAATTAAACATTACAAACTTGTCTGATTTTATTCTTACTTCTATTGCTTTATCAAAGCTAGACAATCATACCTGACGAATTTTTGAACAATCTTTAAAGGGAAGTTCGATTCCTACTTACGATGAGCTAGCCACGTTCGTAAAAGCACAAGATCGAACCAGCAGTAGCAAAACAATGCAAATTAATGGCCACACAAACAAGACGAAGGTCTTACATGCCTTCGCCACAAAAGAAGTAAATAATCACGACAATTTGAAATGTGCTTATTGTAAAGGCGAACATCATCGATTAGCTAGGTGTTACAAATTTTTTAATCTTTCTCCGCAAAATAGAATTTCTTTTGTTAAAGATCAAAAATTGTGTATTAACTGTCTCAGTTCTAAGCACGCTTTGTCGTTATGCCCTTCCACGTATTCATGTAGGTTGTGCAGTAACCGTCATCATTCAGTGTTACATATTCCTAGTACGATTGTTGACACAAATAATCAAGCGTTATCTAATCCTATAAATACAAATGAAGCAATTAATGTGAGTCTTTGTTCAACGTCGACTAAGGAAGGTTCAAATAAAATTACACGATTCTTTTAGCGACTGCGATCGTTAAAGTTGAATCAACAATGGGTACTCACCTGCGGTTGAGATTCCTAATTGATAGTGCTAGTCAATGTAACTTCATTACATCTAAATGCTGTCAATTGCTTCGATTACCTGTAAATAAAACTTACACGTCTATTTCAGGGATTGGTGCGTCTTTCAAACCTGTTCGCGGTCAAACGCAAATAGCATTTACATCTCAACATGATGCAGATGTTAAATACAAAATGCAAGCGTTCGTGTTAGACAAAATCACAGATTGTTTGCCATCTTGTGCTGTCGACCCAGCAGTTTGTAAACATTTCAGCAATCTACGTTTAGCCGATGAAACTTTCTTTCGTCCTGGAGAAATTCACGGAATTATAGGTGCTGAACTTGTACCTTATATTTTGGAATCATTCAAATATTCAAGTCCCGATTTACCCGTTGCCATAAATTCCACTTTAGGATTTATAATTATGGGTCAAACTCCAATTCAAAATGTCACGACCAATTTACAGGTTTATTGTTGTGTTGAAGGGTCCGAGGTCATAGAACCTTTGCTTCAGAAATTTTGGGAGCTTGAAGAAGTAGGTGAAGTCGTTACTCGTAGTTCCGATGATATTAAATGTGAAGAATTGTTCTCTACTTCAACAAAACGAGATGATGCTGGTCGATACATTGTTGCTTTACCTTTTACAGAATATCCGCTAAACTTAGGAAATTCCTTTTCTACAGCTTTGCGCAGATTTTATTTTCTAGAAAAAAGATTTTCTTTATCGCCGTCATACAGAGTAGCCTATATTGCGGCGATGAAAGATTATATTGAGCAAGGTCATATAAACCTTATTCCAAATTGTACTCCTCATTTCAAAGGATATTTTATTCCTCATCACGGGGTGTTTAAGGAAGAATCGGTTTCTACCCCTTTACGCATCGTTTTTGATGCATCGTCTAAAGATGCATTTAATAAATCTTTAAATGACTGCCTTTATGCAGGTCCAAAATTGCAAACCGATTTATTTTGCATATTATTTAATTTTCGATTAATGGAATTTGCCTTTATTTCTGACGTTCGTCAAATGTTTCGCCAAATAAAAATATGTTCCGAACATCAATCTTATCAACGTTTGCTTTGGCGATTCAGCACAGAGGAACCATTGCAAACGTATCAACTCACAAGAGTCACTTTTGGTGTCAAATCATCTCCATATTTAGCTCTACGTACTGTACCTTAGCTAGCATTAGATGAAGCAAAAAATTTTCCACTTGCATCCGTAGTTGTACAAAGAGATATGTATGTAGATGACGTAATTTCTTTGGTGGAATCTTTAGATAATGCCAAAGTCCTTTATCATGAACTGCTCGGGCTTTTCACGGCCGGAGGTTTTCAGTTAGTTAAATGGGCCACAAATTCTTCGCATTTAACAAACGAAATATCTGAAAATATTCGAATGGACAATGTTGTAGATTTCGAAAGCAATATTTTAAAGGTATTGGGTCTTCAATGGCATCCAAAGGTTGATAATTTATCATTAGCGGTTAAAGGTCCAAATGAAATCTGTACAAAGAGAAATATTCTTTCCACTGTAGCTAGAATGTGGGATCCATTAAGGCTTTTATCTCCCGTGACAATTTTTGCCAAACTACTAATCAAAGAATTATGGATATTAAAGTTGTCTTAGGATGAAGAAACCCCTCCATATATTAAAGGTTTGTGGAATACCTTTCAGCAAGAAATAATTCAACTTTCCGACTTTAAAATATCCCGACACATCGGATATTCATCAGTAACGTCATTACAACTTGTGGGATTTTGCGATGCTTCTGAAAAGGCATACAGTGCCGTCGTATACGCCCAAACAGTGTCTCTGGATGGCAAAGTAAAAATTATTTTACTATGCGGTAAAGCTAAATTGACTCCAATAAAAACTGTCACTATTCCTCGTTTGGAGTTATGTGCTGCTTTATTGCTTGCAAGACTATTAAATTGCATCATTCGCACATATTCCTCAAGATGCACTATCAAACAAGTGTTTGCGTTTTCTGATTCCATGGTGGTTCTTAACTGGATTCATAAATCGCCCCATTGTTGGAAAACTTTTGTAGCCAATCGAGTGGCAAAAATTCAAAATTTATTACCAGTAACTCGCTGGTTTCATGTTGATGGCATTTCAAATCCTGCCGATTGTGCGTCTCGCGGTATATCTCCAAATCAATTTTTTAACGCCGAGTTGTGGTTGCAGGGGCCATCGTGGCTTCTTTCTCAAGAAAGCGATTGGCCTATTAAAATCATTGACACGGAAGAAATTATTTTGGCTGACAATAAACTTGAACAGAAATTGGTTTCACTTCCTGTGACACAATCAGACGTTCATCCCTTGTACGCCCTGATTGATAGATGCAGCTCTTACTCTAAATTGTTAAGCATAACTGTTTATGTTTTGAGATTTGTTAAACGTTTGCCTAAAAGGAACCGCATTTCTGCGGAGGATGTTGTTGCGGCGGAAAATATTCTAATTTTAGCAGTGCAAGATAAACATTTTTTCTCCGAAAAGACTTTTGTGGAAAAGGGACAACTTTGTTCGAAACCCTTTCAACATTGGAATCCTTTTCTTTCAAATAACTTAATTAGAGCTGGAGGCCGTCTGTCAAATGCAAATATTTCATATGATCAGCAGCATCCAGTTCTTTTACCTAAGAAATATCGTTTTACCGATTTATTAATTGATCATTTTCATGTAAAAAATTTAGAGACAGGGCCACATCTTCTGCTTTCTCTATTACGTCAGCATTTTTGGATTATAGCGGCTAGAAATTTGGTTCGGACTCGTGTTCAAAATTGTAATCATTGTTTCAGAAGAAAACCTCGACCTTCTTTTCCTCTTATGGCTGACTTACCGTCTCCTAAGGTTAATCAGGCCAAAGCATTTATGCATACTGGCACTGATTTTGCCGGACCTTTTAATATAACTCTTAGTAGACACCGGGGAGTTAAAGCTCAAAAGGCCTATATATGCATATTTGTTTGTTTAACCACTCGTGCCGTGCATCTAGAATTAGCGTCAAGTTTGTCAACCGACATATTCCTTGCCCCATTTAAGCGTTTCCTTTCTAGAAGGGAACCATGTGCGGTTATGTATTCCGACCGCGGGACAAATTTCGTGGGCGCTAAAAATTATTTAGATTCCCTTCAAGAATTTTTCCGAAATTCAAATTGTCTAAATGCCATTGGCTATGAACTTAGTCAAAGGCGCATTGATTGGAGATTCAATCCGCCTTCGGCTCATCATTTTTGAGGAATATGGGAGGCGAATATCAAAAGCGTGAAAGGTCATTTAATGAAAGTTGTGGGAGAGCAAATACTTTCTTATGAAGAATTTTCAACGGTTTTAACACAAATCGAAGCGTTGTTAAATTCACGTCCGTTATGCTGGCTTGGTTCAGACCCTTCGGAACCTCTCGCATTATCGCCTGCTCATTTTTTAACACTCACCCCGTTGCAGTTCTTGCCCGCTGCCGATGAAACCGGAAAGGCGCTTACGCTAGTAAATCGCAAGCAACTTTTAGATCAAATTGTTCAATCCTATTGGAAGCGATGGTCTAGGGAATACTTATGTGAACTACAATCCCGACAGAAGTAGAATACACCTTCCTGTCCTGTTAAGCCAGGTCTAGTCGTGATAGTGATGCGCGATAATTGCCCGCCTTTGCAGTGGCCAATAGGGGTAATTAAACAAACTCACCCAGGAAAAGACGGCATTATTAGGGTTGTCACAGTACGTACAAAAGATGGAGTTTATACCCGTCCAGTAGCAAAGCTGTGTTCACTCCCCACGCAGTAAACATTTTTTTTACATGCGCTGTTTATAGTTTTCTTTTCTTTTCTTTTTTTTCATTTAATATGAATTTTTCATTTTGTTAAAATCTTATTTTAAGGCCGGAGGATATGGTAACGCCGGCAACAAATTCCTTTTATTTTAAAAATTGCAGTTTATTAATTCGATAAATTATTGCCAGAATAGCTTTCAATTCAGGTTATTTTAATTTATAGATAAATTGAAACATATGCCAATTCTGACAATAACTAAATTAAAACAGATAGTAACAAACATCGGTGTGATTTGGTTCGCTAGTAAATTGTGGCATCGGTGTGTACGTCAAAATAACCCCTTGCACCCGTCTTAGAGTGGGTTCAAAAACGTTAAGTTTCTAAATTGGTGATCCTTGCCTTCCTTCAATGACTATCCTAAATCTCATCCTTTAAACGCCTATTTAAAGTGAGCTGCAGATCTTGGGTAAGTTCATTGCTTTATTTTTGTTTGTTCATGTTTAAAAAATTACAGTCTACTGTGTTTTAACCGAGCGTTAATACAACGAATACAAAGCTATTTTATTACGAATATACATATCTAATTAACAAAAATGCATTGCAAAACTCTATCCAAACCATCGCAACATAACAAGAAGTCATTTCAGTACAAAATCTAATATAGTAAAACAGTTACTGAAACATTTTTCCAAAAATAGAACGCGCATTGCAACTTCATAAGAGGTATAATTACATTTATTCAAATGTGACATTTTATAATTAAAATACTTCAATAATTAACAACGCAAAATTTATTCTCATACCAACTAAAAACAACACCTTTCAGAAAAGTATAATTGCATATTTATAACAAAAGAATTTGCATATTAAAATTATCAAGCGACCCGTAATTACACCTACAGTAGATTTAAAAAAGAACCTTGTAATTAAAGTACAAAAGAGAAGTTGAAGCAACACAATTAACCTAAAAGCAACAATCGTTCAATAGATTAAAACATTGTATTTAAAACAATTCATTGTATTAATTATAAAATGAGAACTTTGTGCAACTTTATACAACGCAGTATACGGAACCTTGCAATTCTATACTTAGCACCTAAGTTGACGAAACAGGAAGCATTTTAGACACGGTTATCAATTACTATACTCACGGATACGAGATAATTACAACAGACAGAATTAATCCGGCAGAATTAAAATAAAAAAGTTTTAACTGGCGCAAATAAAATTAAATTAACATACCACAAGAAATTACTCAGTCACATCGAAACCTTCAGAAATCAAACCTACCATAAAATTAACATTAGCGAAGTAAAAATAAACGTAATCAAGGCTACAGCAAGCAACCTGATATTAGCATGTATAAACCCCATAAATTAATTACAGCACCGTACAACTAAGTACAAATACAAGCAACTCATTTCCTTAAATAATCTAAAACGACTCAAGCTAAAAATAACAAGTAATCCGACGCAATCCAAACCGAAAATTAATAAACCCTAGCAAAGAATAACAATACAAACCACAAAATAAATTTTGATTTTTACAAAATTTAAACTTAATTAAAATCAAAACTAAATATTACATAGTAAAACAACCCTCAGCCATAATGATTTCAGATATGAAGATCTATCTCGAGACATATCCTATATTTATATTTATTCATAATAGAGATCAAGCTTTATTAGGAAATTTTGTAACAATGTATAAAATATTTTTGAAAATTTTCTACAAACCCGGAGACAACGAAAGAAACGTACTACTTTTACACCTAATCATTAGTAAACTAACCGGAGGGGCATTAACACTAATAGCCAGCTGAGATAGCCCAAAACAATACGAAGTCAACAAACCCATATTGATAGCATATTTTGGCAATCAACGTAGCCTAAAATGCCTAATACGTTACTTAATAAACCTTAGAATGAAAAATAACCAATTTTCATACGAATTCGGAATGAAATGCCAAGATATAAGAAGCTTAATCTTAACGAAATTAAAAATTGAAGAACCCGACCAAAATATCAGCCTTTTAAAAACAAGAATGTATGACAAAATGGCACTAGACACATATCTAAATGCACTACCAGAACGACTATCAGACAAAGTCAGATATCAACGTCTCCAAAACTTAGAAGAAGCCATGAATATGATAATAGAAGAAGAAAATGTAATGTATTACAGAAACAGATTATAGAACCCCAACGCGATTAAAAGTTATTCACCAATAAAAACTACACAAGCCGCGAGACAATTAATTTCCCTGCAAAAATTCACCCCATTCAATGCACTAACAAACCACCGCGATTTAATTATTCAATTTTTAATAACGCGAACTTTAATAACCAATATAAACAATTTCCAAAACCAACGTTTAACCCGAATTTCGGGAAACCCGCATTTCAACCTAGATCTAACCAAAACGTGAATCAACAATGACCAGCATTCACCGCAAACCCTATTAGATATACCCCAATAACAAATAATAATAACAATCCTAATAATTATTATAAACCCACACCCATGAATACCTCAACTGGTAACACCAGACCAAATACAAAAATAACGCACATTCGACCAAACCCTTATCAAAAACGAACTTTTACATCGGAAAAACTATTTCATAAGGAAGTAGAAAGATTTTACAGAATAATTACATTTACCCAAGTACAAATAATGAACAGAACCATTCGAACAATTATGAACGCGAAGAAATATGCGAAGCTTATGACGAAAACGACGAAGAATCCGCGTGCTCAAATTTCAGATAGACCGATTTATAAACGACCAAACTTAGTAAATTTAAATAACATAAATCACCTAGTATAACCCTATATAGAAATACCTTATGTTGAATTTAAGCTATTAATCGATACCGGATCCTCGAAAACATTAATTAGCCCCAGAGCCGTATAGAAACGCTATATAGACTATGTAGAAAGAGAACTGTTTAAAATTAAAATAGTCCATTAAACAACCCTACACCAATTCGTAGCTAACATACCCTTACCTAGAACGTTCAATGTAAAAATGATACATAAATTTTGTATTTTCGAATTCAATGACAAATATGACGGACCAATAGGAATGGACCTTCTAAGAAAATTAGGAGCCAACATTGACATAAAGAACCGTTTATTAAGGACGAAATACGGACGAATTCCCATTAAATTTCAAAATACCCAAGTCGAGCAAAAATATACAATAAAACCCCGAACAGAGAAAAAATACAAATCCCCGTAAATTCAAATAACAAATTAGAAATAATAAATCATATAATATTTCAACAAGGAGTAGAGACCTCAACCGCAATAGTAAAAATAAAAGATAATTATGCCACAACCACGATTTTAAACTCAAACGACAACCCCGTAGAACTATATTTAACAAACCCTATTAACGTAGAAGAATTAAATTTTAACGAGATGGAAATAGATAAAAATTTAGAAAACAACTACAACCCCGTAGAAAACGACAAAACGTTAAGAAAAAATTTAAGTAACATTCGCTTTAATACCGACATCAATCAAGAAGAGCAAAGAGCAATTAAGAATTTATGTTTTGAATACCGCGACATATTCCATTGTGAAGGAATGCCCCTAAAATTTACAAATACAGTCAAACATAATATCGAACTAACGGATAACAAACCAATATTTACAAAAGCATACAGATTATCTCAGGCAAGCCAAGAAGAAGCCAATAGACCCGTAGCAGGCTTACTAAACCAAGATATCACACAACACTCCAACTCACCATGGAGCAGCCCCGTACTAATAGTACCCAAGAAATTAGACGTATCAGGAAAGAGAAAATATAGAATGGTAATAGACTATAGAAAGCTACATGAAAAAACGGTAGACGACAAATACACTCTACCCAATATAACCGAAATTTTAAATAAATTAAGCCAATTAAGCCAATTAAGCCAATATTTTTCAACATTAGACCTCGCCTCAGGATACCATCAAGTAGAAATGGCTGAAAAGGATACACCAAAAACAGTCTTCAGCACACCGAGAGGATATCACAAATATAAAAGAATGCCACTTGGGTTAAAGAACGCACCCGCAATTTTTAAACGAGTTATGGACAATATATTACGTGGGATACACAACGAAAAATGCCTTGTGTACTTTGAAGATATCATAGAATTTTTAGGACATATAATAACACCCCAAGGAGTTATGCCGAACCCCGGTAACACAAATGCAGTACCAAATTACCCCATATCAAAAACAAACAAAGAAGTTAAAGGATTTTTAGGACTTAATGGTTATTACCGCAAATTCATTAAAGGTTATGCTCAAATAACCAAGTCCCTGACACATTGTTTAAAGAAAGGAAATAAAATTGAACACACCCCAGAATTTATTAAAGCCGCAAATATAATTAAAAGTATATTAACAAATCACCCCGTATTAAAATACCTGGACTTTTCGAAGCCATTCATATTAACGACAGACGCATCAAATGTAGCAGTAGGCGGAGTATTGAGCCAAGGAAAAGTAGGGAGCGATAAACCCATCAGCTACGCATCCAGGACCCTAAATGAAACCGAACAGATATACAGCACGATAGAGAAAGAATTATTAGCCATAATTTGGGCAACAAAGTATTTTAGACCATACTTATACGGACGAAAATTTTACATATACCTCGATAATAGACCATTAGTATGGCTATGTAAACTTAAGGAACCAAATTTAAAATTACAATGATGGAGAATCAGACTAGAGGAATATGACTACGAGATCATATACAAAAAAGGAATTTATAATAATAACGCAGACACCCTAAGTAGCATACAGCTTAACGCACTGGAAACGGAATCAATTATAAGGAAATGTAGACGAAACGAAAGTAAGAGAAGATCTAGACGATATGGACACAATACATTCAACACAAAATGAAGAGCCAAAAACCGCGATTAAAATTTTAAATGAAGCCATCGATATGAACCCCAATCAATTTATAATCACCGAAGTTTTGAGCAAACCCAATCCGGTAAAATTGACAAAAACAGACAATAAGGAGATAAATCAAATTCAAATAACCAAACACGACAATGAAAAACAAATAATTAAAATTCTAAAGGAATACTCCCCCGTGAAAAAAAACGATTTTACTTTTACTTTAACACCGAAAACTTGTATGAACTATTTTTAGAATTATGTGTTAAACTATCAATAACTCTGGCCCTAAACTTATAAAATGCACAATAAAGTTAATAACATTAGACGACCCTGATGAAATAAATGATGTAATCCGAAACCAACACCAAGAAAAAACCAACCATCGTGGAATTAATGAAACCCTAAAGCAAATCATAAGACGATATTACTTCAAAGACATTAAAGAGTTAACTACAGACCTTATTAATCAATGTGAACTATGCGACAAACCGAAATACGACATTGAACCAACAAAAATACCCTTAATGTTAACTAAAACATCTGACAAATCTTATCAAAAATTACATGCCGATACTCTGGTAGTAGAAGTACAAAGCTATTTGAGAATTGTAGACGCATTCACAAAAATAAGCCACGCAATACAAATCACCTCTAAAAATAGCATTGACGTAACCCAAGGATTTTTACAGTACTTTACAGTTTATAGAACACCTGAAACAATAACCTTAGATAACGGAAGCGAATTTAAAAATGAGACTATCCAAAACACTCTAGAACTCCACAAAATAAAAATTCGTTTTATAACTGAAAACCACCCTGAATCAAAAGGACTGATTCAACGACTACATTCGACCCTATTAGAACAAATACAATTACTAAGGATAACTTATGAGATGGAACACGTTATTAATTTAATGTCATACGCACTAATCGCCTATAATAACACAATCCACTCATCAACCTATTTTACGCCATTAGAATTAACCTTAGGACATTCAGATTCACGAAACCCCTATGACGTACATTATAACAAAGAAGTATAGCAGCAATATGCCAAGGATCATAAAGAAAAACTAAGAATAACTTATGACAAAGTAAAGGATAAGTTACATAACGACAAAGAAAGTATCACCACAACGCGTAATAAAAATACCGATGCAAATAAATTTTTAGTAGGACAAACCGTGTACGAGGAAAATTTCCAAAACAAACGACATAAAACGACACATAGAAATTTAGGCCCATTTAAAATTAAAAGAATATCGGACAAAAACATAGCCGTAGTAGACAACGGAAAAATAACAAAATATATCCATTTGAAAAACTTAAGACACCATGTACTTTCAGATGGACAATCATCACCCCTACCGCCAACCTCCGTCCAGGTAGAACGGGCATCGATATAGTAATTGAAGATATAAAAAATATAAAAATATAGAATATTAGACCTTTGAACAAAAATTCGACTTAACGGAGCTAAAACAAGAATTTCAAATAATCAAAAACAATTATAACCGACTAAACAAGCAATGGACACAGCAAAATTCGGAAAGGAATACGCAATAGAAATGATGAATTATGACATTATAATTTGAATAAGGCCGGCTATACTTGCGGCCACGTCCCCAATGCTCCACCCGGAGGTACTACATTGAGTTTTAACGCAAAAATAACCGTGCTTCTTATTAATCCTAACTTCATAATTAATCCACCCTAAATAAAAATTTAAATAAAAATCTAACAAACCTAAAATCTAACAAACTCTAACAATCTAACAAACCTAAAAATCTGACAAACTGAAACAAAAACTAAAAAACAAACTAAAAACAGGGTTTAAATAATGGTATCCCTAGCGCTGACCTTGGAGTGTACCCGATCAACAAGACACAAGCAAAAATGAGAAGGGGAGGGATCCGTAATACCGGATAGCAGACGCCGGCCCTGCTTACCAGTGCGACCTGAAGGGTCGTCTTAAAACTATCCAAATCTAGATAACTAATTTAAATCCATCCCTAGCTTTCCCTATCATTCCCTAACTGAATTATATTATGATTACAATCTTCACAATTCTACTCTTCCTTCCCAAATATATACTGCAACCAAAATGGCGACAGAACGTCAAACAAAACAAATATGCCACAAAATACTACAATACATGCTAATTAATATAAAGTGTAAAAATAAATATAAATAAATGTAATTATATAAATATATAAATAAATGTCTAATAAACGTTAAGCATATATAGCAGTGCACAAAATAGCAAAAGCATCACCCTATTTATCAGGTGAATTCGCACAAGCATTATGTCAGCTAGCGCCATTACGCACAAAACGTGCTTATTAAATTATTTCCAAACAAATAATTAATGTAAATCAATGCTTGTGCGAGTACAGCCGCCACAATTTAAGTCTTACCTCGATAATAAAATTCTCCTGCATCCGAAGATCTGGTCGTCTGCCTACATCTAACTGTAACTTACTTCTAAGGAGAAGATGGGGTGCACTGCTATAGTCCTGGTGGGTATACACTAAATGTCTTAGGGGGGAATCACAATCACTATCACTATCACTTCACTTCACTTTCAAGTTCTGAGGGGGGGGGGGGATGCGCGGTTTCACTCTATTTTATTATCTTTGTTTATTTTATTGATTTAATTTAATGAGCGTTACTGATTCATTTGTTTTTGTTTATTTGTTATTATTTATTCTCGATTTCCCGATTTTCCGCACATAATTATGAAGATAGGCAGTGATTGTATTAATGGTTTGAGGGTTTCTCGTGCATATTGGACATTTGGGTATAATTATCATGTTCTTTTTTTTTAAATCAGGTTTTGGTTATATCTATGCTCGTATCCTTACTCGCGCCAAGTCAATCTAAAATTTTCCAATCCTTCCACCAACTCCACCGAATTTTACACGCGGTTCTCATTGCCTAATCTCGCGACCCTTCCCGCAAATTCTTTTAAGGCTGTCCAGAACGCCTTTTAGTTGACCACTTCCCCGACTTCCTCTAGGCTCTTTGGCCATGCCAGACCTAAGATAGCTAGTTTGCTATCAGCCAACCCTCGATTTCCCGCCTCAAGCGGGCAGTCGAAGAGCACGTGCTCTGCGCTTTCCGCGCCCTCGCCGCATTCGAAGCGGTCGCTGTTGGTTAAACCGAACCTTTGTAAACACGCCTACAGGGCGCCGTGCCCTGTTATCAACTGCACCATTTTGTGATCGAGCTTAAACTCGATCCTACCTCTAGCTTCTATGCTCGGTATGAATTTGTGGGTCAACCTGCCCGTGGCAGCGTTGTTCAACCTCTCTTCCCATTGTTGAATTGACTTTTCGCGCAGTTTCCTTTTAATATGGGACCTCGGTATCGACGAATGTGATATCCGAAAGTCGCCCGTCGTGGCCTCTTTAGCTAATTCGTCAGCCCTATCATTTCCTACGTTACCATCGTGCGACATAACCCAACAGAACTTTAAACGTCGAAACTCGAGCGCCGTATGCGCTATCCTCCAGACGTCCGCCTGAAGGTCTGTCGAGGTGTTCATGTTTGTTAAAGCTGTCAGCGCTGATTTACTGTCGCTGAGTATATAATATTCATCTCTGCTCACGTGGTTTATTACGTAATCGATTGCCTCTCGTATGGCTACCAATTCGCACTGGAAAATAGTGCTCCAGTTTGCGAGTTTGGTTTGAAACCGAATCACCTCTCTTTCCTGCTTATACACGACAACCGCCGCGCCTGCTTGCCCGTCATCCATGCGTGAGCCGTCCGTATAAATCCTGATACCCGTCGCGTCCCCATCGCCTTCTACAAACTCGATTCCTCTAATATAGGCCGGGTGTCCCAACACCGATACAACGATCTTTCGTTCTACCTTCCTATTACCAAGATGAATATCTTCGATAATTTCGCGCCCTTTCCCTATATTTATCAATATCCTATCTCTAATCTCCCTAACGACATAATTGATAGGAACAGTCCTACTGATCACCAGGACCACCTCCGTGGAGGTGGTCCTGTACGCCCTGGCCGCTTTCACAGCGGTTATGCGTTGTACGCTAGTCAATTTACGCATCTCCCGGACTTTACAACCTTCCGCCCATACAGAAGCTGCGTACAGCATAGCCGGCTCAATTGCTCCGGCATAAATCGTCCTCAGCGATTCGCCCCTGAAACCCAGTTGATTTTCGCCGCCGCCATCATTTTGTTTGATATTTCGCTGCCTTTGCTTTTAATGTACTGCACGTGAGCTTTCCAATTTAACTTATTGTCAATCTTTACCCCGAGATATGCAATTGCTTGTTTAAACGGTATTTTCTCTCCTCCCAGCTCTAGCCTAGGGGTCGCTGTCCCGGTTTCTTTCCGAAATAAAGCGCCTCTCACTTCGCGGGGTTAAATTTGAATTTTACCGCCTGCGACCATTCGTGTAGTTTATTAAGCGCCTCGTTCGGTTTTGTTCGCATATCCATTAACAATCGCGATCTGACAATTAAAAGCGTATCATCCGCAAACCCAACGATTGAGCATCCTGTGGGCAACTTGATCCTAAACATGCTCTCATACAACAACCTCCAAAATGTGGGACCAGAGCATGACCTCTGCAGGCATCCCCTTTCCACCTCGCGTAACAAAACTTCCCCCGGAATTTCAACCTGTGCCAATCGCCCCGAGAAATAACTCTTGACCAAAGACATCAAGTATCGTGGACAACCCTTATCTGCCAACTCGCAAACAATCAATGGCCACCAGGCAGCATCAAATGTTCCTGAAATGTCCAAAGCAACAGCTACACAATACTCCTTTGCATCTCTCGCCTGCTTAATTTCCCCGACAACAAACTTTAATGCGTCGATAGTCGACTTTCCCTCCATAAAACCGAACTGTCGGTTATTAAAACCGCCGCTGTCGCGCACTAAGTGCTCAACTCGGGTAGTCATAACGCAATCCAAAGCTTTCCCCAGCACCGGTAGCAAGCTAATTGGACGATAGCTGCCCGGGTCTGACGCATCCGCCTTTTTAGGTTTAGGTATGAATTTCACGTTCTGGACTTTTCAGCAACGCGGAAAGACGCCCCTTTCTAGACAAAGATTAAACAACCCGACAAAGGCACAAGGGGCTAACCGGCACGCCTTCACAGCTGCGTCTGAAGTGATTCCGTCATGCCCCGATGCCTTCTTAGGGTTCATCCTCTTAAGAGCCCTGACGACCTCGTAAACTAGGATTGCCTTATCGGCACCTGTTCATTGCGCCTCTGTAGCTTCCCGACGTACTAAATCGAGCGACCCCTCATCCTCTTCGGGATTATGCGAAGGGAAGAATTTCTCTAATAAATATTCCGCCGTGGTTTTAAAACCTTCCGTATATTCGCAATTTGTCTTTCTTATGTTACCGAACGCGATTTTCTGTTGTTTACCCCTTATTACGCGGTGTGCGGTTCCCCAAGGTTCTTTCTCTGAGTTTCGCGTGCAGAATTCTTTGAATTTATTTGTTCGCGTTTTTTCAAGTTAATATCTTATATTCGCGGTAACTTTGATTGTATTCTATTCTACGTTGTTCTCTTATTTCTTCCGAGGCGCGTTTATAGCGGCGCTTTAGGTTACGCGTTTCTGCCCGCTTGGTGGTTAGTTCTCGGGTCCACCAGGGTACGCTCTCTTTAAATGTTTTCTTTCGCGGCATGGAGTACGACGACGCATCTACCACCGCGTCGTTTAAATTTTCCGCGAGTGTTTCTATTTCATCTGCCTCTCGGCAGTTAAATAGCATATTTTGGAGCGCAGGGATACTTTCGCCAAATTTTTGTTTAAACAGCTCCTAATTTGCTTTTTTATTACAGAACCGCGGAAATATAGTTAGCTGCTCGTTTGCGCTTGTTTTGGTCTTAACGTCCCATGTTATTAATTTATGGTCAGAGAGCGTTTCCTCGCCCGACCTCAATTTCCAATCACAAATGATTTCTATCATCTCGTGCGAGGCTGCAGTAATATCAATAAAACTGCTGCCTCTATGCGCCCCAAACCTAGGTGAATCATTAGTGTTTATCACGCTAATATCCCATTCCGTCAAAAGATCAGCAACCTGTGAACCCCTATCGTCTTCTATAGGGCTACCCCATAGTGGCGACTTGGCATTAAAATCTCCCCCAATAATTAGATTTTTATTCCTACCGATTTTACGAAGAATTCCTTCAATTTGATTTATTAAGTCCTCTGTTTGAGAATTTTCCCGCCGGGAGTCGACCGGTGGAAGATACGCGCTAATCACGTAAAACGTATTTAATCTGGTTTTGCCTAAATTTTTTTTTGCCCTTGCCTAAATTAATTTGCGCACATTTAATTTTCGAACTTCTCGGAATATCGTCTAATGGCCTAGGATTCATAGTCGATGTTCCTGGTGATGACTGCTTTCAAACGCTGCATCGTTGGGCACTGGCTGGACTTGGCGTCGTGACGTGTGTCGACCCTGACGCTACCACCCTATCGTTCGACCTCGCACAAACAACACAACAAGAAACTGCTCGCCTGCAGTTCTTGAACTCATGCCCCACTTCGGCGCAGTTACCGCAAAACTGCATCCGCTACTTACACTCCGCTGACCTATGACCGAACTCGTAACAGCGATAACACTGCACCATCGAAAAGAGATCACGAGCCCAGACCTTACGCCAACCCAGAATGACCGGGTCCACCAAGAAACACCTCCTAGCCTCCGGCGACACCACGAAAACAACGCTGGCCAACGGATCTCTGGGTCCCTTGCCGCCAAACCAAAACTTCTTCTTGACCTCCTCTTCGAACCTAAGCCCCCTGAAGCGGGGGTTCTGAACAATCAACCTCTTCACGAGCTCTTCTTGCTTCATCTCCCTCTCTACCCCAGGGAGCACGATGCGCGGCCTCCTCTTTTCAATGGTCCTCGCGGTCAGACCCTGACAAGCCCCGCCCACCGTCGACTGCAACCGCTTGGCGTCTTCCTGACCAGCACACTCGACAACAACGCCACCCCTACGCGTCCGACGTGCTCCGACAACAACAAACCCATCCTTGGCCGGATCAACCTTCTTCTTCAACGTCGCCATGCCGTCTTCTTTGACCCCTGGATTGGCGTTAACACGAACCGCGACCGTCGACGCTGCTTTCTTCGTCACTGCACCTGCATACGAAGCTACCCCTGGGACCAAACGATCTCTTAATCCCCCCTGCCCCACTACGACCTGCCTTGTCCTCACCGCTGCGACTGCTACCTCCGCCACAGCCTCCTTCACCTCGCCTCGCACCATCCTAAGACCTCTAACCATCCCCAAAAGCTGATTTGCAACGTCTCGGAACTCGTCCGCGGCGTTGCGAATCACCTTCCTGTCGTCCACGGTTATGGTTGCCGAAGTGGCAGGGACCCGCTTGTGTATAAGGCAGTGCGCCTTCCTCGCCCGGAACATCAAGAGATCCAGTTCGTCTAGATCGCTAGCCGCAACGCTTCCGTTGCTGCTAGTCGACCCGCGACGCTGGCCTCTCGAAGTTGCGGGCGACTCAGGCCTGGCTCCACACACAGGGGCGCCGGCCCCTCCGACTCCACCACCACAGACCCAGACTCGCTTTGCGACACGATTACTTCCCCGTCGGGCTGCAACTCCGACTTCTCTTTCCTAACCCCGACCTCCTTCCCTCCGACCTTATCGACCGCCCCAGCCTCCAACTGCTCAGCCCTGACTGACTCCGACCTACCAACCCCTCTTCTTCTTCGGCAACGGCTCCTAATCTCGATGTACAACCATGCTGAAAAATTTGATAACAAAAACAACAAGGACAAACAAAAACCAGATCAAAATGCCCTGTCGACACTTAATAAACTCGAAGCTAAGATGTGCAGCTAAACAGCAAAACAACAACAAGTACAGAACAAAAACGCTGCTCCAATAAAAAACTTAGATTTCAAATGACCCTTAAACTTATCTGTTTTTACTTATTTATTCAAATTTTATAAACCGCCAAATGAAATTTCAAATTTATGAGAAATAAAATAAACACTAACGTCAAAATAACAAGGAGGACGAAATAAGATAGCAAGCCCAATAAATATACGCAATTAAAAATCTACTATAACAAAACTGTATTTATTTATTTAAAATTCAAACTAACTAATTACCTCAAAAACAAATTTATATAATACTGGACTTTAAATTTAGAAATAAACTAATTAAAACGGGCGTTATTAGAATGCGGTACCGGAAGCATTTACCGCTTGTTTACTCGGTGTTTACTCGACCTTGAAATGTTACACCACTAATTATACCCAAAGATCGACTTTTAAAAAGCTTAAAGTACACGTCTACTTAAAAAATGGAAAATTTATATTCAAATTATTTTAAAATTTACGGTTTTTAGTTATTTGTTTGATTCAAAAGGGGCTAGATAATATAATATAATAGATTATATAATTTTCCCGAATTTATTTGCTTGTTTTACGCGGTTTTTTAACCCGATTTACTAGATTTCCCAATAAATTTATTAAAATCGCCTTTTTAAATTATTTTGAAATTATTTGGGGTATTTGGTTATTGGTTTTGATTTATTAGCCCGAAATTTGATTTAGTTTATTTTAAAATGCGAATTTTAGTTTAAATTTAAGTTAAAACGCGGTTTATTTAGTATTTAACGGATTAAATTATTATTTTGGTTCTATTTAATGCCCTGTATATTAAAATTAACGGCACACAATAATAAAAAATAAAATACAATAAAAAGCAAAGCTTAAACTATAATAAAACAATTATAAATATCAAAAAACTTACTTTTTTACTGCAGAAGCGGGAGCACTGAAAAACGCTAGAAAGTGGATGAATTATGACAGCATAATAGAAAGTATTTTGAGAAACTTAGAAGATAAATTTAATCGACTAATACCCACAGATCAAACGGCAAGACGAAAAAGAGGACTAATCAACGGATTAAAAAACTTAATAAAAGCAATTACAGGCACTTTAGATAATCAAGACGCAGAACGCTATGATAACGCAATACAACAATTAATTGAAAACCAAAACGACATAAAAACCATAATTAGCAATCACATATCACTGACTCAGTAAACTACTATAAAATTCAAGGAAACGCTAAGCAAACTAGTTAGAAACCAAGGCAGTATAGTCAACCGAATACAAACCCTTGAAACTAACATGCAAACTACCATGTTAGAAATGCGAGATTTAATTAGATTCAATAAAATATTTACTCAAATAATATCAACCTTTACCTTAATTCAATAAATTTTAACCACATTAGAAAACGCAGTAACGTTTGCAAAATTAAATATCTTACATTCTAGTATCATAGAACCAACCGACTTACTAAAGGAATTATTAAGAATTAGATCATTTATAACCACCAGGAAATTACTCTTTGATGTAGTAGAATCAAATATTCTAATATTTGAAAAATAGCTATAGCTAAAGGCTATGTAAAAAATAACGGCATAACATTTTTAATACAAATCCCGATAGTAGCAAATAACATTTATAGTTATTATCACTTATTTGCGTTTCCAATTAAAATTATTAGCATGTATGAAGTTATTATACCCAAAACCAAATTCCTATCCTTAAATGAACTAAGGTATGGTTATACAAACGAAAAATGTAACGAAGTCATACTAAATCAATATATATATACCAATCGTTATCAACAAAAACTATTCAAGAAGACAGCCCTTGCGAAGTACAATTATATAATTTTCAAATCATTACAAGAACTGTGAAGCCAAACCCGTACAAATCACTAAAATGAAAATCCAAAAAGTTACCGAAAACAAATGGATAGCCATTTTCCCGACAGAAGTAATAGCAACCGTTCACTACAATCAAGACGAAAACAACTTAGCACTAAGCGGAAGTAAATTAATCACCCTTAAAGAAGATTGTTATTTAAAATTGAAAAATGAAATAATCAGAGTTTATCAAGATCCCGTAGCAACCAAGAAACTAGCATACTTACCAGAATTATAAATCAGGACAACAAAAACCGGAGACGAAGAAATACTTCAAAAACCCATGCAACTAAAACATCTAGAATTAGGCGACCTCAACCACGCCATGAAGCTGATAGAAAACTATAAGGAACATTTAAGCGAATTAAAAACGCCCAAATTACACTACGATAACATTAGTGTTTGGACAATTGCATTAATTATTTTGACTATTTCTTTGATCATTTATGTAATTTACAAAATGCATATTAGGTATAAAAATAAAGAAAACATTTTTAGATTTAACGCAACAAAAGTAAACAAAGAAACAAATGTACCATTATAAACTATGAATTTTAAGCAATGAAATTAAATAATAAATTTTTAATTAAAAATCAAGAAATGAAAAACTTTTAGTTTTTAGTGTACGTTAGAGGAATTATGTATCTCCCAATTGATATATGTATAAAGGAAAAGAATAATTAGAAATTATTAGAAAGTGTTAACAATATGCCAAGTGAAGTGCAACATTGTAATACAAGGACAATTTGTAAAGTTTAATATCAGTTCGTATGAACGGATGCAATACTTTGTATCGCAGATGATAGTGACACTGCAAAAGATACAGTGATTACTTGGAAATTAGGATTACAACATTGTATTTATGAATAGTATTAAGAATAAGCAGACATGAGATCTGCAAGTTCCCACAGCCATGTGAGGGGGAAGGAACATTATAAAAAACCTGGGAGCTCCAGGACCTGGCATTCAGTCAAAGTATTCAGAATTAACATTGCAGTTGCTTAGGCTACTCACTATAGTACATTAATAGTTATTTTCGAACTTAGAGTAATTTAAATCAAGTTTTGTAAAATTCCATAATTAATGTATGTTTAAAATAAATTTGTTAAGAAGTTTTGGAACTGGTTTTTAAAAAGGCAGCTCCCAAGGCACGAACCTCAACTTGCGTTCTACAACAACCAGAAGAGTGTTCCTTGTGGAAAGTCAAAAATGAAAAATTGTATAGATATGTGACAAAAAACATAAGATTTGCGCAAATTCGAGTGAATGAAAACAGGTTCTATCACGTTCGTACAAGGAAAAAATAATAAGACAGAACCATCATTTCACTATTTAAAACATATTCAGAAATAGTAGAAGGGTACTACTTGTTAAAAATGAAGTCGGACGTAAGTCTCTATGTTAAACGTTGTGCTGTTTGTGTAGCTACAAGAGGTAGTTAATTCTCGTGTACAATACTAATGGAAAAAGAAGAAGAGATAAAACACACTTCTACTACTTACTGTGCTGCGTTCTTTCTTATCTGCACAGAATACAGTAACACTTAACAACATCTCATTAATATAACTTAATTTAACCAATATGAGTTAATTAGATGCAGCTATTCGGCACTTTTAAATGGTAACATCGATTGTTATTCATTTTGCTAAATGAAAAACAACTATTCTTGAAAAATGATTATAGACAACTTCTATTCCATTTAAGAAATAATTGTTATTTAAACTTTTATGCGTTAGTTAACATGTTCTGATTTTTTACATTACTTTTGACGTAGATTAGAATGGAAGTTTGATCTTGAAATTAAGAGATTATTGTTGGATCATTTAAAGATTATTCTAGTAGCAATTAGTCAAAGCTAAGATTTTGAAAATACAGATACCGGCAATAGGGTATACAAAACCCATTCACTTTAGCGCGCAGCTAATGCAGGGATGCTTCAACTTAATTTTAGAACACGATTACTGTCACTCAAATTGAAGACAATCCGATTTATTTTTCTGTTTTTAAACTTTTGTTAACTCTACCGATGAGAACTTGTGCATGGTTGAATCTTTACATTGCTATAAGACAACTCTTCGCCTTAAAGTTTACTTTCCAAAAATTGAAGCCGTCAACTTTTGATTGGGAAGTACACTAACAGATAGTGATACTAGATTAATCGACATTTTCTTTACCATTTTTGTTCCAATTTTTTAATTTGCAACTGAAAGCAATAGCTTATGCTTCATTCCAATAGATATACAATTTCAGAGCAAACCTGGATTTCCCACTAGGCTCTATAGGCACGCGCGTATGGCGGCAGCTCACGGAGGGCGGCAGCGGCGCCACAATAATTGGTTTTTTATTTAAAAATAGTTTGCCAAGTACAATATACAGAAAACAACAACAAAACGAAAACGGCGCAGTGTGGCGTGACATGTACTCGTGACTAAAGGTGCGGAGCGTAGCTTTAGTCACCGTGCCGATGGTTTGACCTAATCTTGTAATTATCCACGCATGCTTTGCTTTGATGCTTGCTTTGGTATCGAAGAATTTTATACGGTTATTTTTATACCGCATCGTATTTCGTATATTTATGTTTAAGTTGCTATAGTACACTTTCCTTTTATTTTTATATTTATCATAAAATTATAGTTGTAAAAGCTTAACAAATTTGGAAACCACTTAAAATTATTAAGAAAAGGATATTGTACAGAGCAAGGAAAGCTAAGTGTTCTCTTCCACAGGCACACAAGAGGTTATATTGAGATAGTTGACACCCTCCGTTGGTCAATGCCAACACCACCGGCCGCCCGGCGCCTGTTCGTCGCACCGTTTCATCATGACACTTACTCTTCGGACACTCAGTACCCAGATGGTCGTTCGCCGCGTCGGTTTGTATTCAGTTCTTCTTATTCGTAAGGTGATGGTTCGCATATTGTATTTAATTCTCGTTTGCTTAAAACAACTATTGAGTGTTGTGTGACTTTAAATATTAAACAGTGTCACTGTTAGGATTTTATGCCGCTTCTACGAATCTACAAATCTATCTTCACCTTGGTTAAACCATTCAAGCGGTTAGAATCTAGGAATATCCCAACGCACCCCACCTTTAATTGGACTAGACCTCATAGGGGTAACGTCGTTCGTTAAGGTGAACAGTTCTGTATAAAATGCGGTCAAGAGCGGTCGCGCAATATTACTATTCGCAATGCTCCCTATGAGCAATCATTCTAAATGAATATGTAATTGTGTCTAGTGTTTTAAATGCCTCGCTTTGCGCGGCTATTGTACTATTCTAATTAAACTAATAAATGAAGTAAATGTACATACGTTAATCGAGCACGCTTGTTTTTATTCTACATACATGTCCAATCGAAGTGTTTTCTTTTACTAAGCTAATTATTGTTAATAAACTAAAACCTAAATCAATATCAGAAAGAGTCGACTTCCAATCCTATTTGTGAACCAATAACCCCTTTCTTGCCCATGGTCCTTCGAGGCGGATTCCATTAGTGCTAAATAATGGATAATTATTATTTCAAACATTAAATACGTGTTCTATAAACGCGTGAAGTGTGTTCGACTGCAAAAAACACTATCGTCATGTGCACCCTAACTAAAAGTATCGCGCATGGCATTCTAGTAATGGTTAACAGCCCGTCAATGCTTCAAGGATAAAACAGCTTTATGCTACGCTTCCAGCTTAAGGTCAGTTACATCTTGCTACCTTTAAATGATAAGCGACTGCTCATCCCTTTTATAAAATTAACATTATTATCTACCTTGAGTTTGACTTAGCTTTACTAAAAAAGCTTTCAATTTATTCAAGTACCACAGTTTGAAATTTGAGTGAGTGCTAGTCGTTTTCATACATAAAATTTAAACTACTATTATTTAAATTAATGCTTGTTGGTAATGTTTGCGTATCTAAGCAAACAATACTAATCAATAATTACTAAAAGGTTGCAACTTTCATTATGTTGAAGTTGTAACTAGTTAATACGTGAACTAAGCGTAATATTATATTTACTAAATATATATATTGCGTTTGAGCTTCTTACTGCATTTCTAAAATGTTTGATTATTGTTTTCGGCATATTCATCTAGACAATGCCTAAACAATATCAAGCTAAGATTGCGTTGGCTACAGCCAAATCGCTAATTAACGAACTAGAAAACTTTGAGCGGTTTCTTGCTACAATTACTAGTGTACCAATTACCCAAACTGTTATTGCTAATTTGAACTTACGGTTGGATATTATCAAACCAGCCGCAGCAAAATATAGAGAAGTATCTATTGAGCTGACTGCAAATTCAGTTACATCCCAAGAAATAATCTCTGAAGATGACTATTTTGATAAATTTATTGATCTTATAAGTAAAGCAACTAGCTTCTTAAAAGGTACTTGTAAGCTATCTAGAGCAAGCTCATCAGTCTTTAAGCTCTGCAGCGAGCCCAGGTAGAACTACATCTACCAAACAAATAAATGCTAAATTACCAAAATTAAGTATACCTAATTTTTCTGGAACTTTCACTGAGTTTCCATCATACCTAGAAATTTTTATGGCACTCGTTCATAATAATCCTAATCTAAGCGACGTAGAACGCTTTCTCCACCTAAAAGGTAGTCTAAAAGGTTCTGCAAGCGAACTTATTGCAAATATTGCTCCTTCAGGCGAGAATTACCGTATAGCATTCAATCTACTTCAGAATAGATTTAATAATCCTAAATTGATTATACAAAATCACATAAAGGCTATTTTTGACCTTAAACCTATTCTAAAATCTAACGGCTCCGAATTACGTTGTTTGTATGGTACGTTATTCAAACACATTAGAGCGTTACGAAAACTAGACACATCTATCGACGAGACTGGAATGTTTGTGTCGCACATTTTAATGACTAAACTAGATGATGGTTCTAGAACTGAATTATCAAAATATAAGCGAAACGCTATACTGAGTCTAAATGAAATAGACGACTTCCTAAAAAATCGTTGCCAATTACTAGAGGAGATTGAGCACGACAAACAAACATGTACTAGTCAGAGTTTTCCTAAAAATCAACAACCTAAAATTAAAACTAACTATAAACAGGCATTTATTACTACTAGTGAACGCGGTAATGCATGTCCTATATGCAAACTAAACCACTTTATCACTCAATGTCCTGACTTTCTAAAACTAACTACAAAACAACGTTTTGACAAGGTTTCAAATACTGACTTGTGTAAAAACTGCCTTCGTCATTCAAAACAAACAACTTGCAGATCCAAATCTAATTGCAAGCGGTGTAATAAACGACACAGCACGTTGTTGCATTTGGAAACTAATGCTGGTGCTTCTCCCACTGAACAGAGGAGAAATTCCGAAAATGCCTCCACAGAAACTGTACTAAATACTAGTACCACACTTTCTTGTTTTCCTGCTAGCATGCAGCAAGTACTGCTAGCTACTGCCTGTGTTAAAGTAAAAAATATTCAAAATAAATGGCAACCAGCCAGAGCTATTTTGGATTCCGCTTCACATGCTAATTTCATTACAGATGAGTTTGCTAAAAAACTGGGCTTAAAATTAAATCTCACTAACACCAAAATTATTGGCCTAAATTCAAATTCTTCTGTCTCTAATTCTGTAGTTAACTTGCAACTGACATCTACTACTTGTGGTCACACTGTAAACTTGGAGTGTTTAACCATTCCCAAAATTGCCGAAAACCTACCTTTGGAAGATTTCGATAAGTCGCAGCTGGAAATTCCTAACGGGATCAAGCTTGCCGACGCTAACTTTAATAAATCTCTTCCTATAGAGATTCTAATTTGAGCTAGTGATTTTTACTCTCTATTATGTGTAGGACAAATTTCACTAGGTAAGGGTAAACCTACTCTGCAAAAAACGTTGCTTGGATGGGTGATCTCTGGAAATTGTCCAGCCCCACCACACACTAATAATTTAGCTTGCACACATTTGGCTATTAATGGTGCAAGACCTACTATTAAGAGCTTAAACGATTCTGTAGAAAAATTTTGGCAGCTCGAGAGCATAGAACCTCTTAGCGAACTATCTAAACTATCCCCCGAAGAACGGTTTTGTGAAAATCATTTTTCGGAAACAATCACTCAAAACGAAACTGGACGTTTTGTGGTTTCTATACCTTTTAACTCTAAGTTAGGTAAACTAGGTTATTCTTTGGAGTTAGCAAAGAAAAGATTTTTCAACTTAGAAAAGAAGTTTCTTTTGAACCCTAAACTTAAAATCGAATATTCAAAATTCATTCATGAATATATTTCGTTGGATCATATGTCTAAGGTTTCAACTAATACCGAACCGACAAATCCAACGCAGCTAAAGACTCTAGATGCCGAACTAAATATCTCTAACATACCTCCATACTACTTACCACACACACCATGCTGTTTTTAAGTCCGACTCGTTAACTACAAAACTAAGAGTAGTTTTTGATGGTAGTGCACCTACACATTCTAATGTATCTATTAACGATACACAAGTTGTTGGTCCTGTCATTCAAAATGACCTATTTTCTATACTTATACGTTTCCGTCAACATAAAATTGCGTTAACTGGTGACATCGAAAAAATGTATCGCCAGGTACTAGTGCAGCCTGCTGAGCGTAAGTTTCAACGCATACTTTGGCGTGATGATCCTACTTTAAATCTAGAAACCTACGAACTTAATACTGTGACTTATGGCACGGCTAGTGCTAGCTACCTAGCTACAAAATGCCTACTTCATCTCTCTGATCTCTGTAGTAAAACGCATCCTAAGGTTTTAGCTATCCTAAGATCTGATTTCTATATGGATGATCTAATTACTGGCGTTAATACTGTACAGGAAATGCTATCCTTGCAGACAGACCTCACTACTGTTTTAGCTAGTGTTGGTTTTCCTATCAGAAAATTCTTATCTAATTCTACAGAAAACCTAATCTACTCAGAGAATACTGAACTTTATAATATTCCTATGGGCGAACGTGTGAATGCCAAAACTTTAGGTATCGTTTGGAATTCTACACAAGACGTTATACTGTATAACGTCCAACTTAAATCTAATACAACTAAAAATACTAAGCGTTCCATTCTATCAATGGTTTCGCAAATTTTTGACCCACTAGGTCTTTTATCGCCAACCACAGCTATAGGTAAGCTTCTAATCCAAAAGCTATGGCAGTTCAGGACATCCTGGGATGAAAGTATTCCTGAAAATTTAAATTCCGATTGGAATGCCTTTAAAACACAATTAAGTGCACTTAAAAATTTGCACATCCCTCGGTGTGTAATTCCTACAAATTACATTTCCATAGAGCTTCACGGATTTAGTGATAGTAGCAGCTATGCCTACGGCGCCTGCATTTATGTTCGCGTTATCGATACTGACGGTAACTGTCATTCTAACTTACTATGCTTTAAATCTCGCGTCGCTCCTCTACATGGTGCTACGATCCCAAGATTGGAATTGTGCGCGGCGGTGTTACTAGCCCAACTGGTGGACAAGATAAAATCCGTTCTAACTATCCCTATTGCGCACGTACAACTTTGGACTGATTCAATGATAGTACTGCATTGGATTAAGTCTGCACCAAATAGATTTAAAATATTTGTTGCTAACAGAATAGCTCTAATTCAAGAACTAACTGATATAAATTCGTGGTCTCATATCCCATCTAAACTAAATCCTGCGGATCTTGTGTCTCGCGGGCTAACTATAAATGAGTTACTGGACTGCCCTTTATGGTGGAATGGTCCTAACTTCCTTACGGAACAACGCCACAATTGGCCTACTCAAAGTGCTATTACTAACATCTTGGTTGATTCAGAACTTAAATCTGTATCAAATAATACTGTAGCTTTGCTAAACTTACAGGCTTCAGACTTACTACATAAATATTCCTCACTAAACCGGCTGCAGCGTATTACAGCCTGGATTTTCAGGTTTGTAAAAAATTCTACACCGGGAACAATTCAAACTACTGGTGTACTAACTACCAGAGAACTACAAAACAGTCTTAATATCCTTATTAAACTTTGTCAAGCCGAGGTCTTCGGGTCAGTAATAACTCAACTAAAAACTAAGCGTACTATTAAAGCCGATTCAAGCATATTATCATTGAATCCGTTCCTAGATGAAGATAACATACTTAGAGTTGGTGGGCGCCTAAAAAATTTCACTTATAACTTCGACAAAAAATTTCCTATTTTACTACCTAAAAAACACAAACTAACTAAATTAATATTCCAACATTTTCATGTTAAACTAATGCACTGCGGACCGCAGCAATTGTTAGCATTTGTCCGAGAACACTATTGGCCTATAACCGGACTAACTACAGCTAAACAAGTCTGCCATGAATGCATTAAATGCTTCCGCGCTAAACCTACTTCTTACCACCCTCATATGGGTAACTTACCAGCTAAGCGACTTGAGTCTAATACTCCTGTTTTTTATAATGTTGGCATTGATTATGCCGGACCCATTTTAATAAAAGATCGCAAGCTTCGCGGCGCTAAACTTATAAAGTCGTACATCTGCTTGTTTATATGCATGGTCACTAAAGCTATCCACTTGGACTTAGTAACCCACTTGTCTACTCCTGCGTTCTTAGCTGTTCTAACAAGATTTATAGGCCGCAGGGGCAATCCTAATTTAATTACGTCTGACAATGCTACTAACTTTGTTGGCGCTTCTAAAAAACTAAAAGAACTTTCTGACTTTCTTACTAATAAAAATAATAACACTAAAATTTCCAATTTTTTGGCTAGTCATGGAATTAACTGGGAATTTATTACCCCTCGTTCGCCTCATCAAGGTGGCTTGTGGGAAAACAGTATCAAGGCGACTAAGACTCACTTAAAACGGGTTTTAGGCAACACTAACTTGACGTATGAAGATCTGCAGACTGTCTTAGTGCAAATCGAGGCTACGTTGAACTCACGCCCTCTTTCACCACTATCTAACGATCCTTCTGATCACAATCCTTTGACACCTGGTCACTTTCTGATAGGCAAACCTTTATGCCTTCTTCCTGAGCACAATCTACTGCAACTAGCTGAAAATAAATTGTCGCTATATCAGCGTATTCAAAAGATTACGCAAGATCTTTGGAAACGCTGGAACTTACTAGTTGTACCTGAGATGCAACGTAGAGTAAAATGGTTTAAAAACTTACCTGAACTTCTAAAGGTTGGTTCTCTTGTACTAATTAAAGAAGATAACTTACCTCCACTTAAATGGTCCCTTGGTAGAGTAACGGAACTACATCCTGCTACTGATGGTGTTCTGCGAAATGTTACTGTGCGTGTACCTATTGGAAATTTAGTTAATCGTTCAGTGCATAAGCTGTGCGTGCTACCTAATACAGAGTGAAATTTTGATCTTTGATTTTTTTTAGTGCTTTGATGTTTATCTTAAGAATTTTCTTGTTTTACTGATTTGTATTCTACTTATTGGAAATGTTTATAGCATTTCATGTATTGCTTATATTTACTATTTTGCTAACTTATACTTATACTTGTTTCGAAATCTTGGAGATTTCAAGGCGGCCGGTATGTTAGGATTTTATGCCGCTTCTACGAATCTACAAGTCTATCTTCACCTTGGTTAAACCATTCAAGCGGTTAGAATCTAGGAATATCCCAACGCACCCCACCTTTAATTGGACTAGACCTCATAGGGGTAACGTCGTTCGTTAAGGTGAACAGTTCTGTATAAAATGCGGTCAAGAGCGGTCGCGCAATATTACTATTCGCAATGCTCCCTATGAGCAATCATTCTAAATGAATATGTAATTGTGTCTAGTGTTTTAAATGCCTCGCTTTGCGCGGCTATTGTACTATTCTAATTAAACTAATAAATGAAGTAAATGTACATACGTTAATCGAGCACGCTTGTTTTTATTCTACATACATGTCCAATCGAAGTGTTTTCTTTTACTAAGCTAATTATTGTTAATAAACTAAACCCTAAATCAATATCAGAAAGAGTCGACTTCCAATCCTATTTGTGAACCAATAACCCCTTTCTTGCCCAGTCACGTTACAGCAGTATTCTACCAAAATTGTTTTATTTAAGTGTCTTAATTTTATTACTATTGAAACATGAGTGACATCAGAAGAAAGCTTAGTGGATCGTCGTATCTTAAACTTGCAAGAGAAAAACGTGAAAAAGAGACAAACCTTTAAAAACTATTCATAGATGGACAGCTTTTTTAAACCTATCGAAAGAACAAATTATAGCGGAAGTGGAAGTGGAAAACAAATGATAGCGGGTTGTTCGAATCAATAGAAAGATTTTATATCTAGTAGCGGGTTTGACAATGTTGAAAACCATGAACAATTAATAAGTGAGTTTGAAGTGGAGAATAATGATGGCAGTGTCGCTTTTAAATTAAATATTGAAAATGAACGAACTAATATTATTAATAAAAGTTCAGAATTCGTAAACACAAATAACCTTGTTAGCGATAAAATATCTGATTATCCATTTGAGTGGAAAATCAATGAAACAACAATTGACACATTTTTATGTAGGGGTATCAATAAAAACACAGACTGTGACTTCAAAAATTCTAGAAGAGTTTTAGGAGATAAAACAAGATCTTTAGAAAAAGGAATTTTTGACAGAAAACTGATGAACGGTGAATTGACATTAAGGGACTATCTAGTGTATTCAAAAAGTACAGGATCTGTATTTTGTGCTTCGTGCAGGTTATTTGGAGAATCAAGAGCACCTTCTAAACTAGCAATTGGAGGTGTATGAGTAGGGTATATACAGGGCTACGACTTACCCATCGCAAATCTTAAATTCGCACAATAATTTTCTTCGACTAAGCATTTTATACCCCCAGGCACGGATAATTTCAACATTCGCAATGAATTCGCACATTTAGTAACAAAAATCTGCACAATAGTTTTCTTCAACTAAGCAATTTTTAGCCCCAGGCATGGCTAATTTAATTAAATTCTAATTTGTGCAATTATTCGCACATCTGGCAAAGGGTCAGCACCCCGATCTGGCACGGATCTTGTTCTAAGCACCCCGATCTGGACCATATAACCTTTAATCGGCAAATTTTCGCCTAAATTTGCACAATAGTTTTCTTCAAGTAAGCATTTTTTAGCTCCAGGCATGGCTCGTGCTATCGGCACCCTGATCTGGACCGTCATCCTTCTCCAGGACTACCGGATAGACAAAATTCTTTCGCTACTGTCTCTGTCTGATACATTACTCCTTATGGAGCCCTCCTTATGGGAATTAACATACCGGATTGTCTCTGTCTGATACATTACTCCTTATGGAGCCCTCCTTATGGGGCCACCGCATAGGCAAATTCTTCCGCTAATTTATTTAATCTTTTAAACTAATCTAATACATAACTAGATTAATCCATTAACCCTAATGCAATCTTTTGCAAATTAAATTCTTATTTGCCACAATCCCCCGTCGGGGCCTGGGCAGGGCCACCGGATAGACAAAATTCTTTCGCTACTGTCTCTGTCTGATACATTACTCCTTATGGAGCCCTCCTTATGGGAATAAACATACCAAATTGTCTCTGTCTGATACATTACACCTTATGGAGCCCTCCTTATCGGGCCAAGGCATAGGCAAATTCTTCCGCTAATTTATTTAATCTTTTAAACTAATCTAATACATAACTAGATTAATCCCATTAACCCTAATGCAATCTTTTGCAAATTAAATTCTTATTTGCCACAATCCCCCGTCGGGGCCTGGGCAGGGCAACCGGATAGACAAAATTCTTTCGCTACTGTCTCTGTCTGATACATTACTCCTTATGGAGCCCTCCTTATGGGAATTAACATACCGGATTGTCTCTGTCTGATACATTACTCCTTATGAAGCCCTCCTTATGGGGCCACCGCATAGGCAGATTCTTCGGCTAATTTATTTAACCTTTTAAACTAATCTAATACATAACTAGATTAATCCCATTAACCCTAATGCAATCTTTTGCAAATTAAATTCTTATTTGCCACAATCCCCCGTCGGGGCCTGGGCAGGGCCACCGGATAGACAAAATTCTTTCGCTACTGTCTCTGTCTGATACATTACTCCTTATGGAGCCCTCCTTATGGGAATTAACATACCGAATTGTCTCTGTCTGATACATTACTCCTTATATAACCCTCCTTATGGGGCCACCGCATAGGCAAATTCCTCCGCTAATTTATTTAATCTTTTAAACTAATCTAATACATAACTAGATTAATCCATTAACCCTAATGCAATCTTCACAATCCACCCGTCGGGGCTTGGGCAGGGCCACCGGATAGACAAAATTATTCCGCTACTGTCTCTATCTGATACATTACTCCTTATGGAGCCTTCCTTATGGGAATTAACATACCGAATTGTCTCTGTCTGATACATTACTCCTTATGGAGCCCTCCTTATGGGGCCACCGCATAGGCAAATTCTTCCGCTAATTTATTTAATCTTTTAAACTAATCTAATACATAACTAGATTAATCCCATTAACCCTAATGCAATCTTTTGCAAATTAAATTCTTATTTGCCACAATCCCCCGTCGGGGCCTGGGCAGGGCCACCGGATAGACAAAATTATTCCGCTACTGTCTCTGTCTGATACATTACTCCTTATGGAGCCCTCCTTATGGGAAATAACTTACCGAATTGTCTCTGTCTGATACATTACTCCTTATGGAGCCCTCCTTATGGGGCCACCGCATAGGCAAATTCTTCCGCTAATTTATTTAATCTTTTAAACTAATCTAATACATAACTAGATTAATCCCATTAACCCTAATGCAATCTTTTGCAAATTACAAATCAATCGAATCTGCAAATTCTCCCCGCTAGCAACATTTACATAAATCTGCAAACCAATTAGCAAACCAATAAGCTAAAAAGACATGTATCCGTTTATTTGCAAATAGGTGTTCAAATACCGGCACATTATTTTTTGATTCAACTAGCTCTTAGTGGAGAGGTGTGGAGAAAAAGTTACAGCTTATAAACTAAAACGTCAGGATGTTATTATTATTAACAACCCATTGGAAAATGACAATAAGCGTTAATACAGTTTATTCGGTATACTAATCATTAATAACACAAATTTGCATACAGTTTAAGATACATAGATCGGTAAAAAAATCTGCAAATGATAAAATGTTAATTTTAGTCTAATTCAAAGTCTATGTGGTATTTTGATGACGTTACATTAAATCGCGATAATTACATGGTTTTAAATAGAGGTATTGGCAAACTAAAAGCTGCTAAAATACATATTACAAAAACAGTCTTTGAGAAGAATTCGTACTTTAGATATATGTGTAAATAAAATTTAAACTAAGTAATGAACTGTTTTACATATATATTTTTTAAAATTTAAATAGTCTTAAGCTAAGATAATAAAAACAATTTCCACAAATATTTTATTAAAAATTAAATACCTTAACAAAAGGTTTCAATAGCAAAACATTTTTCTTCGAGCAATTTAAATTATTTAAACAATGGTTTAGACAGTGGTTGTATTCATCGCCAAATTTTCTTAATTCTTTGAGTCTTGGAAGTGAGAATACACTTTCCATGTTTAAAATGTTGTTTGATAAATATTTTGATAGTAACTGCTTCTTCTGTTCACCTTTAACATAGACAGTCGCATCGGGAGGTATGACTTTTTTCAGCAAATCACCAACATTTGTATATCCACTCGTAGACTGCTCATGCCAGCATAGACCATGGATTCTTTCCTTTAACCACCGAACTTGCTTTTTGAAATTATCACTTAGGGTGTTATACCCCACAACCATGTCCAGTATCTCATGCCATATTACATTATTCGCTACATCCAAAATGGCAATCTCCTTGCAATAGAAATCACTAGTTTTGTATTGATATCCTTGTAAATCGATTATGAAACACATGCTTCCTGCGTCAAATCATAAATGGGAATGGGTTTCAAAGCAAATCTATCTATCCGGCTAGGGGTCTTTACCCCCTCCTTTAATGATTTTTTCAACTAGGTAAATATCTAGAACTTTGGTTGATACTAATGCAGGTCTGTTTTCTTAATCCAACTTTTACCATCCCCCAACCACGACACTAATAGCTCACTCCCGTGCTTCCGTTTCCATAAAACTTTTTCTACTAAGTACGCGTCGGGTGCTACTGTGAGCTGAATTTCATCACCGTAGAAAGCACCTAGAATTGGCCGACTTTCCAAATCTTGTAGCAGATAGGTTATCGGTCTCGTTTGTTGCACTTTAACAATTTTGAATAGTTCTGTACTCCAGTTTGGATAAAATCCTCGATCGAATACTGCTTTATATTTTGATATACCCACAATTTCCCCAACCTTATACAACTTCTTGCGACTTCTAGAAGCACTGTTAACGGTGTAAAGTTTTATTCTTTCCGGATGTTCTTCTGCCTCCATAGGTGTCATGTTAATAGCCCGATGTGGTGTATTATTGTATTCTTCCATAAACTTAGGTAAAATATTCACCCATTTATGACTACCTTGCAAGTAAAACTCTTCTGTACAATTTGTTTTTGATTGTTCTGATTAACCGCTCAAACATACTAGCCTTGATTGCGGAATACGTAGAGTAATGGTTTATCTTATATTTTTGCATAAGATTTTTAAACCAGCGGTTGTAGTACTCTTTCCCAAAATCCGTTTGTAGATTAATTTTTACGTTATTTTCTCCTTGCAACATTTTGTCCAATATTTTTTTCACAGCATTTGTAACTTCTGATCCAGTTTTATTTTTTAAAGGTTCTGCTAAAGCATATTTTGTGAAACAGTCCACTGCTATTATAATATATCTGTACCCATTGTTTACACGAGAGTAAGGCTGCATTTCGCACAAGTCGATTGGATAAGATCACGTTTCACATGTTTCAGATTTGTACGACGACGCTGAAAATTTTTTCTTGCAGGTTTAAATAATTCCTTAACGATGATTTCTTTACTCATTTTTGCTTAACACTGTTGCTAAACTAATAGGATTATCTTTATCCAATTGCACCTTTGACATAAACTGAAGCTTTGGTTTGTAGTATTTGTTTTTTATAGCTACTGGTGGCGCCTCGTAAATCGATGATATTGCGAGACCGAGCTCCTTCCCGTTTGTTTCAGAAGTTGCAGTCAAATTAATAAAAAACTGTATAAACGTTTTAAAGTCAGATACAAGCTTATCCAATTTCTCATTTACATATTGTTTATCAACTGCATCAGATGGTTCAACTGGTTGAGCAATCATTGTGATACGCTGGTTTCTCGCATTGAAGGCTTTATCTTTACGCTGTATATCATCAGAACTTTTTAGACAGTATGAAAAGGCTTGATTCACGAGCTTGATTAGAAAAGCCTACGCCCGTTCCCTTAGACTGTTTTCTTCTCTTTGGCTGTTTTCTTTCGGGATTCATCCGAAATTCGGTGAGATATTTATGCACATATTTGCTAAACTTTTTGTTATTTGTTGGAAATCCGCTTAAATCATGCGATGCAAATGGGTTAAACTTTCTTCTCAAAATCGACGCCAATTTGATCATTTCCAAGTAATTCGGTAAATCTTCATGCAAATTGAAATCGCCTTCCTCGGGGCTGATGTCTTTATAAACCAACAGATTGTATAAACCCCTCGTACCCGGGTATATCACATTATTTAATGTTATATCGCTAGTTTCCGGGTTAATTTCCAATACACTTTTCCACAAACTCCATGAATCGGTTTCGGTATTATACTTTACTCCATAAATTGATTTGTCGATATTTTCGTCTTCACCTCTAGCTAACACATCCGCATAGTAAAGATGGAACGGTTCTTCTGGAACGAGTTGCTTAATTTTTTTTATAGGTACTTCCATGTTTTCGACTTTAACTCTTGTTGTAGGTGTGGGAATTTTTTCGGCGATTGCTTGCAACTGGGAAGCGGTTACTTGCAAGGGATCGATCAATTGTTTATGAGCTTCTTTGAATTTTTGTTGGGTTGTAGTGTCACCCTTTTTGTACGCCACCAACCTTTTTTCGTACGACATCCTGCATAAAATGAAGCTTACGTTTATTTGCAATAAAATTGTTAACGTCCGTCATCATGAAACTTTGGACTGGGACTAACCATTAGCAGCTTCTTTTATATTTATATACTCGTCGAAATTCTTCCGATACCGACCCTTATCCAAATCAAAATCTTTCACAACAGTTATAAAATTATGTTTTGAGTCACCCCAACACTGTAAACACATCTCTTTAAATTTTGGATATGTCATGTCACCGCTTATATGATCAAGAAAGATATGGCGAAGGTTTGTGTCTCCTGTTTCCATAATGCGATTACATTGGCGTTATCTCTGAGTCTATGTTTTAAGGTGCTAGCGTAAGTTTGACATAGGTAGAATGAATCTATTGCTTTATGTCTCGAGAAAAATTGTGTGATTTTGCTTTGCTCGTTTGCAGGTATATCATCGAAAACCATAATTGAATCTTCTTTGGTATCTCCGGGTTCAATCAAATCGTCGTAATTTTCAAACTCATGGTAACCAATTACGTCTTTAAGAGGCTCAAATACATTTCTTAACAATTCGTATTTCGGTTGATACAAACTTTTCGAAAATACATGGACATTTTGGAATATAAGACCGTTCTTGTGCAAGATCAGAGATGTTAAAGCGTTTGTTTTTCCACAACTCGATGGTCCCGCGAATACAGCTCGTATGTTAGATGGGAGCAAAGGACCATGTTTACCATCCTCTTTTGCACTAGCAATAGCATAGTTATCATAATTCTGCACAGGTATTGGAATTTTTGTTTCGCAGTCGTCATATTGCTTCGAGTGTGCACCTGCTTTTGTTGTTGTTTGCGGTGATAGCTTAACGTCTCTTTCGGTATATTATATTTTCTGCTGATGGAGTAAATAGCTGATTTACCCAGTCGAACTTCTTCTATAGCTTTTTCTAACGCTTCTTTACTGTATCCACTATTTCGTCTTCTTACGTAATTGCGAACCATGCTAACCAATACTGGCAGGGTCAATTTCACTCTATGGGGCAATTTCACCCTATGGGGCAATTTCACTCTATAGGGCAATTTCACCCTATGGGGCAATTTCACTCTATGGGGTAATTTCACTCTATGGGGCAATTTCACCCTATGGGGCAATTTCGCCCTATTCTGATGTGGTAAATTCGCTCTAAAATAACTAGAACTTATTTACAGAGTGGGAGATGCACACCATTCGACAGATAAAAGTAAACTAGTTGTAACAAATTAATTCATCGCTTTTATACAATTTTATTAAAAAAATATATACAAAATATTTAATTGTGAATAAATCTATTAACAATTTCCGTAAACGGATTATATTCAAACATAGAGTCATGTATAATTAAAGCATAAGCCTTCATCAACGGTTCAAAATTTCTTGAAGCTTCTAATTCCATTCTTACATCAACCGTTGCATCATTGATGCTTTCAAATTGATGACGACAGTCGATTACAAAGACGGGTGAGTCCTTAAACTTGCCATAGTCCATTAAACATTTATTTGACGATTTGTTCGGGTAGTATTTTTCCATAAAAGATGCATAAGACAAGTACGCTGGCAAGTAGTCATTCTGCTCGAAGTCCAAATTTAATCGACCTTGAGGGAACATCTGAGAGTTTAAAAACACTTTGACATTGGTTATATTGGCATTCGTAAAGCTCGTAGCATTTTCTTCTTTCCTGTCGTACTTCCCATTTTGCAATGCCAGTAATATCCATCGAGCCTTCTCTGTTTCGTTCGATACTTTAATTCTCCATACTTGTGACTTTGATTGTGTAGTTCCCATTTTCTGAATGCGGCCATTATAGATGATTGATTTTGCATTTCCGAAAGCAGCGAAGCCTTGGCGAAGTCACTTAATGTTATATGCGGAACCTCCCATGAAATACGTTGTATTTTGAACGTTACCGTATTTCCAATCGACTTGTAGCAATTTACGTCCGACTTGGATCTGATTAAAATCAGCTCTTGAGGCATGTTGACGATAGTTTTCTTGTAATCTTCAAAAAACCCAAAAATGGTTTTTAGCGGTATAGCACAACTAAACCGCCCATCTTGGAATATGGTATCAGGCTTCCACCCGGTATGTGTAATAGATTTTGTTTCTGATTCTTCCATGGATACAAGTTCTTTAACGGTTCGAGTAATTCCAGGGATTCGACAGACATCTATTATTTGATTATTACCCAATTTGTATTGAATTTCTTCAAACAGAAAATATGGTGTATTTCTAGTAAATTCGTAAGCTTTAGGGTCTGGCTCCGCTGCTCTAATCGGGTCTACAGTTGTTGACGCTTCTCTTAGTGCTTCCATAGGTTTATAGCTACCCCTTATAAATATGAAACTTTCATCGGGATATGTGATGTTATCACTGCTCTGAATTTCAATCGAAATTCGATCGTTGTTTTCTGCGTTCAATGTAAAGGGTAGATATGTATAATAATCTTCTTTTATTATAGTTTCGTCTAATTTATAACTTCCAAACACATCCAATTTGGGTACGTCCTCATATTTAAGTCTTTCAAGTTTAACGTTTTCATCACCGTGGAGATCTAAGCAGCGTTTACTTCTTCCGCCCATCATTTATAACTTTTAATCCTAAGGATTTTAAGAAATGTATTTCTTCTGCTGTAAGTCTCTCAGGCGGCTCCGTGGCGTAGTGGTATGTGTGTGACTACTACGCCCAAGGTCCCGGGTTCGAATCCCGACACGGTCCGCTTGAAAAATTTTAGGCGAGCATTTTTCGCAAAAATACACCCTCGTTCGGATGAGAGGTAAAATGGAGGTCCCGTGTGTGAGTGTTGTCACGCACGTTAAAAATCCCTACCTTGCTTGGAACAGCAAGGATTCGGCAAAATTCCAAATTTTCCAGGTAAAAAAAAACTCGCTTCCTGGCCAATGTAGTACCTTCGGGTGGAGCATTGGAAAATCACATGTAATGTAAGTCTCTCAACAACTTGACGCTTTGATGTCGTATTCACTTCTGATCGTCTAGGAGTGTTGCAGCGTGTTTTATATACAAAATCGATAGGCATTTTAACTACTTTTTATTTCCAGTCTCACACAGGTGTATGTTTCCGGTGAAAAGTTTACCAATTCGCCCAAATGATCGACTAATCTGATTGTAATATTATCAATTTCTGTCACGCTCAGTGCATAATATATGACGTGGTTAGGCTCCTTTTCCAGATTATAGCCAGGTGGCACAGACAGACTGAATTCGAATATGCTATGGGTAAGAAAATTGTTTCTGAAAGATCCTGCAGTGATATTGGTTTCCACAAAAATGTTTGAGACCGATATTATGTTCACTTGCTGATTAGCAATATGCACATCTGCGGCCAATCTGCGATTGGTAAACCCCAAGATGCTTCCAATATTGTTTTTACGGTTTACCCTAAAATCAATCGGTATACTGCTTCGTATAGAACACTTTCATGTGTTATTGTTTGCGCTCAGTTTAAAATATTTTTCAATGTTCTCGTTGATGTCTGGCTTCTGACTAAACCATTTTTTGAAAACATCCTGTATATATGCATTTATTTCTTCTAATTCGTATGATCCAGGTTCAATGGTTATTCTGCGATGCTCTGGATCGTTAAAGTATAATATGTTGTTTCCTGAATGTATGTTTTGCACAGTGTTACAAGTATACAAGCCCACTAGACCCAAAGCATATTCGCCGTCCTGTTTCAATTTAATTGGCGGGTAAATGGATCCCGTCGATATAACATTACCATACCCGAACACGGTCACTGTTTTAGTCATTGTCACTAAGAAACTTTAACACTAAATGTCCACAATTGTTAGTGTTGTAAGTCTGCTCCGGTACACTGTTGTAGTAAATTTTACAGCCTCGAAAATATCTCTTCACTTCTTCCGGTGGTCTCAAGTCTCCAAACGAATCGTAGTAAAACACACTATTTCTACGTTTTCGGTACCACACCCAATGAGTACCCCGCCCTCTTGTGGTGTCCAAGTTAATCACACCCGATTCGATGACACGCGGTTTAATCTTCTTTAACTGATCTCTAGAAAAAACGCCTCGAAAATGAGGAATATTTGATGCGTAGGTCCTTATATCCACATCGGTGAGAGCTCTTCGAGGTAACTTGTTTAGTTTTTTGAGACCTTTTTACAAATGCCACGCCCCTGTTTGTACGGCTTCAAGACTAATGCTGTGCTTTTTTGTATGGTTTTAGAAACATTCCATTTCCTTTTTTCCCAACGGCAATGGCTTCCATAGATCTGTTGTGTCGTTCGCTCTCCTTAAGCTGCTCGTTGACTGTCTTGACATCATTTACTGCTTTAGCTATCCCTGCAGCACCACCTGTTAGGGCTCCTAGAGCACTTAGTCCTGCGAATATCGGAACCAATGGTAGGAAACCTCCTTTCTGTGGAACAGGTATAATACGTGGGACTTTAATTTTGCGTCTCCCACCAGCACCCTTTATGATTTTTTTACCAATTAGAATACCAACGTCTAGCAGCTTTTTCAAGTTGTCGGAGCCAACTCGGTCTATTGCGGATCGTATTTTCTTCAAGAATCCACCTTTGAAACTTATTTTTTTCTTTAAGCCCATACCCATTTTTCTCTTCGCTTTCATAGCGTTTGTTACAAACCAAGCTGCAGCTTTTTCCCAAAACTTTGCGTTCTTAGACTTAAATCGCCCCCAGGCTTCTTCTTCTAAAATTTTATCTGCTCGGTGTCTGGCTGGGAGATCGTCGGGGCACTTGGAGTATGCAATGTCGTGGTCTTTACACAATTTATCCAATTCGTTGATACCTTGGTCGCCTCTTGCTATGCGCTCATTCAACTTTGTACCAGGGCCGCAGTACTGATAACCTGGGATATGCAACTCAAACGGTAACCTGTTTATAGCGCTGTTGATTAAACCCTCTCCAGACTGCACAATCATGGATGTCTACACTTTCGCACTCAATAACTAAATGAGTCAACAGAAGTAAAACATCTCTATTTATACTTTTAGAATTGTTTAATAAATATTTTGAATATGCTTGAAGTAAAAAAAACATAAAACATAAAATGATGATTTTGTGCATGCCTTTTATGACAGGTTTGGTTGCATATATAAAGATTAAGAAAATATAATAATTATTTTTAGTATTAAACCAAAATCATTGTTTTCGCGTTTTTAAATTATACAACTCTTCTTTACATATAATTTAAGCGAAAAGGTCTAACAACAAAAAAACTCCTATATTTTTAAATGTTTAACGATCAAAGTATAAAATTCAATTAAAGATGTTTATGCTTTTATTTTTTTGTATACTTTTAACGGGGTGATACATCGTCCACCATAGGATATAACCTTACACAACACTGCATTTATTGTACCCGGGGAAAATACAAATTCTTGAGCATAAAGGTTATTGAATGTAATTATGCTTATGCATGCATTGCTGGAAGGTTAATAATTAGCATTGATTAGTGCTTTAAACAAATACGGCATTCCCTAACAGTCGATAATGAACAAGCAAATGTTCAAACGAGCATGTTCGCATATTAAAGCGGCTACTCTTTTAAGTAAAAAGTTTAGAAAGTGTATTTATAATATTTTGATTCGGTTAAAGTGCTTTAACAGAAATTTTCTACAAACCATCAAAAGGTACCGTTTAGTTTATTAGAACGCATTTATTTAACGGGGTTTGTGTTATCCGATTTATCTAAGCTTTTGCCAATATATGTCAATGCTAAATGAAAAACAAATAAAATTATAAAGGTATTTACAATATTTCTTAATACAAACACATTGCCTCGAGCACAATTTAAACGCTTGTTGGTATTTAATACGCAGAGGTTTAAGGCATCGCAGCTTTTTCTTAATTGGTTTAAACCGAAATATTTTGCTTAAAATAGGAGATATAGTACATATATCTAAATAAGACGGTTTTTGATAACAGTTATTTCCCCTGTCGTTTAAAGTAGCAGTATTTGAAAAAGCAACTCATAAACTTGTTTAAGACCTTATCACAAAGCCGATTAACGTATTGCTAAAATTTGATAAATTATATATAGAAATAAAAAGTCTTAGATTAAAACTTCTATTTTTATGTTCTACAATAATTTTTTTTTTAATGTCTCCCAATATCGTGACGAAGTATATGGTCTTCTATTAGGCGTATAGGGCCCGAATCTAGATCCGCATCTACAATAATGGAGTTATAATTTTATTTACATGTATGATTCATAAAACTTACCCCCGACGTGTGATTTCTGGATCATCAGCCCTATCGCCAACATGTTGAACTCCGGCACAGATATTGGGAATTAAATTGCGAGCTTAGACTTTTGGAGTCGTTACATCTAAAAAGATAATATATGTATTTATTATAGCATACATTAATAACATACCTGCAAAATCATGCATTGTAGTTAACTAGATATAACCTCCAACCTCGCTCGGTATTTTATATAGTTCAACAATGTCAAATTCCAGAGCATACATTAGTATATCTATCATTAGGCTTTCACCGCAAAGGTAAAGTTACTGGTACACCTGATTAAGCTAATGATTATTGCCCGCCGTGAGGCCTTAAGAGAAGCGTCAACAACTGTAGACCCGACTATAGCAGCGAGATCGCTAATTTTGTAAAACCATGCACAGTGGTAACAGATTATAGGTTTTGTGTAAAATATTTATTGCTGACAAGGTAGAAGAATACTACTAGCTACTAAAAGTAATTGCAAATTTTGTATATGTGTTGCATAGTCATAGTATTATTAAGACTTATTTGCACTAAAAATTGCTTAGTTGAAGAAAACCATTGTACTTATAGTTAAAGTTAATTAATTATAGCGATTTGATGTAATGTAGTTTTACTAATTATTTTAGAGTTACAAAAATATTTTTGAGAATTTTCACAATTTGATTCTAATGAGTTATGTTTCGTAATGTCCAGAATGAGTTTGTTTTCCTGTCATCCAAAATATTCCTTTTACACTCTAATAAGTGTAAATGACTATGACATTGCTCAGTGCTTTAACGATGATGTATAATTAGACTGAAAATAAATAAACATTGATAACTTATGCTCGTTCGTTATCGTTTTGCAGAAATTGGAGGTTTCGGATTTTGCATAATATGCTATTGTGTTATAAATAACACCTCGTTTTAACGCTCTTTTCTACATAAATATTATTGAAAATCTGTAAGTTTTCCCAATTCGGTTCTACGCGTAATGTATCGTAATGCATACAAAGAGCTTGCATTTTGTGCCAACAAATTACAGGTTATTAGTTATGTTACATTTTAATAAGGTCGAAGACGTTATTTATTATTTGTTTTATGGATATTTCCGTAATTAAATTCATTTCTTGGGTAATATTTTTCGCGAATTATCTCTTGTTAAGAAGTGCTTTTACGCTAGAGAGTTCATTTTAAATATGGAGTGCTTTTTGGTTTAGATATTGTTATAGTTTGAATTTTTATTTACGCATATATCTAAAGTACGAATCCTTCTCAAAGACTGTTTCTGCAATATGTATTTTAGCAGTTTTTAGTTTACCAGTACCTCTATTTAAAACCATGCAATTATCGTGGTTTGTGTAACGTAATCAAATACCTTAGGGTTAAGAAACATTTTTTGAAATTTTCCATAAACAATATGAAAGTAGAGCGTTCGGTGAAAGGGCATCAAAGTCGATGGTCCTGTTTTATAACAGGATTTATGTTGATTGGAAAGGATCTGTCGATTCATATAAGTATGGCCTAGGGGTTTCTAGTTCAAAATATCTGTTTCAACTTCCGAAGAACGAGGCACAAGCAGGAGGTAAGTCTTTTTTAGTTTAAAATTATTATTCTTGCATCAAGACGCTGAATTAGAATTTTTTGCCGATCTATGTATCTTAACTGTATGCAAATTTGTGCTATTAATGATTAGTATACCGAATAAACTGTATTAACGCTTATTGTTATTTTCCAATGGGTTGTTAATAATAATAACATCCTGACGTTTTAGTTCATAAGCTGTAAGTTTTTCCCTCACACCACTAAGAGCTAGTTGATGCTAAGAAAATGTTGATATGATTAGCCTGGGGTAAAGTCGGGTGCAACAGTGGAACATAGACCTTGAAGTAGACTAAAATTAACATTTTATCATTTGCAGATTTTTTTACCGATCTATGTATCTTAAACTGTATGCAAATTTGTGTTATTAATGATTAGTATACCGAATAAACTGTATTAACGCTTATTGTCATTTTCCAATGGGTTGTTAATAATAATAACATCCTGACGTTTTAGTTTATAAGCTGTAAGTTATTCCCCACACGTCTCCACTAAGAGCTAGTTGAATCAAAAAATAATGTGCTTGTGTTTGAACACCAATTTGCAAATAAACGGATACATGTCTTTTTAGTTTATTGGTTTGCTAATTGGTTTGCAGATTTATGTAAATGTTGCTAGCTGGGAGAATTTGCAGATTCGATGGATTCGTAATTTGCAAAAGATTGCATTAGGGTTAATGGGATTAATCTAGTTATGTATTAGATTAGTTTAAAAGATTAAATAAATTAGCGGAAGAATTTGCCTATGCGGTGGCCCCATAAGGAGGGCTCCATAAGGAGTAATGTATCAGACAGCGACAATCCGGTATGTTAATTCCCATAAGGAGGGCTCCATAAGGAGTAATGTATCAGACAGAGACAGTAGCGAAGGAATTTTGTCTATCCGGTGGCCCTGCCCAGGCCCCGACGGGAGATTGTGTCAAATAAGAATTTAATTTGCAAAAGATTGCATTAGGGTTAACGGGATTAATCTAGTTATGTATTAGATTAGTTTAAAAAATTAAATAAATTAGCGGAAGAATCTGCCTATGCGGTGGCCCCATAAGGAGGGCTCCATAAGGAGTAATGTATCAGACAGAGACAATTCGGTATGTTATTTCCCATAAGGAGGGCTCCATAAGGAGTAATGTATCAGACAGAGACAGTAGCGGAATAATTTTGTTTATCCGGTGGTCCTGGAGAAGGATGACGGTCCAGATTAGGGTGCCGATAGCACGAGCCATGCCTGGAGCTAAAAAATGCTTACTTGAAGAAAACTATTGTGCAAATTTAGGCGAATATTTGCCGATTAAAGGTTAGATGGTCCAGATCGGGGTGCTGAGATCAAGATCCGTGCCAGATCGGGGTGCTGACCCTTTGCCAGATGTGCGAATAATTGCACAAATTAGAATTTAAGTAAATTAGCCATGCCTGGGGCTAAAAATTGCTTAGTTGAAGAAAACTATTGTGCAGATTTTTGTTACTAAATGTGCGAATTCATTGCGAATGTTGAAATTATCCGTGCCTGGGGGTATAAAATGCTTAGTCGAAGAAAACTATTGTGCAAATTTAAGATTTGCGATGGGTAAGTCGTAGCCCTGTATATACCCTACTTGTATCAGATTGTAAAAATATTGGAACGATTTTATCAGTCCATGAAAATTCTCAACTTCACATGAACCCTGAACTAGGTTTTTTTGACCCGGTAAAAACCTAGGAACTCTAGAAACCTACAATGAATCTTATGTTGACACTAAAAAAAATACTGGAGGAGTGTTCTGAAAAGAGTATTTGCAGTTGTCAGAAAATTAGCAAGCCGCGGACGTCCCTTCCGAGGAGATGATGAAGTATTTTGGTCCATGCACAACGGAGATTATATGATGTTCTTAGAATTAGTATCTGAATTCGACCCATTTCTCGCGGAACACAATCAAAGATTTGGTAACCCAGGTTCGGGAAAAACTTCCTACCTTTCTTTTGTTATATGCGATGAAGTGGTCAAATTGCTAGCTTCTAAGGTAAAGAATATTATAATTAGTGCAGTGAAACGAGCTAAGTACTATTCCATAATAGTGGATACTTTACCCGATGTCAGTCACATAGATCAGTTATTATTTGTCTTGCGATATGTTCAAGAAAGTGGCTATCCCATTAAACGGTTCTTTTTTTTTTGCCTAATCCCGGACATAAATCAGAGAATTTAGCTAATGCTGTTATAAATGTTTTGAATTCAAACTCTACTAATTTAGCTGATTGTAGAGGGCAGTCGTATGATAATGCGAGCAACATGTCAGAAGTGTGTAGTGGCTTGCAACCTCGAATTAAGAATGAAAATCTAAAAACACTTTTTGTTTCTTGTTCGGTACATTTTTTAATCTAGTAGGTACATGCGCTGCAAGTTGCTGCCCGGAGTTCTTTAATTTAATTTAAAATGTGTATAACGTTTTTGTTGCATCTACTAAGAGATAAGAAAATCTCTTGAGTTTCAGTCAACAGAGTCAACTTAAAGGTAAAACTCTCAAGGGTTTGAGTGATACAAGATGGAGCGCTCGAGAAAAGGCTTGTAAAAGCTCGTGTGAAAATTTAGAAAGTGTAAGATTGGCTCTGGCTTATTATGAAGATGATAGTGAAAAGCTTCTAGTAAGATGTAAAGCTTCAGGGTTGTTAAAGTCTTTAAATAGACTCGAAACAATATTTATTAAAAAACTTTGGGGTGACATATTGGACAGGTTAGAGAAGTAAGCCAAACGCTCCAAAAAGTAGATACTTCACTTGAAAAAGTAGTAAGATTGTATGAAACGTTAATCGCATTTATCGATTCGCTTCGGAGATTGTTCTTGGTGTACGAAGAACGAGCCAAAAAGGTTGCTATGTTGACTACGAGTCGTGCTGTAACAAACGTCAAAGAAAAATAAAACGCCGGGCTGATGAAAACAGAGATTCTGAAGTTATTCTTCAAGTTTAAGGTGGAAACCTTCTATGTAGTCCTCGATCGTTTAAAATCAGAATTACTCAGGAGGAAAAACGTCAATAACTCTATAGCAAACAAGTTTTCAGTTTTTGACGAATTGTCTACTACGCCACTACAAACTGTCATTGAACGTGCTAAGAAACTTCAATCTTTATATGAAAATGATATAGAACAAGCGCTGCTAATGAGTGTGTTCATTTTGCTGGTTTATTAAAATCTCAGAATATTAGGAACACCACACTGCATACGATGAAGTATATTCGAGAACAACAACTTCAGTCAACATTTCCAAACATTGACATTGCTTTTCGTATGTATTTATGCACAGCTGTTTCTAATTGTTCTGCAGAACGTTCGTTTTCTGCTTTAAAAAGAATAAAATCATGTGCTAGGTCGACAATGAATGAAGGAAAACTAAAGTCACTTTCACTTCTACATATTGAAGCAGAACTTTTAAATGGGGAGAAAATGAACTTTGAAAACATAATTGAAGGATTTTCATTAATGAAAGCAAGACGAAAACTAATGTGAATGTATTATCATTAATCAATTTATACAAACTGTATACTAAAAACTACTAGTAGTAATAGCTATGCAATCGTAGTTGATCATTTTTTATTAGTCTTTTCTTAGTTATCTCATTACAATTAATACATTTATGCATTTAAGATTTTTATTATAATATTACGTTATAAAAATAATGACTATTACATTAGCCAACTAAGAACCGTTCCTTTTATTTAAATAAGTAAGAATTTAATCCGTCAATTTTTGTTTTTGTTTATTCCTTCAATATTGTCCTACATCAATGGTCAATATCATAAAATAATACACGTATGTACGTATATACAAGCAAGGTAATATTAAACCGTCATGTATTTTTTCGTGACCTTAGCAGTGCCACTTGTAAATTTGTTAGGTTCAAAGTATTTTAAGCAATATTTATTTCAGGAGGAATAAAATGTATACAAAGGATTAAAGAGGAAAGAGGGGCGGATCTAAGAATAGTGCCTCGGGGCGGCAGACACCTTAAATCCGGACCTGTTTCAGAGTAATATACCTAGTGTTGGGAATTCCTTATATCTGTCACTTAATTCTGAACTGCACACACTGACTTAGTTTTACCACATTAAAAGTTACAAAAATTTCCAAGACTAACGAATCATTCTTCATTAAATACTGGTTACGAAAAATTTTGACAATAAGAACATTTCTGTTATTTAAATTGTTTAACAACATCCTCTGAAAGTTTATTATAGACGTTCGTCTACCTTCAAATTGAAATTAAACGTTGCATAAACCTAAAATATTTTACGTTTGTAAATGCATTGATTTCTAACATAACGAGGAGCAAGCGAAAGAACGAGGCAACCTTTTAAAGTGATGAATGAGAAACGTCTTGAAAATTTTACGCTTCCTTTGTTGTGTGCATCTAGATTAAGCGGATACTATTTTATCGGTTTATTGGTAGAGATATATTATACTCATTACAGCCGTACGTTTGCGAAGACAAAGAGTTCGATTTTAAACACAAAGGAGCTAATGCTAGAATTTCGGATCAACAAAGGTTTAGCGTTTTTGTACAATAATCGAAGCAATTAAGATTGTTCAGTAATCTGGGTGTAGCTTAAAACGCAACCGCTTCAGTAAATTTATTCGAAATCGAATACCCATCAAAGAATTGAATGATAAAGTATAAATTGGTTCGTTAGTTACAACAGGCTGGGATATGTAAACTGTGAGTATCTCGATAATATTTCGTTGGTTGATAACATTAAACAATTAAGTGTTAAATGGTTGCATAATATGTAATTTCAAAAAGCAGCCGTTTGTATACTGCGAGTTTCTAAGCAACTGTTTTAAAGCACGGCCTACTAATCTGAAGCTTAAGTAATCGGTGCAGCTGTCTAAGTCATTAACGATGTATTAGCTTTTATAGTTGGGATTTGTTAAAGCTCAGTAGTGTTGTACTAGCAATGTAAAGAATTCAATCAAAAGGTTTAAGTTGTATTTAAACGGAAGTTTATAAATAATGTAATAATGGAGATAATTCCTACTATGGAGAATGTAAATAATCTGCACAAGAAAGTAAATTGTTACCGAGTTTGAACGATGAAGAAAGTATTATAGTTGCTTAGTCTTGTGGAATTATGTTCAGTACACAGTTGTTATGCAAGTTATTGCAATAGAAATTCTATTTTACAGAAAGCATAAATAGCAGTAGCGTGCGTTTTAGTAGTTAGATCGTTACGAGCGTTGCAGACTGTAAGATACATGAGCGTTCTCATGTGTATAAAATTTGTTCCATTGTATCAAATTAAATTTCTATAAAAAAAAAGGGTTCGAAAGCGGCCCACTTAATTGGCACAAATGTGTAGGATTGTTTTGGCAAATTTTGGGAAGCAAAGATTGATCCCTTCTTACGACGTAAAAACAGAACTCAAAGTATACGGGTTTATAGCGAATGTATATCGCTAGCATATTGTTCTTTGGTATATTTTTTATTAAATTCATTCACAAATTAGACGAGAAAAAATCGTTTGAGGACGTGATTGCTTTTAGATGAACAACGGTGAATTTTTCTTGGAAACGAAAACAATTCACAAGATGAAACCTAAGCGAATATTAGGACTTTGAAGATGAACACATGGCATTAACGTAATCAAGCTTTAATTCCTTTCGTTTTCCTATTAAGACTGCAAAATTTGTATATATTATCGATTATAATTTATAAGCGATAATGAGATAACGATTTAATAAATCAATTTTAAGGTTTCCACTTAATAAATTCAGATTCAGGGGTAGAGGTTATTAAAAATTCTGGCAATATAAATAAACAATTAGAAAACCCATATAATCAAGCTACTTTAGAGAATTTAAAAATTTTTCTAAATAGCTAAAGTAATTCAATCAATTTATCCGTAGTAAATAATTGCAAAAACTAAAAAACGGCTAATAAACGAACAAATATTCAACTATTGAAACGTCATTTAATGTTATGTTGGCACTCCACACAAGTGGACAATTTTCATGTAGAACTGTAAAACTATAACCACTAATTTCACTAATTTCGCCAGACAAGCCGATGTTTAACTAAATACAGTATTGCCCGAAATAAACAGTACTGAAATTGTAATTGTTTTGTATATTTAAAAAATACATCTTATTGACACTTTATTATATGTTCTAAATGTGCACCTCCTCGTTCGAGACAGACTTCATAACGATGTTCTAAGTTTCTGGTCATGTTATTGAATAAGGGTTGTCTCAGGGCTGCGAAGAAGACTCTAACGGCATCCTTTAATTCATCGATGGTTTGTGGTGCCCGTTTGAAAACGGCATTTTTAGCCATGCCCCAAATGTATGCGTCTGGAGGTGTGAGGTCTGGAGAATGTGAAGGATAAGGAAGTCAGTAAATCGTGATATGAATTTGCTTGTGAAATGTTCTTGAAGAAATTGACGAATTGCGGCAGCAGTATGGCAAGTTGCCCCGTCCTGCTGAAAAAATTGGTTTCGAAATGCCAAGTTACGTGCACGACAGAATTGACGTAGATCAGGGATAAATCGTGTTAAAATTTGTCTGTACCTCTGCTGATTAAGTGTGACTTGCCTACCATTCTCTTCGATAAAGTACGGACCAATGATTCCGTGTCCGGAAACAGCACACCAGACACTCACTTTTTCACTATGTAAAGGAACCTCTTGAACCTCATCGGGTCTGGCAAAGCCCAGAAATCGATTTGTGCGACGATTCACATAGCCTGACAAGTGAAAATGTGCTTCGTCTGAAAACCAAACATTTTTCAAAAATTCAGGATTTTCATACTGTAACGCGAGAATTCTGGCGCAATATTCCACTCTACTGCGATAATCCCGAGAATGTAGTTGTTGATGTACCTGAATCACATACGAAAATGTACCCAGCTCCTTCAGGATTCTTTGAAAGGAAGTTCTTTTAAATCAAGTTGTAACGCTGTCCTTGCCTGGCTGACTTTCGGATTTTCTAAGATTTGCTCAAAACACGTTCATGGTTATTGTTGTTGTTAACTGTCCTGGGACGCCCTGAGTTTCCTTTTCGTTGGCACAATACACTACCTGTATTTCTAAACTTTTCAATAACCTTCAAAATTACAGCATTACTTGGAGAACGTTTATTAAACCTTTGTGTGAATTGATCAGACACGTATAGCAAACTTGCACCATTACGTCGGCCGATTCCGTATGAACGAAAATAATGCTCTACCAGAAACACTTTCTCCTCTGTACTTAACACCATTTTTAAAAATTAGGCCCTACTAATTACTTGTTTGAGGTTTACTTGACAGGTCTATACTAGCTAACTTGAGTGTGACAGCGCACGCATAAAAACACCGCCAACTTAGTTTCAGTACTGTTTATTTCGGGCAATACTGTAGTTTCTACTTAAAGCAATTGATCATTATCATTAGATCTTCAGTCCTGGAACTGGTTAGACGCGTACCATCATAGTTTCCTATTCTGAACTTGCCTACACATTTCCCTGATTGCACAGCCTGAATCTATCACTATCTGATCTAGGTCTACATCTACCTCGTTTTTCCTATCTCTGCGTGTAATATATTCCATACTATTCCCCAAAAATGCCTTAGAACGTATTTTGCCTTTCTCTTTCTCCTACTTTTTTCTACAGATATCTTTCCTCCCCTGCTATTTCTATAACCTATTTGTTATTAACTTTGTCTGTCCATGCTATCATCCTCATACATCTGAAACACAGCATTCCAAAAAGCTACTACCGTTTTTCTGTCTGCTTTTCCTACTGCCCGTATTTGATAGACATACTGTGCTGTGCTCCACACATATGCTTTCAACAATTTCCTTCTTGCTCGTATGTTTGATGTCTTTCATCATACACGATATTCTTTCTTGTTAGATGCAGTTCGGACCCGTCTAGTGTTTTACAATTATATACCCTATTTCTCCGATATTCAGTAGTTGTGAAGGGGGCGACCTATGGCTGTCAAGTTCCCCCAGCACTTGAGCATTTACTGATTTAACATTTTTCCAATACATCTTTTCGCACAGTCAACATTAGTTGCGAATATTTCACAACCAGCACCTTTAGTTGTTTATAATAATCATCAGATTTATCTGAGTTTATTGTTTCGTCATTAGGTTTTCCGTCTCCGAACTGGTTGGACACGTGCCTCTACTTATTTATATTCCGAACTGGCCTACACAGTTCCCTGAAATTCTCATACAGTCTGTATACAGCTCGATTCCCCTTCTATTGTTTTCTAATTTTATGACATATTTCACCGAGATTCAGTGAAGGGGGTTAAGCAGCCTGTGGCTGCCAAGATTCCCCAACACTTAAGCATTTGCCGAATTAATAGTTTTTCAGTAAATCGTTTTACACAATTAACATTATTCGAGAATATTGGCCATCCAATACTTGTAGTTGCTTATAGTAGTCATCATGTTTAAATACGGTTACTTTCTTCGTTATTAACTTATCCATCCTTGTACTGGTTGGATGCGTACCTCCATTGATTTATATTCTGAGTTAACTTACATATTTCCCTGAAATTCCTACAGTCTACATCTTTTACCATCTGTGTGCAGTAGTCTAACCTAACTCTATCTCTACTTCTCTTTTTTCCTATCTCTGCCTCTAATATATCCCCCACTATTCCCTCGTACCGTAGTATGCGACCTATCATCCTATCTCTCCTATCTTTTACCGTTTTCCACATATTTCTTTCTTCCCTTACCATTTTTAGTACCTCCTCGTTCTTAACTTTATCTGTCCATGATATCTTCATCATGCGCCAGTGGTATCACACTTCAAAGCCGTCTATCTTTTTCTTGTCCGCTTTTCCTACTGTACAGGCTTCACAGCCATACAGGGCTGTGCTTCATACATATATTGTAAGCAATCTTTTCCTTGTTTCTGTGTTTGTTGTTTTTGAACACAGTAGTTGCCTTTTCTTGTTAAATGTAGCACGGCCTTGTACTAATGTTTGCTTTATATCTTTTGTGCTTTTCCCATCCTGTGTTATTTGGTCTTCTATGTAGCAGAAATTCTTAACCTCTTGTAAGTTCGTGTTAAATATTTGTATTCTTGTTTTTGATTTATTTTCACCTCCTTTGCATACTAGTACCTTAGTTTTAGTTTTGTTAATTTTCATACCGTATCTCTCTGTTAGAACCGTTTCCATTTCATTAAGAGCAGCTTCTAACACTTCCTTGCTAGATGCTAATACCGCTATATCATCTGCAAATCTAAGCATATCAATTTTTTGCCCAGGCATAGTAATTCCAAATATCTTCATGCATTTTACAGTATTCATGGCCTCTTCAATGTACAAGTTAAAAATTAACGGGATAGGACACATCACTGTCTCACCCCTTTCCTAATGTTTACTTCTCTACGTTCCTGCTCTAATTCTAATACTGATGTTTGTTCTTTGTATAAGCTATGTACTATTTGTCTATTCCCATAACACATTCCAATTTTTTTGAGTATTTCAAACATTTTTTTCCATTTTACATTGATGAATGCTTTTTTCAGATCTACAAACCCTATATATACGCTTTCTCCTTTTTTTATTGTTTTCAACATTATCACTCTCAGAGCTAAAATAGCATTCCGTGTTTCCCTGTTTCGCCTAAACCGAAATTGATCTTCTCCAAGTATCTCTTCAGCTCGTTTTTCCATTCGTCTTTGTACAATTCTAGTTAATATTTTTGATACGTGTGCTGTCAAACTTATTGTTCGAAAATTTTCACATCTATCCGCGCCTTTCTTTTTTTGGTATAGCTAATATGATGTTAAGTTTGAAATCTTTGGGTATCTCGCCTTTCTCATAGATATTGCTTACAAAGTTGAAAGAGACGTTTCTGCTTGCACCTCAACTGTACCTGGCGCCTTACCATTTTTCAGACTCTTTAATACTATTTCAAACTTATCTCTAAGTGTAGGATACCTCAAGTCATCATTTTCAATATCTGATTCCTGTTCTAATGCAGTTAGTTCCTCTCCTGCATACAAATTCCCAATATATTCTTGCCATCTACAAATTTTGTCTACATTTTCTATAATAATGTTTCCTCCGCGTCCTTTGTATTTTTGCTATACGGTTTTATATCTCTAAAATTCATTCTAATTAGTTTGTACGCTTCATCTGTCTTTCCTACTTCCATCCTAGTTTGTACCTCTTTGCACTTTTTATCAATCTATTGTTCTTTAGCTTTCCTGCATTTGAAAATAATTTCCCATTTAAAGCTTTGTATCTTCGTTTTCCTGTTTCGTTTGATTTATTTTTGTATCTCCGTCTTTCTTCTATTAAATTCAGGATATCTTATCTTATAAATGGTTTCTTATTTTCTTTTTGTGTATACCCCAGAATATCTCTAGCCGCCATGTCTAGGCTGGATGTAATGTTATTCCATACTATTTATACTTCCATAGTATCAGATATTTTCCCGATACCTTTCAGCAGTTCATTTGACTTTTTTTTTAATCTTTCCTAAATATCTTTATCTTTTAGTTTCTCTAAGTCAAAGTGCCTTTTCCGTTTCTTTTTTTCAAAGTTTTAAGTTTAAGTGCGGCCTTCACAATTACGATGTTGTGGTCAGTGGATATATCGGTTTCTGGGTAGCTTCTACAGTCTTTTATTTGATTACAAAACCGGTGTCTAACAAGAATGTAATCTATTTGATATCTTCCTATATCTCCTGACATCTTCCACGCACATCGTCTTCTAGCATGATGTTGAAATAATGTGTTTGTGATGAGTAAATTGTTCTTGCCGCAAAATACTATTACCGTATTTCTCCAGTCATTTCTCGCGCCTAAACCAAATAAACCTACTACTGCTTCTTCCCTACCCTCACCTACCACTGCATTAAAGTCCCCCGTAATTATTAGATTTTCATGTCCTTTTACATGTCTTAATATGTCTTCGATATCTTTGTAGGTCGCGTCTACCTCTTCGTCACTGTAGCTAGAGGTGGGCATGTATACCTGTATTATTACTGTGTTTACCGGTTTAGATTCTAATCTAACCATGAGTACTCTTTCGTTCTTTTGTAAGTAATTTTCTACACAGTATCCCATCTTTTTACACATAACTATCCCCACACCCAGATTTCCTTCCTCTGCTCCTGTATGAATTACCCTGAAGTCTCCGCTCCAAAAATCCCCCGCCTCTGGCCACCGAACTTCGCTGATCCCTACTATGTCTAGTGCTAACCTATTCATTTCGGTTTTTAGGTTCTTCAGCTTACTACTTGTTTCATGCTTCTAACATTCCCCGCTCCAACTCGCAAAATGTTCCTGACTCTTGTTCTGGACATTCCGATCGCATACTCCGATGTAGTCCCCTCCCGGAAATCCGAATGGAGGACTATTTTAACTCCGAAATTTTTTACCCCAGAGAATGCCATCATTTTATTTCAATTTAGGTAAGCTGTGTACTTGGGAAGGCGGCTCCGTGGCGTAGTGGTATGTGTGTGACTACTACGCCCAAGGTCCCGGGTTCGAATCCCGACACGGTCCGCTTGAAAAATGTTAGGCGAGCATTTTTCACAAAAATACACCCTCGTTCGGATGAGAGGTAAAATGGAGGTCCCGTGTGTGAGTGTTGTCACGCACGTTAAAGATCCCTACCTTGCTTGGAACAGCAAGGGTACGGTAAAATTCCAAATTTTCTAGGTAAAAAAAAACTCGCTTCCTGGCCAATGCAGTACCTTCGGGTGGAGCATTGGAAAATCAAATGTAATGTGTACTTGGGAGGTAATGTAGTGGTTTCCCATTGCCATCCACATCGCGGTAGCGTGTCTTAGAGTGCCATACCGACCCCTATAGTCTCTGCCAATCTAAGTACCGAAAGAACCGCTGCCCTCGTTCGGTTACCTGTTTTAGTCTGGTTCCTCACTAACAACTCTACTACTTTAGTTGAACCTGTAGTTTGGCTCTTTAGCTCATTAGAACACGCAAGTCATTTCATCTGTTCTAGTAAGCTAGAACTTCGGCAAAGTGCAGGTCCATTCGAAATGGCTAAAGCAATTATTAGCAAAATATTCGGAAAAGCGTAAATCAGTGGCGGCTCGTGACTCATAGAAATGGCGGTTTTGCCTGTTTTGATGATATAGAAGTAAAATATGACACAAGTTCATTTATCTAAATTCCCCGCTTATTTTTCCGCAAAACTTAATACAATCGATTACTTTTTACACCACGTACCAATTTTTTGTAACTTCGTCATTGTATTTTTGAATATTTGTCCAATATGCACTATCAAGTTAAGCTTTAATATTTACAGTGCCCAGTTGTGCTAAATGCATTTGATTCAAAATATGCTGTTTGTTATTTTCGTTAGTTTTTATCCGATCGCGTACATGTACTAAACCAAATTCTATTGCCGCCGAATAAAACGCAAGGAAACAAAAGAACATACTTTTCACACTGCACACACATATTCATTTATTTCTACCATACATTTCCTTATTGAATTTTCTTGTATACTGTATGCCTCTGCTACTTTTTGTAACGTGGTTCATCTTTGTTAAACTAGATCGCCAACATCGACACACCTATATACTATGTACTTGAAGAAAACACATCTGACTGTATTTATTAATTTAACTTAATTCACAGAGTAACAATAATCTTGCTACGCGTACTACTACTTACTCTACTCATTCTACACTCTCTATTATAATTATAATTATGATTGATTTTGTTATGCACTGTACTGAAAAATATAACCCTAAGTAGGTAATTAGAGAACGCTGACAACTAATAACGATATTAAGTAGTTCTGTAGTTCAGGGTATTGCAGAATGATGTACACAACATTGCTATGTTACTAGGTTAGATCGATTAATAATTGCCCTACACCCTCTTTCTGCGCAAGGCGAAAACTTCCTACGGGAGTTTCACCTTTACAAAACAAATAACATGAATAATAAATTAAAATGGTTGCTAAAAGTTTAACTAATTAAGTGGCTTATAACAAAATCCTATTAAATTACATGTCTAATTCTCGACTAGTTGCATAATATTTTAAAACTCAAGTGGAACATTATTTTTCATTAATTGCATTGCATTTCATTCACTATTAAACTAATTATAATGTTAATACACTTTTATTACACTAGACACTTCGTATTGTTTACTATGAATCATCCGTTTCACTTTGCTCAAACTTAAATTTAACAATTCTGTTCATATGCACTTTCTGGATTTTATCTAAATTGTCCTTAATTGTACAGTTAGGCTTGTTACATGAAATAACAGTGTATGGTCCCTTAAAGTAACTATCGAGTTTTGACCGATTCTCTTTCGTTAACAGAACTAAATCTCCAACCTTTATGACGTCGCTGGTTGTATTTCTGTCACATTTTAGCTTTCTTTCTCTTTTTGCTTGCTCTATATAACGTTTGGCTCTTTTCGCGGTGACTTGTAGTTTATGTTTTAGCTCTTTACCGTAATTTTCGACATTGTATACTGGATACACTCCGTTCGTTAATTCTAAAAGTAATTGAATTTTCTTACCAAAAACAAGTTCGAAAGGTGTATATCCGTGCGTAACGTGCGGTGTTGTATTATAACAAAAACTAAAATATGGTGTCCATTCATCCCAATCTGCTCTAGATTCATTAACATATGATCGTAAATATTCATTTAGTGTGCGATGACTTTTCTCTACTCTTGCTATAGTTTGTGGGTGATATGGTGTTGAGAATTGATGCGGTATGGATAGCAATTCCGTTACACTCTTGAAAATTTCATTTTTGTACTCAGTTCCGAGATCTGTTCGTATTTGCTTAATTGGGCCATATATTAAAATAAAATTATTTACTAAAGCTCTAGCTATGGTGTTGCTTTCTTTGTTTGGGGTTGGAATTATTACAATGTATTTACTTAACTCACATGATATTGTTATAGCGTATATATTTCCTTTATTAGATTTTACAAAAGGGCCTATCGTATCGATAGTAGTTATATCGAAACACTATCGTGGGGTAGGGGTTATTACCATTTCCTCTTTATGTCTAATTTTACTTTTATTAATTTGACATTCCTGACATTTGGCTGTGTATTGTGCCACTTCTCGTGATATTCCCTTCCAATTGTACTGGATTTTTAATTTTTTCAGTAATCGTTTGTTACCACAGTGTCCTCCAAAGACTGGATTTTCGTGAAAAAGTTTTAGTAATTGCTTTCGATGCTTTCGTTTTGTACATTCACTGGTTCTGGATATAGTATTACGCTTATTTTTCTAAATATTGACGACGCTGCCTTCTTAAATTCAATTACTGCACAGTATTTAAAAATGTTATCCGATGTGGATAATTTAATATTTCGATATTCTAATTCACCATTTGTTCCTTCCAACTGTAGTAGAAGTTTCTCGAGCGGAAAACTACTCTTAATGAAATGGGTTATCTCCTCTGCTTTATATCTTCTATTCTTGCCCAAACGCATACATATATATATATATATATATATATATATATATATATATATATATATATATATAGAATGCTGTGAATCCTCTCATATCTGCAGGAACTGGCCCTTTAAAAAAAAAACATTCGAGCCCCACAGATTGGGCGTCAAGAATGCTGTGAAATGTACAAAAAGCTATTAAATTACCTGGTCCGTTGACTTTCTTCTGTTAATCGCCTCTTTACTCTTTTCCGCCTCGGCTGCTCGCCTAGTTAAAACTTTCATCCTCATTAAAAAAAAAAAAATACATTCCTACCCCAAACATCAACGTTAACTCTATTTACATCAATATTCACAATACATTAAAATTTCAAAATTAAAATTCAGCATAAATTTCAGTATCAGAAAATTTCAAGATTAAATTTGTTATCATTTTAATGTGCATCCTGAATTAAAGTCCTTGTAGGATGCCTACTAATTAATTTAACAATATTGGCAGACCAGAGTCTGAGTATCAAGGGAGCATCTCCCACCCCTTTACGTTAATTAACCAGGTTCATCTAATTGAGCTCAAAGACATACCCAAATTTTCATCAAGACCATAAATACTAAATACTTCTTTCTACTTAAACAAGAAAATTTAAGCTTAAAATAAAAATTTGCTGTTAGTACAACTTCACTACTGTCCATTTTAAGTAAATAAATTATAAAGTTATTCAACACACACCAAAACATCAAAAATCGAACAACAAAGCATAAGTTACCTGAAGGTTAATGCACTCGTGGCTCCAATGTACATCGTCCTCTGTTAATCACACCATTCCAACTGGGTTATGTTTAGGTCCTCGGATAACTGGTCGCCTTTAAAATTTTCTACACCACCATTCATCTAAAGTTGTTTCAGTGCTTTTCCGGCACTCATCTGTGTATATCTGTATCTTGTTTTCTGGATCCAGTCACGTTTACGAATCATTTAATTATTAACACCCCCGAAAATAGCAAAGAAATTCATACTTCTTTCACGCTATACGCCAAAACTGCCTACTTTTGTGTATTCATTTGTCGTTGCAAATTTGAATAATTGGTACAGCACTCGCAATTATACCTAGACTTTATTACCTTGCATCTTCTTTTCTAAGTGCACTAAATTACTTTCATTGTAGCACGTAAAGAACAAACTGTTTTAAAGTATTAAATAATCACCAAAATATACGAGCAAACTGTTTAAATTATTGAATCAAAAAGCGGTTGAGCGGTGCTTCCTGTCTATATCTGACATAAGTCAGAAACTTGACAATTTCAGATATGATTGACAAAAATGCTAAACGTAATTGAAAGTTAGGTTTATATATGGTACTTGTACACGATTTAGATTTGTAAATTTTCCAATTATAGCCATCGGCCTCGGTAGCGTAATTGGATAACGCACAGTTCCGGCAAAACTGAGTTGCAGGTTCAAATCCTGTCCAAGGCCTTATATTTTCCTTCTTTCAATTACTAGCTCGATTTGAAATGATCATTTGGGCTTTACTTAAAAAGTCTAAGTTATTATTTCATCTTATTAATTTCAATACGTAAGTATTTATCAACTTACCTTGTGTAAAAAACTAATTATAATATTTATATATATATATATATATATATATATATATATATATATATATATATATATAGTTTGGTGCTACCTTAAAACTTACATACGGCATTTTGATTCACGCTGCGTCGTTACATTCTAATTCAAAAATCTTTACCTTGGCCGGAATTATTTCCTTAACTTCTTCCCTATCCTGTATATCTGTATTTATATCCTTCTGGTTGCACTGTTGCCTAGCCATGGCTCGTGTTACAACCATGATATATTCTGCACATTTGGTTTGGTTAGTATTCATATCTTCTAGATCTTTTATAGTTAATCGCGACAAACAGTCGGCTAGAACATTCCTGGTACCTGTTATTAACTTTGTCTGTCCATGCTATCATCCTCATACATCTGAAACACAGCATTCCAAAAACCTACTACCGTTTTTCTGTCTGCTTTTCCTACTGCCCGTATTTCATAGACATACTGTGCTGTGCTCCACACATATGCTTTCAACAATTTCCTTCTTGTTCGTATGTTTGATGTCTATCATCATAGGCGATGTTCTTTCTTGTTAGATGCAGTTCGGACCCGTCTAGAGTTTTACAATTATATACCCTATTTCTCCGATACTCAGTAGTTGTGAGGGGGTAAGCGACCTATGGCTGTCAAGTTTCCCCAGCACTTGAGCATTTACTGATTTAACATTTTTGCAATATATCTTTTCGCGCAGTCAACATTAGTTGCGAATATTTCACAACCAGCACCTTTAGTTGTTTATAATAATCAACAGATTTATCTGCGTTTATTGTTTCGTCATTAGGTTTTCCGTCTCCGAACTGGTTGGACACGTGCCTCCACTTATTTATATTCCGACCAAGCCTACGCAGTTCCCTGAAATTCTCACACAGTCTGTATACAGCTCGATTCCTCTTCTATTGTTTTCTAATTTTATGACATATTTCACCGAGATTTAGTGAAGGGGGTTAAGCAGCCTGTGGCTGCCAAGATTCCCCAACACTTAGGCATTTGCCGAATTAATAGTTCTTCAGTAAATCCTTTGACACAATTAACATTATTCGAGAATATTGCCCATCGAATACTTGTAGTTGCTTATAATAGTCATCATGTTTAAGTATGGTTACTTTCTTCGTTATTAACTTTCCATCCTTATACTGGTTGGATGCGTACCTCCATTGATTTATATTCTGAGTTAACTTACATATTTCCCTGAAATTCCTACAGCTTACATCTTTTACCATCTGTGTGCAGTAGTCTAACCTAACTCTATCTCTACATCTCTTTTTTCCTATCTCTGCTTCTAATATATACCCCACTATTCCCTCGTACCGTAGCATGCGACCTATCATCCTATCTCTCTTATCTTATACCGTTTTCCACATATTTCTTTCTTCCCTTACCATTTTTAGTACCTCTTCGTTCTTAACTTTATCTGTCCATGATATCTTCATCATGCGTCAGTAGCACCACATTTCAAAGTCGTCTATCTTTTTCTTGTCCGCTTTTCTACTGTACAGGCTTCACAGCCATACAGGGATGTGCTTCATACATATGTTGTAAGCAATCTTTTCCTTGTTTCTGTGTTTGTCGATTTTGAACACAGTAGTTGCTTTTTCTTGTTAAATGTAGCACGGCCTTGTACTAATGTTTGTTTTATATCTTTTGTGCTTTTCCCATACTGTGTTATTAGGTCTTCTAGGTAGCAGAAATTCTTAACCTCTTGTAAGTTCGTGTTAAATATTTGTATTCTTGTTTTTGATTTATTTTCCCCTCCTTTGCATACTAGTACCTTAGTTTTAGTTTTGTTAATTTTCATACCGTATCTCTCTGTTAGAACCGTTTCCATTTCATTAAGAGCAGCTACTAACACTTCCTTGCTAGATGCCAATACCGCTATATCATCTGCAAATCTAAGCATATCAATTTTCTGTCCAGGCATAGTAATTCCAAATATCTTCCTGCATTTGACAGTATTCATTGCCTCTTCAATGTACAAGTTAAAAATTAACGGGATAGGACACATCACTGTCTCACCCCTTTCCTAATGTTTACTTCTCTACGTTCCTGCTCTAATTCTATTACTTTTTCCAGATCTACAAACCCTATATATACGCTTTCTCCTTTTTCTATTGTTTTCAACATTATCACTCTCAGAGCCAAAATAGCATTCCGTGTTTCCCTGGTTCGCCTAAACCGAAATTGATCTTCTCCAAGTATCTCTTCAGCTCGTTTTTCCATTCGTCTTTGTACAATTCTAGTTAATATTTTTGATACGTGTGCTGTCAAACTTATTGTTCGATAATTTTCACATCTATCCGCGCCTTTCTTTTTTGGTATAGCTAATATGATGTTAAGTTTGAAATCTTTGGGTATCTCGCTTTTCTCATAGATATTGCTTACAAGTTGAAGGAGACGTTCTGTTACTGCTTCTCCAGCGGCTTTTAGAGTTTCTGCTTGCTCCATATCAGTACCTGGCGCCTTACCATTTTTCAGACTCTTTAATACTAATTCAAACTTTTCTCTAAGTGTAGGATACCTCAAGTCATCATTTTCAATATCTGATTCCTGTTCTATTGCAGTTAGTTCCCCTCCTTTCAGCAATTCATTTGACCTTTTTTTTAAATCTTTCTTGAATATCTTTATCTTTTAGTTTCTCTAAGTCAAAGTGCCTTTTCTGTTTCTTTTTTCAAAGTTTTAAGTTTAAGTGTGGCCTTCACAATTACCATGTTGTGGTCAGTGTCTATATCGGTTTCTGGGTAGCTTCTACAGTCTTTTATTTGATTACAAAACCGGTGTCTAACAAGAATGTAATCTATTTGATATCTTCCTATATCTCCTGACATCTTCCACGCACATCGTCTTCTAGCATGATGTTGAAATAATGTGTTTGTGATGAGTAAATTGTTCTTGCCGCAAAATTCTAGTGGTCTATTTCTCCTGTCGTTTCTCGCGCCTAAACCAAATAAACCTACTACTGCTTCTTCCCTACCCTCACCTACCACTGCTTTAAAGTCCCCCGTAATTATTAAATTTTCATGTCCTTTTACATGTCTTAATATGTCTTCGATATCTTTGTAGGTCGCGTCTACCTCTTCGTCACTGTAGCTAGAGGTGGGCATGTATACTTGTATTATTACTGTGTTTACCGGTTTAGATTCTAATCTAACCATGAGTACTCTTTCGTTCTTTTGTAAGTAATTTTCTACACAGTATCCCATCTTTTTACACATAACTATCCCCACACCCAGATTTCCTTCCTCTGCTCCTGTATGAATTACCCTGAAGTCTCCGCTCCAAAAACCCCCCGCCTCTGGCCACCGAACTTCGCTGATCCCTACTATGTCTAGTGCATTTCGGTTTTTAGGTTCTTCAGCTTACTACTTGTTTCATGCTTCTAACATTCCCCACTCCAACTCGCAAAATGTTCCTGACTCTTGTTCTGGACATTCCGATCGCATACTCCGATGTAGTCCCCTCCCGGAAATCCGAATGGAGGACTATTTTAACTCCGAAATTTTTTACCCCAGAGAATGCCATCATTTTATTACAATTTAGGTAAGCTGTGTACTTGGGAGGTAATGTAGTGGTTTGCCATTGCCATCCACATCGCGGTAGCGTGTCTTAGAGTGCCGTACCGACCCCTATAGTCTCTGCCAATCTAAGTACCGAAAGAACCGCTGCCCTTGTTCGGTTACCTGTTTTAGTCTGGTTCCTCACTAACAACTCTACTACTTTAGTTGGACCTGTAGTTTGGCTCTTTAGCTCATTAGAACACGCAAGTCATTTTATCTGTTCTAGTAAGCTAGAACTTCGGCAGGTCCATTCGAAATGGCTAAAGCAATTATTAGCAAAATATTCGGAAGAGCGTAAATCAGTGTCGGCTCGTGACTCATAGAAATGGCGGTTTTGCATGTTTTGATGATATAGAAGTAAAATATGACACACGATCATTTATCTAAATTCCCCGCTTATTTTTGTAAACTAAACTCATACACCGATTCCTTTTGCTTGCAAACTATTCAATTACATTTTCAATGAAATTTGTATTGTTGTTATAAATTTTTGGTCTATCGATAATACTGCCAGAGTTGTTAAACAATCTTGAAATGTGGTGTTAGGAAGAAAGGTTTTAATTCGTTTTAATGTAAAAATACAACGCTCGGCTTCGGACGTGGTCACTGGTATGGTTATTAAAATTTCAAGTAATTTTTTGACTTCCAAAAAAACAATTCCAAAATTATTACTATTCAAGAATTGTAAAAGTGCCATACTTCCCCTAAAGTGTATGTATTCAACTCGTGCGTAAATAATGGCCAGTTCAGTTTTCAACCGCTTTTTATTAAATAGGATAAGCATCAATCATTGAATTTAGTTTATCTTCTGGAAATTTAATTGCATACTCAGGAAATTTCTCAGGCAAAAGTAAATACATTGCTATCTAATGATCACAAAATTGAAAACGATCTTTTGCCGTAGAAGTTATTACATCATACACATACAGTCTAGCAGTTTTGAAGTTTTCAAGACTATTTTGAGAACGTTTTTTTTTTACCATCGGTTCTTCACCACTAATGTCTGCAGCTTCCTTTACAATGAAAGTAAAATTTACAAGACCCCGAAATATTCCAGCATTTTCAGAAATTTTCGACTGGTCGTGTCTCCGTAAAGCTAATTCAAAAACTCCGCAAAACTTAATACAATCGATTATTTTTTACACCACGTACCAATTTTTTGTAACTTCGTCATTGTATTTTTGAATATTTGTCCAATATGCACTATCAAGTTAAGCTTTAATATTTACAGTGCCCAGTTGTGCTAAATGCATTTGATTCAAAATATGCTGTTTGTTATTTTTGTTAGTTTTTATCCGATCGCGTACATGTACTAAACCAAATTCTATTGCCGCCGAATAAAAGGCAAGGAAACAAAAGAACATACTTTTCACACTGCACACACATATTCATTTATTTCTACCATACACTTCCTTATTGAATTTTCTTGTATACTGTATGCCTCTGCTACTTTTTGTAACGTGGTTCGTCTTTGTTAAACTAGATCGCCAACATACACACCTATATACTATGTACTTGAAGAAAGCACATCTGACTGTATTTATTAATTTAACTTAATTCACAGAGTAACAATAATCTTGCTACGCGTACTACTACTTACTCTACTCATTCTACACTCTCTATTTCAATTATAATTATGATTGATTTTGTTATGCACTTTACTGAAATATATAACCTTAGGTAGGTAATTAGAGAACGCTGACAACTAATAACGATATTACATTAAGTAGTTCTGTAGTTCAGGGCATTGCAGAATGATGTACACAACATTCCTATGTTACTAGGTTAGATTGATTAATAATTTCCCTACACCCTCTTTCTGCGCAAGGCGAAAACTTCCTACGGGAGTTTCGCCTTTACAAAACAAATAACATGAATAATAAATTAAAATGGTTGCTAAAATCTTGACTAATTAAGTGGCTTATAACAAAATCCTATTAAATTACATGTCTAATTCTCGACTAGCTGCATAATATTTTAAAACTCAAGTGGAACATTATTTTTCATTAATTGCATTGCATTTCATTTACTATTAAACTAATTATAATGTTAATACACTTTTATTACACTAGACACTTTGTATTGTTTACTATGAATCATCCGTTTCACTTTGCTCAAACTTAAATTTAACAATTCTGTTCATATGCACTTTCTGGATTTTATCTAAATTGTCCTTAATTGTACAGTTAGGCTTGTTACATGAAATAACAGTGTATGGTCCCTTAAAGTAACTATCGAGTTTTGACCGATTCTCTTTCGTTAACAGAACTAAAGCTCAAACCTTTATGATGTCGCTGGTTGTATTTCTGTCACATTTTAACTTTCTTTCTCTTTTTGCTTGCTCTATATAACGTTTGGCTCTTTTCGCGGTGACTTGTAGTTTATATTTTAGCTCTTTACCGTAATTTTCGACATTGTATATTGGATCCACTCCATTCGTTAATTCTGAAAGTAATTGAATTTTCTTACCAAAAACAAGTTCGAAAGGTGTATATCCGTGCGTAACGTGCGGTGTTGTATTATAACAAAAACTAAAATATGGTGTCCATTCATCCCAATCTGCTCTAGATTCATTAACATATGATCGTAAATATTCATTTAGTGTGCGATGACTTTTCTCTACTCCTGCTATAGTTTGTGGGTGATATGGTGTTGAGAATTGATGCGGTATGGATAGCAATTCCGTTACACTCTTGAAAATTTCATTTTTGTACTCAGTTCCGAGATCTGTTCGTATTTGCTTTATTGGACCAAATATTAAAATAAAATTATTTACTAAAGCTCTAGCTATGGTGTTGCTTTCTTTGTTTGGGGTTGAAATTATTACAATGTATTTACTTAACTCACATGATATTGTTATAGCGTATTAATTTTGTTTATTAGATTTTACAAAAGGGCCTATCGTATCGATAGTAGTTATATCGAAACACTTTCGTGGGGTAGGGGTTATTACCATTTCTTCTTTATGTCTAATTTTACTTTTATTAATTTGACATTCCTGACATTTGGCTGTGTATTGTGCCACTTCTCGTGATATTCCCTTCCAATTGTACTGGGTTTTTAATTTTTTCAGTAATCGTTTGTTAACACAGTGTCCTCCAAAGACTAGATTTTCGTGAAAAAGTTTTAGTAATTGCTTTCGTTGCTTTCGTTTTGTACATTCACTGGTTCTGGATATAGTATTACGCTTATTTGTCTAAATATTGACGACGCTGCCTTCTTAAATTCATTTACTGTACAGTATTTAAAAATGTTATCCGATGTGGATAATTTAATATTTCGATATTCTAATTCACTAGTTGTTTCTTCCAACTGTAGTAGAAGTTCCTCGAGTGGAAACTACTCTTAATGAAATGGGGTATCTCCTCTGCTTTATATCTTCTATTCTTGCCCAAACGCATACATATATATATATATATATATATATATATATATATATATATATATAGTTTGGTGCTACCTTAAAACTTGTTACATTCTAATTCAAAAATTTTTACCTTGTCCGGAATTATTTCCTTAACTTCTTCCCTATCCTGTATATCTGTATTTACATCCTTCTGATTGCACTGTTGCCTAGCCATGGCTCGTGTTACAACCATGATATATTCTGCACATTTGGTTTGGTTAGTATTCATATCTTCTAGGTCTTTTATAGTTAATCGCGACAAACAGTCGGCTAGAACATTCCTGGTACCTGGGATATGCTCTATCTCAAAATCGTATTCCAATAAATCTACCTTCATACGTACTAGCTTTGGTGTAGGGTTTTTCATTGTAAACAGATAAATTAATTCTTTGTGATCTGTGAGAACTCTAAATTTTCTGCCATTAAGAAACGGTTTGAAATTTCCGATTGCCCAATGTATGGCTATCATTTCCTTTTCCATTGTACTTTTCTTGATATCCGTTTTTTAAAAAGATTTTTATGCAAATGCTATCGGTAATAAATTTTTGCCAAATTTTTGCTGTAATATTGCTTCACATGCGCTTTGCGACGCATCACAAGAAAGTATAAATTCCTTATCGAATCTTGGGTATTTTAGTATGGTTGGCCTTAATAATGTGTTTTTCAGAGTGATGAACGCTTGAGAACATTCTTCACTCCATACAAAATGTACGTTTTTTCGCATTAGTTTATTTAGTGGTATAGTTATTTCGGCAAAATTAGGAATACATTTACGATAAAAATTACAAAAAGCTACAAATCTTTCGACTTCCTTTGCGTTTTTCTGTGTGGGAAAGTTTTCAATAACGTCATGTTTTGATGGATCGGGCTTAACTCCTTGATTTGTTACTTGGTGCGCTAGAAAAGTAACACTTGTTTTAAAAAAATTGCACTTACTAGGGTTTAATTTTAAATTATACTTTCTGCATGTTTCAAAAACTTCTCGTATTGAGTCTAAATGATGTTGCTCTGAAATTCCTATTATTATTAAATCATCCATGTAGATAGATGCTCTTTCTGGTTCAACACCTGCAAATGCTAAATTCATTATCCGCTGGAAAGCTGGCGGTGAGGTTTAGAGTCCAAAAGGTGTTCTTGTGAAACGATAGCTTCCATTGTGATGTCCCTCGATTCTTCATGAATTGTAGCTGATGAAAACCTGATTTGAGATCTACTGTCGAAAAATACTTTGCTCGTCCCAGTTGATCTAAAATAGTATCAATTCTTGGTAATGGAAATTGATCTGTTGCTAACTTGTTATTGAGTTTCCTGTAGTCTACGACTAATCGCCATTTCTTATTTCCGTTGCTATCTGGTTTCCTTGGTACTAGTAGAATAGGACTGTTGTATTCCGAAAATGAAGGTTCAATAATTTCATCATTTAACATTTTAGTTACCCGATTCTGTACCTCTGTTCTTTGACTCTCTGGTATTCTGTAGTTTTTTACGTACACTAGTTCGTAATCTTTTAAACGTATTTTTTGCTTATAAAAATTGTTGACTGTAATCCTATCTTTTTTTAATCCAAAGATATCATCGTATTCAACACATAAACTAGTAACTCTATCCCTTACATATTCTGGTATATCTTTATTCAAATCAGCTAAGAGTTCGTCTTTTCCATTCTTACTATTTCCTTCTTTTATCTCAAATATTGAATAATATTCTAAATTTTCGGTTTTTATATTGCTATAATGTAACTTTACTGTCTCGTCGGTAGTGTTTATTACACGAACCAATCCTGATTTCGAATACGTTAAAATACTAGCAATAAAAACTCCTTCTTTAGGTTCAGTATTTAAAATTAGTTTATCACTATCATCTGAAATTAAATTATTTAAACAGCTAATTACTTCCAATCTAGGTGGAATAAAAAAAGAATCTGGTTCTGTTCCAGTTTCTATTGGTATTGTTGACGACGTGAAATTACTTTGAACTGTTAGCGTCCAATCTTTGTAACTGATTTCACCTTGATATCCTACTAAAAAATCTTTACCTATTATTTCATCAACAGGTATTGGAAAATTGTCTTGTACTGTTTGAAATTGCTGTTGAAAATGACTATTTGCTATTTCTATAGTTCCCGAAGTTAAACCTATTATACTTAAAATATTGTTCGTAATGCCTTTGATTTGGCAATTCTGTTAAAAAAAAATTTTTTGGTGTGTGCCGATTTTTTGTGCTTTAATCATACGTATGTCGGCTCCGGTATCCACAATAAGTTTGATTTCATGCTGGTTTGTCATTGATGTCCGTACTGTTATGAAATTGGACATATGTAAATTAAACGTATATATTTTTATTGTTGGCTTGCCCCTTCCAGTTCCGGATGCTGGTGGGCTTGCTCGTTTTCCTGATCCTGGATTTCATAACTTCTCACGTACTGAGTGCGTTTATTAAAACTTCGTCTTTTGTTGTTGGAATAATTTTTCTTGTGATGACCTTCATTGTTATTAGGTATTGTGTAATTTCTCCAACTGTTGCGTTGAGCGTGATAGTTTCTATTCTGGTCGCGTATACAGTTATTTGCTGCATGCTTAAAGTTTCTACTTATCCTTGACTTACCTTGATAGTAGTTATAAGTAGAACTGGAGTGTTTGTTTCTCGGTGCATTTGTTGACTTGGGATATAACACTGTCGTATTGTTTCTCAATCATGTTCCTTACAATGTGTTTGGTCGCATGACTTCCTGTAACTTCACTGGGGATGCCTTCTGAAATATAGGCTCTTTTTAGTTGCGCTGCTAACTCATCCAATTCACTGGCATACTGTGTATTTGTTTTTCCGTGTTGGCCTAATTGCATAACCTTGTAGTAAACTAAATCTGAATTTTCTGGTTTAATTTCTTTCTTTAATTTTGAAACAATGGTATTAAAATCATCTTCTTTGAAATTAGATCCCTAGCCTTTCCAGTAAGTTTAGATCTAAGGTATATTGCTGCATTCCTCTCGTTGCCTTCTGTCGAAGTGTGTAGCATTTCTATAGAATCCAAAAATGCGGGCATATTAGCTGACGACCCGTCGAAATTTGAAGACATTATTCGACTCGCAAAATTGAAAAATTCTACTGCGCTCATAGACATGTTTATAGTGGTTTTATTGATTTTGGTTTCTAAAAATTTATGTTTCTCCAAACTTTCTTTACGTATTTTAATTGTGGTTTGAATTTCCGCAATTTTTTGATCTATTCTTGACTTTAATACTCTTACTAAATTTTCTTCTTCAGGGGTAAGTTCTTTTTTTTTAGCTTTTCGGTTGCGGCGTCACGTAATTCCCATAACTTATGTTTAAAATTAGCTACTTGAGATGATTTACTAACAAAATAACTGATGCTTTAAAAATTATCGTTATAATGTGCTTCTAATACATCGTAAAACTCTTCAAGTTCTGTCAATAATTTTCGAAAATTTTCCCCTATTGGAAACATATAATGCTCTATATTTATACTCTTGTCAGACAAAAAATCTTCCTGTGATAATCGTGAAAAGAGAATCTGTTCAATGCTCGAAAGTTTTACATCAATTTCTTTACATAAATTATCTAATAATGTTTTAGAACCTACTTCTAACTGTTCGCTTCTAAAACTTAGTCTTAATGAATCAAAATAAATTCTTATAAACTTTTATACTGCTTATACGACATTCCATAATGAAACTAACCTATTACTCTTTAAAATTCTAAAAATGATTTGCTTAATTAACAAATAATTGCTTAGCGATTTCATACTTTATTAAAATGGTACGACACTGCGTTACTTCACCTCTTCGCATATTTGTAATTTCACTTTGTTGTCGCATAATTTGCATTTTTGCAGCTCTATTCTGATCACTCAATTTTTTTATATTTACTTACTAAAATGTATACGAAACCTATGATAATTAGAACAACTATAGTAATTCATAAATAATCCGATACTTTTAAACCGTTATTGAATTCTTGCGTAGCACTATTGGTGTCTACTCCCGCAGCTTGCACAATAATTTCTTCTTGTTTGGACTGCGTGGTGCCCATACTAACAATGATTTCGACAAATTTCTCAAAATAAATATTTCTTAATTTTACAGCGGTATATTGCAATCGTATAACTATTCAGCTTAAAAAATTCTCTGCATACTAATCTTGGCAATTACTTACAGTTTGTCGTGGCGGTGGCATACATAACTTATTAGAATTTCTGATCCATATTCTTTAATGTACTCGAGGTACATGCAACGCCTGGTTAATAGGTTATGTACCAGCAGACTTCGCAGAATCATTTGGGCTGGCAGTATCAGTTGGCTGGCAAGATCGCCATGTAATGTGGTTTGCCTTTGTTAAACTAGATCGCCAAAATCGACACACCTATATATAATGTACTTGAAGAAAACAAATCTGGCTGTATTTATTTATTTAACTTAATTCACAGAGTCACAATAATCTTGCTACGCGTACTACTACTTTACTCTACTTATTCTACACTTTCTATTATCATTATAATTATGATTGATTTTGTTATGCACTTTACTGAAATATATGACCTTAAGTAGGTAATTAGAGAACGCTGACAACTAATAACGATATTACATTAAGTAGTTCTGTAGTCCAGGGTATTGCAGAAAGATGTACACAATATTCCTATGTTACTAGGTTAGATTGATTAATAATTGCTCTACATTTTTTGATATTCAATTGATATATTAGGCATAGGTCTACCATCCTCTTTAATATTTAGTTTTTCTTCGTAAACTACCTTAGAAAAGTTTTCAAATTTTTTACTACATCTACTATAAATATATTTATATACACTAACGCAATAAAACTAGATATAAAATTATTCCGAAACAACCACTTCAAAAGAATAATCTCAGTTTTATGTATTTGCAAACCATAAATTAAGTACACTTTACACTACACTATTTAAAATAAGAAACTGTTAAGTAGAATTTTTCAATATACAGGTATACACAAACGTCAAAACTAGCCACACATTAATAATAATTAACTAAATATTCTACCTTTTAAGACAAAAAACGATTTAAGTAGTGGGGTAAGGCCGGACCTAATTTAAAACGTGTCCACGCGTATTTTACATATGTAAAATACACGTGCACCGTTTTGAATTAGGACCGGCCTTATATACTTTCAATGTAAAATAGTTGTGAAAACATGAATTCTTATATACTTTCAAATGTAAAATACTTGTGGGCACGTTTTGAATTAGAACCGGCTTTATATTACTTTCAATGAAACATACTTCAAAACACACGTATGATGAAAAATGTAAGTGCAGAGAAAAATGTGTGTAGCTGTTTTGAATTCGGTTTTCTAGCGAGAAGTTACACGTGCACCGTTTTGAATCAGGATCGGCCTTATATACTTTTAATGTAAAATACTTGTGAGCATGTTTTGAAGTCAGACCGGCTTTATATTACTTTCAATGGAACATACATACTTTAAAACACACGTATGTTGAAAAATGTAAGTGCAGAGAAAATGTGTGTAGATGTTTTGAATTTGGTTTTTTAACGAGAAGTTATAAAGTATGCCAGGTGCAAAATATCGCATTCAAGTCAATTGTGTTTAATTAAAGTGGATTCTGATTTGTTTTTTATTTATGTTTAGAGGCTGCAAATACACATGGGCTGGTTTCAATTCAAAATGTGTTCACTCTTGTGATAGGTTGAAAAGTGGGTTGGCAAAGTACGCAGATGGTGGTAATCTGCTATATATACAATTTTATTATGGATCTAACGGAGAATTCATAGAAATACCTGAAGGTGCTTATGAGATTAGAGAAATTAATAAATATCTTCAAAAAGCTTTAGGTGATAAAAGATGGCGTGTTCGTATGGAACAATCACAAAGCGTTAGAAAGACGCCAGTGTATATAGAAATTACAGCTGACCATAGTACACTTAAATGTAGTATTAAGTATAGTGAAGATGTGGATTTTACCAAAGAGGATTCAATTGGTTCTCTACTCGGTTTCAATCCATGAAAATTGCTAGCATGTGCCACACATCAAGCAGACTACGCGTTGAACATTTGTATAGTGAATGCAGTTTTAATCAAGCCCATCTACGATTATATATCTACCAATCAGGTCACGTATAATAAATGAAATAATAGTTAAAGTGTTAGATCAAAATGGAAATTTAGTTAATTTCAGAGGAGAACTGCTAACTGTAAGGTTGCATTTAAAAAAAATCTGCAATAGCCATGGGTATTAAGTATAATGCACGCAACATGTCAAGAATTGCTATAAATGCTGGAAATCGCAAAGCAAACGACACTCGATTGATTGTTTCAAGACCGCTAACAACACAAAACCGGCAGCTTCTACACTCGTTAGGACTGCATTTATTTAATTAAAAAGTAGAATGAATAGTGAAATACTGAACGTGCGTGAAAAAATTTACTTCGACAATGCAATTGTTAATATTGAAAAACATACTCATCAATCTTATGCTAACACATCTGTAAACAATAATGATGAAATTCAAATCCCTATACAACAACAAGATGTATACAACTTACCATCGAAGAGCATGTTGTACATAGAAAGCAAATTAATTAAAACAGATGGAACGCCGTCTCAAACAGCAAAGTTTGTAAATAATGGGATTTTGCTGCTTTTTGATGAAATTAGATATGAGATTGGTGGTATCATTGTTGATCGTGCTCAGAATCCTGGATTAACGTCTATAATGAAGGGATATGTTTCATATAATAGCAATCAAAGTAAACATTTAGAAAACGCTGGGTGGTTTCCTATGGATGATTCGCAAATAGTTGAAGTCAATGGGAATTTTAATGTTGCAATAAACCTTTCAATGGTTCTCGGATTATGCGAAGATTTTAAAAAAATTATTTTAAACCTCCGCCATGAGTTAGTTTTACTACGTTCTAGTTTTGATACTAATGCTATAACTAATCCTACACCCGATAAAGAAATAAAAGTTGTTTTAAACAAAGTTCTATGGAAAATGCCGCATGTAGCCGTTGATGATACTCAACGAATTAATTTAATAGAATGCGTTGCGCAAAATCAGGATTTGCATATTCCGTTTAGAGGATCGGAGTTGCATGAATATCAACTTCTACAAGAAACGCAACGTCATACATGAAACATTAAAACAACAACACAATTAGAAAAACCAAGATTTGTGATTGTTGGTTTCCAAACCAACCGAAAAAATAGATACATGAGCAACTACAGTCGTTATCATTGCTATTTAACCAACATGAAACTCTATTTAAATTCAGAAATTTTCCCGTACGATAACTTAAATTTGAAGTTCGAGAATAAACAGACTGCGTCGTTATATGAGATGTATGCCCAGTTTCAGCAATCATACTACGAGAAGGAAAATGAACCACTTTTTAATCCTGAAGATTTACGAAGTATTGCACCATTAGTAGTCATAGATTGTTCTAGACAAAACGAAGCGTTAAAATCTGGTACTGTCGATATTAGATTAGAATTTGAAACTACCAGAAACGTTTTTCCAAATACATCTTGTCATTGCCTTATACTTCATGATAAGATAGTCAAATACAATCCACTCTCAAACAGCATAAGAATATTATAATTACTTTATTATTATTATTACTGTACCTTTACAAATTATGAAAAAGAAAAAAACAATAAATCATTTAGCAATCACAGTCTATTTGTTATTATTTTACATGTTTTTACAATATCTTTTACATGTTTGAATTATTAAGTGATTTAGTAAACAACCATAAACATTGACAATTTTAAATAAAAGTTTTGTTATACATTTCTCAAATAAACTAACTGGTATGTTATTAACAAACTGAATTTTTTTAAAACAGAATGGTTACTACTAGTATTTCTTTTCTCTACAATACATTTATACTAAGATAGTTCAACTCGGGCAGATTGAAAGGTATCCTATTTTTAGACACATCCAAAAAGAAAAACGGTGTACTTGTACAGGTATAAACATAACACTGAAGTTTTTATAACTAAAAAAATATTTTATGTTAATCGAGATATAATAAATTGCATTCTTTATTTGAGAAAGTGGTTGAAGCTTTACAAGTCATTTCTGAGTGTATAGTTATACCCCCAAGGTTTAGTATCAGTGGTTGAGGTACTTAGAATTCTTTTATCATCACTTGGATTAAGAACAATTTTGTTTCGTTTTTAGTAAACACATCATGTTTGACTGATCTAATTAAACATTGCTATTTATGTACAGTCTGTTTATAAAACAAAGCACTCTTATAATCATCAAAAGATATTTGCTTAATACTTGCTAAGGAAGATCCCTTTGACTTTTTTATTATTCTATTCTGAACTCTGTAAGTGTACATTTTAGATCTAAGCCCTACAAACTCTAGCATGATATCACTATTGTTTTCATCTTTCATAATACCAGGAACCTTTTTATTTGATAATGGAATATGATATTTGTTATGAGGGTCGTAATCGGAAGTATCAAATCTATGAATATCTTGTTTGATATAAGAGTAAATATTTTCAACGTTAAACTCGTATATCAAACTATCTTTATCTGTGTACAGCAGCTTTGCTTTGTTAGCAAATTGCGATTTTGTATAACTATAGTGAAATTCATATAAATAGGTTTTTGAAATATCTAGAATAGAGAAACCTACATAAATAGGTTTGTTTAAATAAACCTCTATTTTATTCATTTCTATTAAGACCAGATCTTTGTCTAACACAGTGCATCTGTGAAAATTAGGCTTCGCTATGTAACTACGAGCTCCAGACCGTCCTTCCCATTCGGTCACTAATTTCACATCTTTCCTTTTCCGTACGTTTTCTATCATTTTTTCATAAACCGAATTTATCATATTTTTATAAAAGCATATACCGAAACTGTTTTTTGACTGTTGTCTTAATTTCGTATTCAAATCAATGTATTCTTTTAACCAAGGGGCTTGTTTAAACCGAAGAACCTTATGAATCTTTTTCAGTTCTATACCGTAGCTTAAATACATTTTTAAATTCTTGTAGTGAATAATATAGTTGAGTTTTGGATATAAAGTTGTAAGTAATTTCTTTAAGTTTGATTTATTAAAAGGTACTGGTGGTATCATATGTTCAGGCGCCAAAGGTAAGTCACTGTGAATTTCATGTAAAGATACTGGGTAGTGTAAATCGCATTCAAAAATGTATCCTAGAACAGAATCATCGTGAATGTTAAGTATGTCTAAACGTACTATATCTGGACTGGTACCATCTAAAAATTTAAATTCTCCATATAGAAGATATTCAGACATTGCAGCCGCATATAAATTATTAACATCAAAATACATTAAATATTTATAATCGAAATTCTGATAATAATCTGCATTCATATATTTGTTATTTGCTTTGGCATATCTATTCGAACATTGGCAAACACCACCACGAATTCTCCGTTCTAAAAACATTATTTTTTCAATATCAGTAAGCAACTCGAGTTTAACGTTCGTCGTTTTTAACATTGCATCTAGAGCTAAACCAGGAGCCGTAAAGTAGTGAAGTGGATCTAACTTATACGTGAACATGCAAGTTTTTCTAAAGTTTTCAAACATATCAGTCAAGAGCAGTACATCTGTTTTTAAATATAGGTCTGAATAGTCCCCTAGTGTTTTTAAATTAAATGTTTGCCAAACGTGTTTAGCATGATTGTAGTCTTCATCTGAGACTTCTTAATTGCGAAAACGATTAAAGAATGCTGTTTTACAGGGTAAATCGGTTTCATTGAGCCTATCACAAGAGTTAATGTAATCATGGGGAAATATGCATTTACGCGTAAGTAACTGAAACTCATTATCAGTGTTACAATTTTCCCTGGTGATGGATTTTTTATTATCATCTAAGTAGGAAGCTAATTTTTTGATGCTAGATGCCATAAACCTGAATGAATCGATAAATCTGAAACTAACTTTCATACATTTTACATATTTTGTAAAAGATATGTATTTTTCCTTATCTATTGGTAGAATGCTTAACGAACCTGAAAACTCTAACGAGATTATTATAATAATGAAATGCGAATCCTAGTCTGATAAGTTATGAAAAACTACTGGTATCATATAAGAATTATGATAATTGATGTTGCAATCTTGATGAGCCGCTCGTCGAAATTCACCTGTAAAGTGGCAGTGATCGCAAACTCTAATATCATCTATACTAAAAGGTTTATTGCAAATGTGATAGTGAATGGCAAATTTAAATGCTGACTTTTGTTCTCCTGTTAAAGGATTCATAGGTTTTGGGTTACAGAAAATTTTATTCGTCGTTTCTGAAATCAGTCTCAATTGAGCTACAAACCATTCCATACAATCCTTTCCGCGATACAATTGAAATTTGGAATATTTATCATACGAGCATTTCAAATAGTACGCTACACTAAAGGGTATATGCCATTGGTAACGGACTGTGTTTAATATTGCCTCCGGCTCATTGCATGGTTCTAATACACATTCGAGATCTGCATAAACTACAAATGATACTTTTTCTTGATAGTGGAAATGTTTAAATGTTAGATGCTTTTCAGATCCTTCGGGTAATCTTATTGAGCAAGTATTCTGTTTTTCGCAATAATTCGAATGACGCTTAAGTAATGCTACTGTACTAAAATTATTTAAACACCTATATCAAAAAAAATTTCTATGGTGATGTGAAGACAACTGTTTTGCAAATAATTTTGACATATCCTTAATCCAAGTAAAATGAAAGTGATTCTCATTAGCATTTGTCGGACGAGAATATTGTAAGGAATCATTATTTAACACTAACAGATTAATAGGTTCTATTTTTTTTAAATTTTCACTTAAACAAAATGGCAGTATTTTAATATTTTCTATACAATATAGGTAAATTGCGAGATTGTTAAGTTTCTCAATTTTTTTTATGTTTTTTAATGCGATTGGAAACTGAATTGAATTGTAGCGTAATAGTGTATCAAAATGTGGATAGCTAGATATTCTCTAACTATTCTGTTTAGCAGGATATAAAGCGGTAACCAAGCTTCAAAGAATGCAATGTTGATCGTTATTTATTACATTTACCACAGCTTTTTTTTATAAAGTCCGGAACCGGAACAAACGTTGAACACCCTCCTTTAAGTGGATCATGATTGTTTATATTTACCTTCAAGTGTAAAACTTCTTGGATTGCCCAACCTGAATCCTTTTCGCTAAATTCCTCTAATCGCTTCGAAATCTTGTCCAATACGTTCTCCTTATACCACCGCTTGAGATTGGTGTTTATATCGATGTGACGATTTGCAGTAGGAAACGTCTTCAAATCTATTTCGCCAGTTGTAGGCTTAACAAAGTTAGCGGATAATATTACATTAACTTTCAACATTGACTTTTTTAAGCAAGCAACAATCTTGCGCAAAAATAGCCAACGCCTTGTCTAAGAACACTAGAGGATCCCTATAACTTAAATTAGTAATAAGTCCAGTAATTATTCGACTTCCAAAACATGATTGTAAAATCAGATTTTTCGAATATGACTTCTAGAAAGCGTTGCATCAATACCTTTACCTTGATATTCCAAAGAGCATTTCAAGTGCCTCATTCGTACAAGGTAACATTTAAGATGTGCTAAATTAGATTCCAGCCTACTAGGATTTTCCTGACGATTGTCTTCGTATACCTTATTTCTAATAGCAAGCTTCAATATTCATGAAATGCGAATCGTAGAATGATTAGTTATGAAAAACTACTGGTATCATATAGGAATTATGATAATTGATGTTGCAATCTTTATAAGCCGCTCCTCGAAATTCACCTGTAAAGTGGCAGTGATCGCGAACTCTAATATCATCTATACTAAAAGGTTTATTGCAAATGTGACAGTGAAGAGCAAACTTAAATGCTGACTTTTCTTCTTCTGTTAAAGGTTTCATAGCCTACTAGGATTTTCCTGACGATTGTCTTCATATACTTTATTTCTAATAGCAAGCTTCAATATACTTATGTTTGATTTTATAATTATAATGTGTTTCGTTATTTCATCGACTGATCTGATTAGATTCACGCATTTCACAGTTAATTTCAAAATAGCGCTACTAATCTCGACCACGGTTTCAGAATTCATGATTCTATACAAATCACTACACTACTTAATATATGTAGAGCTTTATTTACTATTTATACAAAAATATGACGTAAGTAAAACAACTGTAAAAAAATTAGCATACAACATCATTTTTCATTCAGCTGCGTTTACTGAAAAAATTTGCTTGCTTGCAGTATAGTAATCAAATGTTTTTATACGACCTTTAATTTATGCTGTGTGTACAGAAAATACACTATCATTACAGCGCTATTTTTTTATGGTTACATATAAAATTTTTTAATAAAAAATAAAGCAAATTTAAAAAAATGTCTCAGATTAAACCGTCAATGTTGTTTAATAATTTACACGCACTCATGGTTTTTAAAAACCCAGTTTTAAAATCATTCTGCAGTTTTATCATATAACACCACCTTGATAGAATTAAAGAATTGCTTATGCGGCATCAATCGTGTAAACACACAATTACCTATATATGCATATAAATTATGTCAACGGTAATCTAAAACCTATTCTATATATTACTAGTTAAGGGCCATTTGCATTGCATTATTTTAAAACGAAATTAATCTAAAGGAAAATAAAGCAAATTTGAAAAAATGTCTCAGATTAAACCGCCAATGTGTTTAATAATTTACACGCACTCATGGTTTTTTTAAAAACCCAGTATTAAAAAAACATTCTCCAGTTTTATCATATAGCAGTACCTTGATAGAATTAAAGAATTTATTATGCGGCATGAATCGTATAAACTCACAATTACCTATATATGCATATAAATTATGTCAGCGGTAATCTAAACCTTATTCTATATATTACTAGTTAAGGGCCAATTGCATTGCATTATTTTAAACAAAATTAATCTAAAGAAAAATAAAGCAAATTTGAAAAAAATGTATCAGTTTAAACTGGCAATGTTGTTTAATAATTTACACGAACTCATGGGTTTTTTTATAAAACCAGTATTAACATTCTGCAGTTTTATCATAATACAATAAACATTATGCAATTTCATTTATTTATATCAGTACCTTGAAAGAATTAAAGAATTTCTTATGCAGCATACCTATATTCCTATATATGCATAAAAAGTCAATTTTTGTTGAGTTTTATTGAAAAATAAATTATGCCAGCAGTAATCTAAAACAAAATTAATCTAATTTAGGTTTTTTATTAAGTGCCTTCATTGCAATTTTTTTTCAGACCATGAATCTAATTCATTATTTCTGCTGAGGTATAATTATATTCGCTTACATACTGTTTTATTCATTAGAATAGATTACCGAGCTGAATTTTTCAGAAAATGATGCAAATTTTTAATTTTTTCTAACAAGTCAGTTTATTATTTAATATAAATACTTCACGTAGATTTTACTAACAGTATTCAATCAGATCTCTTGTATAATTATTAGTTACTACTACTAGCAACTTTAAAAATGAGTAACTTATCATCAATCAAAAATGGTAATAGTACCAACGTACAAGTTCTAGAGCAATTTATATTACATTCTGACGAAGACTTGATTAAAGAAGTTTTTGGTTCTTCTTCACCTCAACTTGACACTGCTGCTATTTTTGATAGTGACGTAATAGATATATTACGGTAAGTGCTATTTCACATTTATACATGTGTTTTAAAGCACTACTAATTTATAAGTTACATTAGATTAGGATCAAAAAACCATTCTGGAAATTCTGAGGCTATCGTCGGATCGTTGACACATTCTGATCCTCTCAGAAACATCAGGTAGTATACAAAAGAAAAGGTGAACCTACAATAATCTTTTATGTTATGCTCACAGATCCGGCAAAAACATGTTGGCTATGAAAAGTTATGTACAGAATCTAATATGGCTGTTTGCTGTGATGATGACAAATCCTATGAAGATGACACAGTAGAGTTGCTTAACGCATTTAAAAAGGGTGGAGAAAAGCTATTGCGTCGTCTAGATTTGGAGCTAGAAATAATAAAGCAAAAAAGAGAGGAACTGTCTGCGAGGGAGCAGCAGATACTTCAAGATCGGGAGTTAATAAATACTTTTTCATTTATAAACAGTTAGATCAAAATATTCAACAATTTGTAAAATAAAAAAGTATTTTATAAAAGTTTCTCTTTTGAAACAAGACTTTCTCTAAACAAGGTAGTAACATCAAAGTAAAACTCACATAAATCAGAACCCACTTTAGTTAAATACAGCATTCTTTATACAATCGACTTAGATGTGTTATAATAAAATAAACAGTAAAGAACAAGATGTATATTATTATAATAATAAACTAATTTCTTAGATTAGTGACATATTATTCTAAAAATTCTATGTTGACAGTTAGACCGATCGATCCCTTACTAGATATGTATACGTGATTGTTCGAGACAATACTTTCATTTAATTGTTTCACTCCATGTGCTTGAAGGTATTCAAAATATCTCAATGGCAATATACTGTAACAATTTTATTTTCGCAGTAAAAAATCTATTCATGAAAGGTACAACGAATGTTAAAACACCTTTATTAACTAAAGTAATAATACGTGTAACAATCAAATCCTTACATTAATACAGTATCTAGAGTCGTTAGTCTATTTGTTTCGGAGTTCGGTGTATTCCACAGCCACTGGCGCGCGCGTGAGAGGTTTGACAACCCCACTCGGGACCCTCCCACGATAGAAGAACGCGGCAAAAGCACTCGTCGATAGGTAAGAGCAGCGACAGCATGCATTTGAAATTAATGGCGAGTGACCTCCGGGTCGCATTATTTATGTGACACACTTCCTGAGTAACGGTTGGTATTGTATATTCGTTATCATAGTACCTAATTTAACAATTTGTTTAGCGCAACGACAACTTAGAATCTACAATTTAGAAACTCTAACTTATAGACTACGCAATGAAAATTACATTTGTAACTAAGATTAGACAACGGAAGATTACGCTACAAAAGTTATGCAGCCTTGAATCAATGTAAGAAACCCGCTTCGCTTCAACACCTGTATTTAAAGCATGGAAAGCAAGAATAATTAGCTGCAGATTCCGCACGGCGATGTAGTTTCCATTCCAGCCAAGGACAACAGCCCGGGGTTTGGTTCGTAATAGCTTTAAGATTTCCTCAGTGCTTCCTTCTAAAAGCACGTTATTTCGTTTTGTTTTATAGAAGCACAAATTTGTTATTTAGTTTATCTGTAGCTAAGCTGGTTTTCTCCAGTATCAAATTTAATTTCACTTAGTTTCGTAGATATGTGACTACACGTGGCTTCAACATAAATTAACAGCTGCGGTTACGTCACCTGTTTGTTTGAAATATGCCGTCAACAATTGCACAATTGCTAACAGATGTTTAGTATTACATTACTACCACCTTTGATAAAATTAGAGAATATCTTTGTGAATATTTTGACTTCAAATTGATTTTAATACCGTTAACTTAAAGAGAAAATTTTGTATATTAATTTGTAAATGACCTACACAGATCTGATTGGGTTATGAAACCTTAGTATAACCAGTCACACTGGATTGTAATATATTTGAGTAAGGATCATGTTGATAAACCTTACATTAACTTTGCAAGTATTTCAAGTATTCATTTTATTTTATAGCATTAAATTTTATTTACAGAAACAGAAAAAATTCTTTCTAGTAAATTTATAATCCACGCTTAAAGTCTTTTATTCTGATCTAGTTTGATCAGACCTGATAAACAAAAACAATAAGAGTTAAATTTTATGGTACCCTTATGTAGGAGACATTCTTTTGCATTTTAGATATATTTGAGGGACACAAATAGTGTTCCCATTTTTATGTGACTTAATTATTATTTTTCCTTACAGGAACAGCGTCTTATTCTGTTAAGACAGGTTTTTGTCAGCGAAGGCGATCTTTTTTTCTTTGGGTCTCCACGTCCGCCCTTAGAAATTTGCCATGCCATTAACGTAAATCAATCTGGACTTGGTGGCGCCTGTTTGTTTTAGTTTGAGTGTGACCCCCTACAGATTTCGACTTACCCCCCCCATTGCTCATAGCTCTACCCAAGGAATAGACCCCTAGTTACGTCGGAAGACTTTGTTTTGCAGACACCTGACTTGGAGCATGGTGATAATAAAGTAGTGTCGGCCAGAGAAATATAGGAAAACATTTCACTGGCAACCATGTGTGGGATTGGCCAGGAAAATTCGTTACACTGGCGCCCAACGTGGGGCTCGAAATTTGTTTGTTCATAATTTGATTTACTTCGAAATTTATTTGTTCAAAATTTAATTTGCTTCGAAATTTGTTAGCTCAAAATTTATTTTGCTTTGAAGTCCATTTGTCCAAAAATTATTTTGATCCGAAATTTGTTTGCTTAAAGTCTATTTGACATTTAGATTTGTTTGTTCGCTTTTGATAAAAGATTGGTTGTAATGTTAATCCCCATACAGTCAATTAATTAATTTGGTCAAATTTACTTTTGGCTTTCATTCTATTTTGACCCCTTATAATTTTTTTTGATATTGTTTTGGCAAAAATAATTTTACCAAAAACATCTTTTGATTTTACCTTTAGTAGTACGAATTTGTTTTGATAACTTTTGTAAGGTTCGGATCAGTTAGATTTATCGGTTTGATTCCATTAGGCTTGAGTAATCATGTCGGAAAAATTCCAAATTGTTTGTCTACTTAAAGAAGAATTGGAGTATGAACTAAGAATCAGAGGAGTGGTGAGTGAGAGACAAGTGTTGGAGAAAAGGAAAATTTTAGGTAGATTGTTAGCTAAAGAAATAGATAAGCCTGGTTGTTTGATTGATCTTTCGTGTTATGAAGTAGACTTTGCAACGGAAAGTAAAGAAATTTCAGTTTCAGTCGAGTCAGTTCGTAATGTTGTGTCCGAATTTGAAGGTGACTCATCAGACTCAATTTTTAGGAGAGCTTGTTCAAGGTTAAACCACCTTTCGGGGCGAGTTAAGCGCATGAAAATCCCTTCAATAAATTCCGAGGAAGCAATTAAGTTCAGAAATGAGACAGTAGCAACGATGTTAACCCTTGAAGCTGAGTTATACGATAAAATCAATAAAAGTACAGAGTCCACCTATTTGGATCGGTCCGTTGTAGTATCTCCTTCAGTTGCTAGTGCACCCATTCATTCGACTTCGTATGTAACGACTTCCGTACCTATAGGTTCATGGCCTGTAAAATTCTCAGGTGATCCCAAACAACTATATTCATTTTTAGATAGAGTTAGTGATTTAGTACAATCTCGTAAGGTATCCGAAGCTGATTTATTTGGATCAGCATGTGAACTTTTTGTGGGTGACGCTTTAGTTTGGTTTAGAACAGTGAAAAGTTCATTGAGAGACTGGAACTCCTTGTTAGAACGTTTAAGGAAGATTTCTACCTGGTTCTTCAGATGATGACATTTGGGAAAAGATCAGAAATCGTCGCCAAGGTAAAGACGAAAGGATTATTTTATTTGTCGCGCATATGCAAACCTTGTTTAGTAGACTGACCAACGAACCAGCAGAAGTTACTAAAGTTAAGATGATAAGAAGAAATTTGGTTCCTGAATATATTTCAGCACTTGCATTGTCGGACATTCAAGATTTGTCTACCTTAGTAAATTTGTGTAAAGGTTAGAAGAAGCTTCTTTGATGAAACTAAACTTGGTTTCAGCATCTTCTAGTAAACCTAACAAGATTTGCAACCTCTAAGCATCAATTTGAGAACAAACCTCCTGGGTTGAATGAAAAGTTTGTGCTGTTAAGAGTAGGGTGTTTCAGAATAAATTAGTTAATCCCCAAGTAACAGTAGCGGATAAGAGCTCTTTGGAGTCCTCAGTTTGTAATTCCTTTAGTCCCGATAAGAGAAATAATTTTGTTTGTTGGAATTGCTCCGTAGTGGACATTGGTTCAGAGATTGTAGAGCAACTAAAAGATTTTTGTTTTGGATGTGGTCGAAAAGGCGTTAAGGCTACGTCATGCCCACAATGCTCAAAAAACCAGTAAGGCGGCAGGCGCATAGTGGTCGGCATCCTGTTCCGCGTAATAAGGCCATGGTTATGATTTGTAAACAAGAAAAATACTTTTGTAAAGACGAGTGGTCAAGATGGCTTACAGTTGTTAAAAATTTTTGTCAGGACTCTCCGAAGCCTAAGAATAATACTTTGTTCATTGAGAAGCAGTGTGATAATCGACCTTACATTATGGTGAAATTAATGGATAGAGACATTATCGGTCTTCTAGATTCGGGATGCACTACCTCAGTGGTAGGATCTTTAGCCCTTTCAATTGTTAGAAAATTAGACTTGAAAATTTTTAGTTCAGCAAAAACGGGTATCACTACAGCTGATGGTTCAATAAAGTCTGTTGTAGGCTCAGTAGATTTGCCAATTTGTATAGGTAATGACTGCCGCATCCTTAATGCATTAGTGGTTCCGTCCCTACCGCATACATTTATCTTCCGTAGTGACTTTGCAAAATTATTTGGTGTAGTTGCTGACTTTAGAAGTAATAATTGGTTTATCCAAAGTAACATTGGGAACGACATTGGGTATATAGGTTCGTCTTCCATCCCTTTGAACACTGAAGATTCTTTATTTGGTTTACATGACCTTTCAGATGCTCAATGTGTGCAAGCACAAGAGTTAATAAATTCATTTAGTGAGATTAGCAGCGACGATAGATTAGGACGAACTCACCTAATCGAAATGGACATAGACACAGGCAATGCCAAACCCTTCCACAAGAAACCATATGTCATGTCACCATATATGGGTAAGATATTGAATGAGGAGTTGGACGACATGCTTAGACTTAAAGTTATAGAACCGTGTACTAGTCCGTGGTCCTCTCCAGTTTTGTTGGTTAAGAAAGCAGATGGAGAATATCGTTTCTGTTTCGATGGTAGAACCCTGAACGACTTAACTGTTCATGATTCGTACCCCCTTGCGAACGTAGATAGAATTCTCAATATGTTGAGAGGTGCGAACTACATTTCGTCTCTGGATTTGAGAAAATCGTTTTGGCAAATCCCCCTTTGTGAGTCGTCTAAAGATAAGACTGCCTTCAGTGTTATTTCACGAGGACAATTTAGATTTACATGCATGCCATTTGGGTTGAAGAATGCTGCGCAGACACAACAGCGTTTAGTAGATGCGATTTTTGGTCCACGTTTTGAACCCCATGTATTTTGCTATTTGGACGACATAATATTATGTTCGTCATCTTTTGAAGAACACCTAAAGTTATTGGTAGAGGTTAAGCAACGTCTAAAAGAAGCTAACCTTACTATAAACATAAGTAAATGCGAATTTTTTAAAAAGACACTTAAATTTTTGGGTTATATAGTAGGTTCTAACTCACTTCGTACAGATCCCGATAAGATGTCGGCAATGGTTAACTTTCCTCGTCCGAAAACCACAACGGAGATTAAAAGGTTTATAGGAATGTGCAGCTGGTACCGTCGTTTTATAAAGAATTTTTCGTCTTTAGTTTCGCCTATTAATGACCTCATTAAGAGTAAGAAAAAAGGTCAAACTGTAAACTGGAGTGCGGAAGCAGAAAATTCATTTGTGCTGATCAAGCAAGCATTAGTTTCTGCACCTCTTCTTTCGCAGCCAGACTACTCGGCACCCTTTATTGTTGAGTGTGACGCAAGCAACACTGGGTTAGGAGCTGTGTTGATTCAAAATGTAAAAGGAGAAGAGCGTGTAATTTCGTACGCAAGTAAAACCCTGAGCCGTACCGAGCGCAATTATTCCACCACAGAGAGAGTGTTTAGCAGTTATTTTGCAATTGAGAAATTTCGTCCGTGGGTAGAAGGAGTTCGCTTCACAGTTGTCACCGATCATTTTTCGTTACTTTGGTTGAGTAATCTTCAGAATCCAACTGGAAAACTCGCCAGATGGTCTGTTCGATTAAGGCAACATTCATTTGATTTGGTGCATAGGAAAGGAAAGTTTAATATAGTCCCAGATTGTCTTAGTCGTGGTGTTCCTTTAGAAAGTCCAGAAGTTAATTTAGTAGAGATTAAACTTGATGGCGTAGACTTGTGGTATGAATCTTTGAGAAAGAAAATTTTGTTGTCGCCCAGAAGCTACCCACAATGGAAAGTGGAAGATGGGTTTATTTATAAGTTTATACCTTCCCTATTACCGCATTCGGCGAATGTTGTAGAGTGGAAGTACTTAGTGCCAAAATCTCAGCGTATAGATGTCATTAAATCATGTCATGACCCCCCTTCAGCAGGACATTTTGGTTCCCTAAAAACTTTGTCTCGTGTTCAAGAATTATATTATTGGCCAAAGATGATCTTTGACGTACGTAAATTTTGTAGGATGTGTTTGATTTGTGGTGCTCAAAAACCCCCCAATAAAGGTCCCCTTGGGATGATGGGAAAGGAGAAAGAGGTTGGACTACCGTTCCAAACCATTGCGTTAGATTTGATGGGTCCGTTTCCTCGTTCCAAACGCGGACATAAATGGCTCTTAGTTGTTGGTGATTGGTTCTCGAAGTATTCGATTTTGCAACCTTTGCGTAGTGCCACGGCACATTTGATCGAGAAATTTTGGAAGAAAAGTATTTCTTGTCTACGGAGTACCACAGTTTGTTATTTGTGATAATGGTCCACAATTAATTGGACGTATTTTTAAAGCTTTGTGTGCAAGGTACGAAATTCAAAAGATTTGGTATAATGCTGTTTATGCTCCCAATGCAATTTTGTGGAAAGAATCAATAAGACAGTTGGTACAGCAATCCGTTCATACGTAGAAGAACATGATACGTGGGATATTGAGATATCAAAGATCCAATACGCAATCAACTCAGCAAAACATGAGTCCACCAACTATTCGCCAAATTTTTAGTTTTTGGTCGTCAGGTACCTTTAAGTGGAAAAGCTTATAATGATAATATTATACCTGGTGAGGATGTTGATGTCGTCTCCAGTAGTAGACCTTCTTATGTTTTGGATCGTCAACCTTTGTTTGATATTTTGGAAATGTCCGTGAAAATTTGCATGTAGCTTATCAACGTTCGAGTAAACGCTACAATCTTAGGAGAAGAGACATTTCATTCCGAGTCGGAGAGTGTGTTTGGAGAGCTAATAAGGTCCTCTCGAGTGCTAGTGATAAGTTTTCCGCTAAGTTAGCTCCAAAGTTCGTTATGAGTAAAGTTCGAAAAAAACATTCCAATTTAGTGTATGAGTTAGAGAACGAAGATGGGGCAAGAGCAGGGAAATGGCACGTAAAGGACTTAAAACCAGTTGAAGCGTCGTATCCAAAGGAAAATGATGATCCTGACGATTAGTTCCGGTCCGGTCATCTCTTTGATGTTAAGTAATGCAGTAGTGGTTTGCTTTGTTTTGTCCAGATTTTTGATTTAGTGTCGTTTCACTAATTTTGAGTATTTTGTTTGAGAAGTGAAATAAGTGGTTAGAGATTTTGTAGATTTTGTAGATTTTGTAAGTTTGAGGTGTGCCTTGGTGTGCACGCTGGTCATTTTGCTCGCGCGTTACTCATAGATGTGTTTAGAAGATGTCTTTAACAGATATCTTTACAATGTAGAAGTAAGTGGGCTATTTGATTGTTGGTCCTGTTTTCTACATATCTAGGTAGAGAGAATATTAGATTATTCTTTCCCTTGTTTTTTTTGACCGTTCGAAATTCTTTGGTTTGATAAGGTCAAGGTTGGCTTGGTGAGTCTCACCATTTGGTCCATCACTAATGAGATCTGTTGTTTGTTGGAACTTAGTGATAGGATATTCAGTAGGGTGTAGGATATTACAGCCCTGACTGGTTCGATTTTGTATTTGAATTTGTTAAGTAACCTTATGGTTAGGTTACCTTCGTTTTGATTATCTCTTTGTAATAAAGTGATAATATTTTGTATTTGAATTTGTTAAGTAACCTTATGGTTAGGTTACCTTCGTTTTGATTATCTCTTTGTAATAAAGTGATAATACTTTGTATTTGGATTTGTTAAGTAACCTTATGGTTAGGTTACCTTCGTTTTGATTATCTCTTTGTAATAAAGTGATAATATTTTGTATTTGAATTTGTTAAGTAACCTTATGGTTAGGTTACCTTCGTTTTGATTATCTCTTTGTAATAAAGTGATAATACTTTGTATTTGGATTTGATAAGTAACCTTTTGGTTAGGTCACTTTTGTTTTGATTATCACTTTGTGATAATAGTGTTTTAAATTTAGACCTATTAGTAAGGTCTTCCTTTTGATTGTCACCTTATAGTGATGATACTTTGGATAGTTATGCTGTTTTGATGAGGAAGCATTCCTTTTTGTAGATAGAGCTAATTGAGCTCCTGGAAGTGAAGTTTTTTGGAATTAGAAATAAATTGTAAATGTTTGGTTATAGGTAATAAATATTAGCCTTGTTAGGAATAAGGACCCCAGGTTAAAAAAAAAATCATTGTGAATTTAATCTTTTGTCCCGTGGAGTGTTTAACTTTCTAATTTGACCCTCCGAATTTTGATTAATACCGATTGTGACTCTGATTTTGTCTCCCAATGGACGTCAGGTACACGTAGTTACCAACACACTCGCATTTGTAATTATTTGTCTCCCCATTTGAATAAATTCATAAAATTGCATAGTTAGTTAGGAAAGTAGAAAAGGCTAGTATTATTAAGATAAAAATTTTTTGTATTTGTTATATTTGAAGTTTATTCCTTAAAAAAAATTTTTCTTTTAGGAAAGGGTAGTGTAACAATTTTATTTTCGCAGTAAAAATCTATTCATGAAAGGTGCAACGAATGTTAAAACACTTTATTAACTAAAGTAATAATACGTGTAACAATCAAATCCTTACATTAATACAGTATCTAGAGTCGTTAGTCTATTTGTTTCGGAGTTCGGTGTATTCCACAGCCACTGGCGCGCGCGTGAGAGGTTTGACAACCCCACTCGGGACCCTCCCACGATAGAAGAACGCGGCAAAAGCACTCGTCGATAGGTAAGAGCAGCGACAGCATGCATTTGAAATTAATGGCGAGTGACCTCCGGGTCGCATTATTTATGTGACACACTTCCTGAGTAACGGTTGGTATTGTATATTCGTTATCATAGTACCTAATTTAACAATTTGTTTAGCGCAACGACAACTTAGAATCTACAATTTAGAAACTCTAACTTATAGACTACGCAATGAAAAATTACATTTGTAACTAAGATTAGACAACGGAAGATTACGCTACAAAAGTTATGCAGCCTTGAATCAATGTAAGAAACCCGCTTCGCTTCAACACCTGTATTTAAAGCATGGAAAGCAAGAATAATTAGCTGCAGATTCCGCACGGCGATGTAGTTTCCATTCCAGCCAAGGACAACAGCCCGGGGTTTGGTTCGTAATAGCTTTAAGATTTCCTCAGTGCTTCCTTCTAAAAGCACGTTATTTCGTTTTGTTTTATAGAAGCACAAATTTGTTATTCAGTTTATCTGTAGCTAAGCTGGTTTTCTCCAGTATCAAATTTAATTTCATTTAGTTTCGTAGATATGTGACTACACGTGGCTTCAACATAAATTAACAGCTGCGGTTACGTCACCTGTTTGTTTGAAATATGCCGTCAACAATTGCACAATTGCTAACAGATGTTTAGTATTACATTACTACCACCTTTGATAAAATTAGAGAATATCTTTGTGAATATTTTGACTTCAAATTGATTTTAATACCGTTAACTTAAAGAGAAAATTTTGTATATTAATTTGTAAATGACCTACACAGATCTGATTGGGTTATGAAACCTTAGTATAACCAGTCACACTGGATTGTAATATATTTGAGTAAGGATCATGTTGATAAACCTTACATTAACTTTGCAAGTATTTCAAGTATTCATTTTATTTTATAGCATTAAATTTTATTTACAGAAACAGAAAAAATTCTTTCTAGTAAATTTATAATCCACGCTTAAAGTCTTTTTATTCTGATCTAGTTTGATCAGACCTGATAAACAAAAACAATAAGAGTTAAATTTTATGGTACCCTTATGTAGGAAACATTCTTTTGCATTTTTAGATATATTTGAGGGACACAAATAGTGTTCCCATTTTTTATGTGACTTAATTATTATTTTTCCTTACAGGAACAGCGTCTTATTCTGTTAAGACAGGTTTTTGTCAGCGAAGGCGATCTTTTTTTCTTTGGGTCTCCACGTCCGCCCTTAGAAATTTGCCATGCCATTAACATAAATCAATCTGGACTTGGTGGGGCCTGTTTGTTTTAGTTTGAGTGTGACCCCCCTACAGATTTCGACTTACCCCCCCATTGCTCATAGCTCTACCCAAGGAATAGACCCCTAGTTACGTCGGAAGACTTTGTTTTGCAGACACCTGACTTGGAGCATGGTGATAATAAAGTAGTGTCGGCCAGAGAAATATAGGAAAACATTTCACTGGCACCCATGTGTGGGATTGGCCAGGAAAATTCGTTACAATACTCTTAAACTCTTCTGTTTCCACTAATACTCTCTCTCCATATTTTGTCTTTATTGTTTCCACTTTTAAAACTTCAAACCTCTTATTCACTACAAGATCTTTTGAATTTTCATAAGGTTTGCGATATGTGGTTTTATTAAGAGTATTAAAATCCATATTGCTTTTCTTCGACTAATTAAATTAATATTAGGAGCATTCTCCTTATATTGCAGATTACCATCATCTGCGTACTTTGCCAACCCAATTTTCAACCTATCGCAAGAGTGAACACATTTTGAATTGAAACCGGTCCATGTGTATTTGCAGCCTCTAAACATAAATAAAACTTATATCAGAATCCACTTTAATTACCAATATCACCACGCTAGAGGCGTTTCTGAAGCTTAGTATCCGGTCCACAGAAGCGATAACCTGGTAAATGTAATTCTACCAGTAAACGATTGATAGCACTATGGAGTAACCCGTAGCCACGATAGGATCTCATTAATCTTGTCGGTCGAAAGGTTTAAAGGATACTGGTCATGCGTGTAGAATTATTCGCTAAAATGCTTACCATACTGCAATTACGTTTTGGTATATGGATATAATGCGTCTGGTAGAGCAACAATTGACGTTTCCAATTACGGACCACAACTGCAGCAACAACTAAAAAAGAATATGATATTTTGCGTTTAACAAATGGGATGCAATTGTTACCCCAGCGCATGCAAAACCTAATTCGATATTTATTTTCGATGACGTGTCGTACGATAAACAAAATGTAATGCGAGAATATTTTCTTTGGGTCGACATAAGACCATCGATTGTTTTTACCTATGTCAGACCTATTCCAAGGTACCTAAACAATTGATTAGAGACAATTCTAGTGTCCTAGTGCTATTGAAACAAGACGAACTCAATTTAAAACACGTATACGCTGACCATGTAAACACAGATATGTCGTTTAACAAGTTTAAAGAATTGTAAGGCGTATGCTGGCAAGATCGGTATGGGTTCCTGGTGATCAATAAAGATGGCGATTTGCAGGCGATCGCTACCAAAAAGGTTTTGACACCATTATATACTTATAAAGCACATAAATAGCATATCACTTCCTACCCGTTTCTAGACGATGGCAGACGACGTGAAAACCAAACGAGAACTCATAGAAGTACGAAAGGCGGTCAAGAAGAAATTACAAGCGTTAAAAGCAGGCGTGGTCGAAAAGGAGCTTGCATTAGGTAAAGCCTATGCACCTATTACAAAACGTTTACAAACACTTCAGATCGGTCTGCTGAAAGATATTAAACAGGAGTCCAACATTGAAAGCCAGCACTGGTCACCACTCCAACATGATGTAGAATCTACTCCTAAAAGACGCCTTAAATTCCTCGATCGGATACGCAGTTCGACACCAATCACCGCACCACCAATAGAGGAGGCATGGAAACACAGTCCTCATAGCCCAGTCTAGCATGTGGAGTCCACTTTCGAAGAATCGGAGAGTAGCGGCAACACTCCTGAGGCCCATGCAGAGTACGAACGGTACCTCAACAGCGAAGAACATCAGATCTATTTACAACAATTTTTACCATCGGTAAGATACTATGTGGATAATCCGTTTTCCAACATTACTGGTAATTATAACAATGACACGGAGGACTTGCGCAGGGATAAAGTACGTTTTAATCCGGAGACAGGAAAACTAATGATTGGTGATTCGGATATATTTTCGGGATTGGTGAAAAGGTGTGTGTAGAACAATTTTGCTACAGCGGTAGCAAAGGGTTGTATGAGCAACTGCTTCTTCTCAATCCTTTGAGTAAATTTTCACTTAAAGAAATTAACGATTATGCGGACATTAAAAAAAGGAGTAATGCAATGTATAGCTTACGACAGCAAACTATGAACCCGAGTGGTCGTGAGCTGCTCATGAATTATAACGAGAAGCCACTAGAGTATGTATACTTTGATGATCCCAACAAACTGTGTGAACGGCTCAATCTTCTGGTCGCTTCGCAAGATGCAGGTAACACCGGTCACACCAACGAAATTACGTCGATTATGGAAGAATTACGAAAATTGCGTATAATAGCGTAGATCGTGCGGCTTGTTATTCATTATCACGATGGGTATCGACAAGTTTGGACATGCGTCGGACTGTGCTTCATATATTTCTTATGATGACGATTACTACGATTTTGACAACATAAGATTGGCGCACGTCACTACACCACAAGAAGATGATGATGCAGTCCAACGCTTGGAAGTGGTTTCACTATTCAGCAGTATTTAGACACGCTTGTGAAGGGACAACAAACCTTATGATAACACAATTCTCGCGCGAGTATGTTACAAGAGCAGACTTTAACCATTTTGAAGAGATGATGAGTAACCTCCAGTCACTGTGAACACTATTGTTGTACAAATCGTAACCAAACGCGTAGATGATTCTATGAATAGCATATATAAGACATTAGACGCTGCTATTCAACAAGTGAAAGCACAATTTTGAATAGACATTGCACGAATACAAGCAGATATTCAACGGTTGCCAGAGAAACCTAAAAACGCACGCATCTAGCCGTCAACCATACACACACACATATATTAGCAATATGTCTGTAAAGGAGCAAATTGTCCACGAGTTACATAAGCCTGCTCGCATTAACTTTCCTAGAAGACGTGTCACAAAAAGATTAAACGAGCTGTTTCAAGCCGATTTGGTGGAAATGATTCCATATGCAAAGATGAATAAGGGATTTAGATACATTCTAGTTGTTATTGATGTATTTTCTAAATACTTATGGGCCGTACCGGTTAAGCGCAAGACGGGTAAAACTGTTTCAAACGCTTTCCAATCAATTTTCAACAAAGACCATCGTATTCCACATTCAAACGGATTTGGGAAAAGAATTTTATAATTCAACATTTAAGACTTTAATGGAAAAATGTGAGATTATACATTATAATGTGTACAGCAATAACAAAGCTTGCGTATTAAAACGCGTCAATCGTACCTTAAAGTCAAAAATGTGGAAACAATTGAGTTTGGATGGTTCGTATCGATGGCTGAATATACTATCTTCACTCGTGGCTGCATATAACAACACCAAACATCGAACAATCGGCATACGACCTGTAGATGTGTCAAAACGCAATGAACGCAAACTTTTCAATACAGTATACAGTACGATCAAAACAGTTGGCGTTAAGAGTAAAAAATTTTCTGTTGGGGAATATGTTCGCATTAGTAAACATAGAGGTCAATTTACTAACGGATACACACCAAATTGGTCTAACAAAATTTTTACGGTGTACAAAGTGCATTTGACTAATCCTTTAACGTACCTACTGCGCGATAGTCGAGGACAACCAATATTAGGCGGCTTCTATGCAGAAGAACTTCAACGAACACACTATCCGGATGTATATTTAGTGGAAAAAGTATTGAAGAAAGTTAAAAATCAAGCATATGTGAAATGGTTAAATTTAGATTCTAGCCATTATAGTTGGATATCCAAAAATCATATTTTGTAGATCTGCTGTTACGTGTTTGTTAATCATCATATGTCATTCATCAATAAAACATTTTTTACTGTTACATGCTTTATTATAGCCACACACACACACACACACACACACACACATGCACATACACACACACACACATACACACACACGGACACACACACGCACGCACACACACACACGCACTCACACAAATTACATCTATGTACTACTAATTACCACACCAGTTCTACGTCAGCAAAGTTATTTATAATTCCTCATGCCCGAAGCGCAAAACGTTGATGTAAGTTGATTTTTGCTGTTTTGGTTGAATTCAAGTATTTCGATGTCCGTGAATATGTGTAAATAACAAGTAGGTAAAAACACATTACCCTCTCAGCTAACAATTTCTCCCCATACTTGCCAACACTCGAGGTATATATATATATATATATATATATATATATATATATATATATATATTTATTGTAAAATGTATGCGACACGTACAATAGCATCCTCCATTATATCTAATAAGTGCTATCTATAGCGCATCAGCTAAGATTACCAAGATGACATGATTTACAAACAAAAGATAGTGTTAAACTAAAACAATAACTTTAATAGCATATAGACTGTTTTATAATCATCTACATTATTTGATGGCCATTTTAACGAATCCGAACCACACGTTCATCCTGGTTGCTGTTTTAAGCCCTCCATTGCCAAATTCTTGAGTAGCCAGTTATACGTTGATCTACGAGGGCCAACTACATTAGGTTGGTACTTGTAATTTACCTTATACTTTAAAATTAACTTCAATACTTGTTCCAATACTATAGGTTGTGCAAAATATACAACATCTACAATCATATCGTCAATCGCTGTTACCAGTGATTTATAGTTGCCTTTTATATTTACGATAGGATATGCCTTCGTACTCAAAACAGCTCGGTTAATTAGCAATTCTTCAAGAAAATATACATCGCTCAAACGATAATTACTCTCTATTGCGTCTAGTACATCACGCACCTAATGACATTTTAACTCTGTTCTGCCGTTGCAAGCATCGATGAAGTTTGATACAAATAGATCGCATCTTCTCTGTTGATTTAGCAGCATGTCCACTACATCAATGGATGTATCATTGGTCAGCGTTAGCCATTTGAAGGCTTTAAAGGTAACATGAACACCTACTCTGAACAGTATACGTATGATTTTGTCCACATGATTCAATACTATGGCATGTTTCAGATGTTGGTGTAAAATGCGTTGTTCACCGTCGAACAAATCGTACAGTACATTGTCCATGTTAACTTGAAAACTTCACACCACTATCGTCACAATCGTCGTTGTTCCACTCACTGCGAGAACTATCCAAGTACCTCGCTTTTATGATACATTCATTGCGACACTGAGCATCATTGAGTTATTCGTCTAATAAATCTCCCACTAGTTTTTTTATCAGCATCAACAAATCAATCAACAACCTCGAGATGATCTCTTTATGATTTAAGCCCGTTTTGTAAAGGAACCACAAAACGGTAAGGTAAATAGTAGGTGTGTTTACATCTAATTATAACATTTTAGGGTTGCCGTTTGCAATTTGCAGTTTTACAGCTTTGTAGTTTGCAGTCTTGTAGTTTGTAGTTTTGCAGTTCAGTTGAAGATACTGTTAGTATTAAATGCAAGGTGCTTGTTATTTTAGTCTGGTACATTATGTACATATTTTATTGAAACAAAATCAGGCGTACCTGCAAGATACGATATCCGCGCTCAAGACCTGTTCTGGTAAGACCTTTCCATATTATATTTTGAGTGTACGTGCCGCTAATCTGGTATCAATGCTAGAATTGCCACCTGCAGATAATATTATAGAGCCATCTCACGTTATAACTTGATATTGTAATTTATTTTAATATTATTTTTGTAATAGTTGTGCGTCGGCATTAATTTAACCAACGAATTATTGTACACATTCCTTTGATAAATATTTTTATCTGCATAATCGTACGCACAAGCGTTGGTACCAACGCGAGCAGCGTTCGACTGATTTTAAATTTATACAAAGTGAACATAAGGAAAATATACTGCAGTTATTTTATTTCTTATAAGTGTAAGTTACATATTGAAAAGTAAGTTGGTTTCATTATCCCAAGCGCTTGAATTTAAGACTAGTTTTGTTGTAAAGTTGATGTTTATGTTCAACCCTGTGAATATCAGGAACCATAACTGTGTCATGAAACGATTATATGTTATTTGTATTTCCTTGTTGTCGAGTTTCATGTCCGTTAAGCATCTACAGAATGCGTGAGAAATTTCCTAGATGATTTTGCGGGAGGCGTACAGTTCCGATTTAGGTGGCGCTCTCCAAGACTCTTGTTCACCGTGTCGACCTTAAGTTATTTGTATCTTGGTGCAAATTCTCACTCCCCCTCACCGACCAGAGTCTAGTCCTGGTAAAGTACGGTTACTCCTGCGGCTAACGGTGTGTATGTTTTTTGTGTTAGGAAACCGTGCTATTGTGGCCCGCCAAGGTGTTGCTTGTGTTTCTTAAATGCACTTCACGATATACGTGTGAAATTAAGCGTGCTAAGCCTTTTGTTGTAAAGATTAGTTGTTGGAAAAAAAAAATTGACAAATCGATTTTTTTTTGTTTTGTAATAATTTTATATTACGATGGATTGTTATCGCTTGTTAGGGGATGAACTTAGTTACGAATTAGCTATAAGAGGTTTAAAGTTGCAAAAAGCAACGGTTGAAACAAAACGGAAACTACTTAAGGATTTATTAAAATCGGATACAACTTGCGAGTTTGTCTCTAATTCTTTGCTAGAATTTTTAGTAGGAAAAGAACTCATTATTTGTACCACAAAAGTAAACGATCTTGAGCGTGACATAGATAACTATGATAGCATGAATAGTGCCGATGAAAATAAGCGTATTGTCTCCCGACTTTTACATGTTTCCGGTAGGCTTCAACGCAACTTAGACACAGATGAACAACAAACCATTACTAAGAGCTAATTAAGAGACTAGATTAAATCTTTATTTAGCGTCATGGAAAGTAAATCGAAGTTCTTATTAAATACGATTGAAGATAGCTTGCAAAATAAAAATGAAATTTCATTAATTGATTTATACGTTCCGGTTGAGTCAAACGTGTTAGATGAACCAAATGTATTACTACCCCATCGTAGTCACAATTTTGACCCGCCGCCAATGTGCAGTGTAGTAAAATCAGAGCGTGAGTTTGACTCTAGCCAATTTATTTCTCACGTGGAGAATAATGCTTCGGGAAAATCTGCTCTTAATTTTGTATCCCAGTCTAAAAGTCACCCATCTTCTCCGGCAATTTATAAATGGAATATTAGTTATGACGGCATTTCAAGCGTCAACGAAATTTTGCAACGCGTGGATGAATTGTGCGAATCTCGTGGTGTTTCAAAAAATGTTCTTTTTACCTCGGTCATCGAGTTATTTCGAGGTCAGGCACTCGCGTGGTTTAGAGCGGTTAAGCACTCTATTAATTCTTGGGAGGAACTGGAAGACCAACTACGGTCCGCATTTCCGCCGTATGTCTACGAACTTACCCTACAAGAAGAAATACGTTCGCGTACTCAAGGTGCTAACGAAAAGGTGGTCATATTTATCTCGGTAATAGAGAATTTATTCAAGCGTTTAAGACGTCTTCCCATAGAAGCAACCCGTGTGCAAATTATTAAGCGCAACTTATTGCCCGTTTTTCAAGCCCAACTCGCATTGCATCCAACTAATACTGTCTCGGAATTAACCAAACTTTGCCAAATGATCGAAGAGACTCAAACCAGAGCCAAACAATTTCAACCGCCACACTCTAGTAAAAATCAGTTGCTTCCTGAACCTGATCTAGCGAATCATAAAGTTTTCAAAGCGGGATATTTGTCTTGTATTAGCAACAATTCAGAACCTGTTAATATTAATAGCGTTACTTTGGCCAGCCTTGATCTAAAAAGTCAAGAAAATGCATTTTCACAAAAAGTTCAGCCACCTCATCCTATATGTGCCGCTGGAAACCCAGCCCAGCCAAATACTCATTCGATTAAATGTTGGAACTGTAATCAAGAAAGACACAAATCCCGGTTTTGCTCTCAAACGAAGAAGTTGCATTGTTTTCGCTGTGGTAACCCTAACTTTACGCTTAGAAATTGTCCTAAGTGTTCGGGAAACGGTTATACGAAACGTCAATAGGTCGGTCTACGTGCTCGTCGTTTTCTGGAAACCCGATTCACCTCAATACTTCTGATAACGAAAAACAGAATCTGATACTTGACCCTGCCCTTAAGATAAAACTAGATTTTGTGTTAGGTAACGTAATTGGCGACGAACGCCCGTACCTCAAAGTGGATGCCCTTGGTATACCTCTTTCGGGTCTGCTTGATAGTGGTGCGTCCTATACTATTCTGGGCAATCAGGGTTATTTAGCTATGGAAGGCCTTAATCTAAAATTATTCCCTAGTAAACTTACCACTTGTAGTGTGGCTAATGGGGATCAATGTGAAATATTAGGAGACTGTCATCTGCCTATATGGTCACAGGATAGAATCGTTGTAGTGGAAGTACTTGTTGTACCTTCGATATCCCAGCCTCTTGTTCTAGGGGCCGATTTCTGGGTCAAAATGAGTCTGGTCCCTGATTTACGCCGTGGTCAACGGCACTTTACTTCCGACAAACCCAACATTTCTGCCTTGGAAGCGGAAGCACATTTGACACCAGATCAGCTAACACGACTTAACACCATCATCCATGAAATTTTTGACGATATGCCCAATACCCTAGGGTGCACTAGTAAGGTCGAACACTTCATTAAAACTAACGCGAAGCCAATTAAACAAAGATTTTATCCTCTTTCCCCTGCTCTGCAAAAAATAGTGAATACCGAACTAGATTCGATGCTGAGAGATGAGATTATTAGTCCTTCTTCTAGTCCTTGGGCATCGCCCATTGTTATGGTTAAGAAGAAGGATGGTTCGTATAGGTTCTGTGTAGACTATCGTAAGATAAACAAAGTGACAAAAAGGGACGCGTACCCCCTTTCTTTAGTTTCCGGTACTCTTTGATAAATTGTGTAATGCCAGATATCTAACTTCGCTGGACGTAAAGAGTGCGTACTGGCAGGTTCCAGTAGCCAAAACCTCACGCCCTATCACTGCATTTAGCGTACCGAATCGTGGGTTGTTTTAGTTCAACAGAATTCCGTTCGGATTACATAATAGTACGGCTACTTGGCAACGTTTGATCGATGACGTGCTTGGATTAGACTTGGAACAATACGTGTATGTGTATTTGGACGATATCTGTATCGTTTCCTCTCAATTTGACAAACACCTGGAAGTCCTTGAGGAGGTCTTTCTACGGCTTAAGTCAGCGGGACTGACTGTAGCTTGCGATAAGTGCAAGTTTTGCCGTTCCGAGATAAAATATCTTGGATATGTGATCAATAGTAAAGGTCTCCAAGTTGACCCAGGGAATGTTTCAGCTATTTTGGAATTCCCTCCTCCCAAAAATGTTACGGAAGTACGCCGATTTTTAGGACTTTGCTAATGGTATCGCCTTCTTATTCTTAACTTTTCGTCTGTTATTGCACCTATTTGTAAACTTCTTCGAAAAAGTCACCAATTTTCTTGGAGTCTGGATTGTGCGACTTCTTTTTCAACAATTAAGGGATTATTAGTCTTCGCCCCAATAATGAATTGCCCTGATTTTGATGAGCTTTTTGTTATACAGATTGATGCCAGCGATTATGGCTTGGGCGCAGTGCTGTCTCAAACGTAAAATGTTGTAGAAAATGTAATTAGTTATATCAGTAGGTCGCTTGCCCCTAACGAACGCAAATTTAGCACTACTGAAAAAGAGTTCCTCGTTGCGGTATGGGCCATTGCAAAATTTCGATCTTATGTTGAAGGTAGTAAATTTACAGTTGTGACCGATCACTTTGCCTTATTATGGCTAGATAATTTAAAAGATCCTGCAGGTCATTTAGCACGCTGGAGCGTTCAACTGCAACAATACGACTTTAATATAATACATCGCCGAGGAAAGGACAACATTGTCCCCGATGCTTTGTCCCGTGCTGTCTCGATTATTAATTAAATTGAGGCTAATACGGTTTCCCCCAAACCTCACTTTACCGATATCCAAGATAGGTGGTACATAAAAATGTGTAAATTGGTGTCAAAAATCCTTTAAATTTTCCGAATTGAAGGTATGATGGTGCCAACCTATTTAAAAATTGTAGAAATCTGTATCCAGAGCTAGAACTCCCTACTACCGAATGGAAAATAGTAGTGCCCAAATCTCACCGAATTGATCTCATTAGTCAGAGTCATGATAGCGCTACTGCTGGACATTTGGGAGTGTTTAAAACCTATCACCACCTTATGAACAATTACTTTTGGCCAAAAGCTAAAAGCGATGTTAGTAAATATGTACGGAATTGGCGCACTTGCGTTGCGTGCAAGGGGGAACAAAAACCCCCCGCTGGTCTAATGTTAGGACTCCCGGATATAGCTCGTCCGTGGGAACTCATATTTGTAGATATAGTTGGCCCCTCTCCTAGATCTACTTCAGGTTATAAGTATGTTTTAAGCGTTAAGGATTACCTGAGTAAGTTCTGCATATTTTTCCCTATGAGAGAAGCAACGTCCTCTAAAGTGTCTGAACTATTGGAAGATCACGTGTTTTTATTATTTGGTGTTCCGAAAACCGTGATCTGTGATAACGGCAAGCAATTTCAGGGTCGCCATTTCAAAAACCTTCTAAGAAACTATAACGTGCAAGTTAAGTACACCTCGTACTATCACCCTCAACCCAATGCGGCTGAACGCCAGCATCGATCCCTGAAGACTATACTGATAGCTTTTGTTAGAAATAACCAGCGTAGTTGGGCTTCGCTCTTGCAAAAAGCGGCTTGTGCAATCCGTACCTTACGCCATCTAACTATAAATTTGACCCCATATTTCGTTAACTTTGGCAGTGAAATCATTCTTGATGGCAACATTCACCATTTACCTCGAGTGCCGATGAAAGATAGCGACACGGACAAAGTACCTGAGCCCGTCACACGTCATGGTATGTTTAAGAAGGTTTTTATAGATATTAGAACCCGGCTAAACAGGCTTTTAATCGCTGTAAAAAGGTGTATGATCTAAGGCGACGTCCCGATAGTTACACTGTGGGTCAAAAAGTTAGGCACCGAAACTATGTGTTGTCGGATGCAAGTAAATATTTCTCCAGTAAATTAGCCCCCAAATTTGTAGGGCCTTTTACAATCTCAGAGTGCATATCCCCGTGGACTTATCGACTTCGAGATAGTAATGGTAAAGAAGATTGTATGTGGCATGCAAAAGACTTGCGTTTGAATCCGGATGGTATATAGTGTTGTGCAGTTTATTTCTTTTTTTTATTTAGTATTAGTTTGGAATATGTATATCATTAGTTCGTACGACCTTTAGGTCATCATAAGAGTTGTTCATTTGATTTGAGTACTTTCGAATATTATGAGTTGTTTTGGTGTACATGTTTTGACTTCTCATCTGTGCAGGAAGTGGATTTTACTGGTTGTTATACTTTAGAATAGTAGTAGAGTGTTGTGGGTTCGAGTCCCACGTTTCAATTTTTTTTTTGTAAAGGGGGGAATGTTACGGTTCAATTTTACGTAGCGCGGTTCTCAATTTTAAGATATACTTCGTTTTCAAATACGACGCCTATGGTTTATTTCGTTATTGTAATTTATCAAGTTTCGTTCATAAATTCAAGTTTTAATTTTTGTGTGTTGATAGTTTGCATAAAACTACTTCTTATCACTTCAATACGAGTGTAACATATAAATTTTCCTATAAATTTGTTCATTGACTTTAGCGCGGTACATCTATTATTTTAGTCTTTATATTAACAACATTTATATAATTGATTCAGTCATTATTGCATATTTAATAACCAATAAACTTACAAAGCACACTTCAATTTTAATTACAATTATAATCTACTGCATACTACATATTCCTTACTGATAACATTTATATATACAAACTTGTTAACGTGTTCCTACATCTTGAAGTATTTAACATTTCAATTTGTTGCGACGATTGGCGATTGACTATCACTTTTCGTTTCTTAGTTGAACTGGAAAGTCGCTTGGTGTTGAAAAACACTCAAGATGTTCAGGAAAGTCAAGTTTTCCTGGCAAAGACGTCGTAAAAAACGGACACAATGTTAAAAGTTGTCCAAGACAACTAAAGTAGAAATGTAGTGTGCAAATCCTCTTTGCGAGCGGTTTGTTAAAATGTGTAAGCATATAAAATTAATTATTTTATTACAGTGTAACTTCGGTAACTCTGGAAATATAGATAATCTCGTAATGGTTTTGAAGTAATTTCACATAATTTCGATGCAGTCCTAGCTCATCAGAAAATATTTTATTTGGTTTGGTTCAATTAAATTTATGGAACTCGTTTAGAAGACAAATGAGTAAGCAACTTTGTTCGACACATGGCCGCTATGTAGCCGACGTGTTCATCTGATGTACGTGTCGTTTGAAGGTTATAGGTCATTGCCGCTATGGGTAAGAAAGTAGTAGTTCTAAAATAATGCTAAGGTTACAAAGTCCATTACGTAAATTTTGCATGTAATGATTTCCTTTTGATGCTTGTTTTACTTCAAGTTGCTGTATGCAATCTATTGTGACTTGTATGAATAATTTTGTTAATTAATTTTAAAAAGCTTATTTTGTAAAGTATAAAGTACAATGAGTACTACAACTTTTGTAATTAAAGGTGTGTCAACCTAAGATATTATATCTCACCGGTTGTACAGGTGTAGACATACTGTCAACACAGTTATCTTGTTTATCACAAATTAAATACTAATATGTTAATTTATAGGACCTGAGTCCTGTATGATGAAAATTGAACTTAAAGTAATCTGTCAATTTTTAATATTTGCCAAAAGTTAGGTAAGATATTTGTAAACATTGTAAGGTCGAAGTAGCGCTACAGTGACTACCTAATAAAAAAAATAAAAAAATAATGTCTATAGTTAAGTATGTGATTTAAAAATTACATTCATAAAATTGAATTTTATTAAGTACTCTTATTTATTATGATGTTATCGACTTTTCTTAAAAGAGAATACAGAATTATTTTTTCCTGACTTCAGTTTATTTTTCAATAATCTTAAATCTTCCAAATTTTGTTCGGTATTTACAAGTTAAATTTATCCGAAAAAGCACCACGATAGTGGAAACCAATTGAACTTGATTCAATGATTACATATTCATACTGATGCTTAAAGTAAATAGGGTGTCTATGTTGGTAGAAATTGTTTCAGAGTTGCTCTACTCATGGTTAGATCCTTGAAGAAGACGTTCAGAAGTAAGTATGATATTTGTGACAATCAGACTTTGTATTTAAAGTTGTTTGTGATAATATAGGTTTCCAAATTTTCCTTTAAGCATATTCATGTAGTCAATTGCTTTATTAAAAATTTAGGTGGCGTCCTTATTTAGTTTTTTCAACTTAAATATACCCACTGACCCAATCTCATGCGACCGTGGGCCAAAAACTCAGTTAGCAAATGTCTTAAGAGTGTTCTTTTACTATAAGACAATTTCCATCCAAACCTTACCCTGGACTTGATACAATTATACAAGAACTCTCGATGGGTAATGTTCAATCTGCCACAGTTTATTGTAGAATAGATTGATAGAAAAAAATATAGATAACACGAGTCGTGATTATTTGTTCTATTCTTATTTTGATCCTCGATGCTTGGTAACGTGCATCTTATCGTGAACTAATTTGTGGTTCCGCCCTTATTATTTTAATTGGGGAATTGATGATCCGTTATTTAAAAGCGAATTATTAGTGAAAATTTTATATTTGCTCTGCTCTTCTGAGAATTTTATAAAAGTTGGAGGTAAGGTTATTTATAATTTTTATACACGTATACTTCATACTGTTATTTTCTTTGTAGGACACACATTTGAAAACTCGTTAATAACATCGAGTTTTGTTCTTATGATTTAAGCCCGTTTTGTAAAGGAACAGGAAAACGGTAAGGTAAATAGTAGGTGTGTTCACATCTAATTATATTTCAGGGTTGCAGTTTGCAGTTTTACAGCTTTGTAGTTTGCAGTCTTGTAGTTTGTAGTTTTGCAGTTCAGTTGAAGATACTGTTAGTATTAAATGCAAGGTGCTTGTTATTTCAGTTTGGTGCATTATGTACGTATTTTATTGAAACAAACTCAGGCGTATCTGCAAGATACGATATCCGCGCTCAAGACCTGTTCTGGTAAGGTCCTTCTATATTATAAGTGTAAGTTACATATTGAAAAGTAAGTTGGTTTCATTATCCCAAGCGCTTGAATTTAAGCCTAGTTATGTTGTAAAGTTGATGCTTATGATCAACCCTGTAAATATTAGAAACCATAACTGTGTCAGTAAACATTATATGTTATTTGTATTTCCTTGTTGTCGAGTTTCATGTCCGTTAAGCATCTACAGATTGTGTGAGAAAATTCCTAGATTGATTTCGCGGGTGGCGTACAGTTCCGATTTAGGTGGCGCTCTCCAACACTCTTGTTGACCGTGTCGACCTTAGGTTATTTGTATCTTGGTTCAAATTCCCACTCCCACTCACCGACCAGAGCCTAGTCGGGGTAAAATACGGTTACTCCTGCGGCTAACGGTGTGTATGTTTTTTTTGTGTTAGGAAACCGTGGCAATACAAGATCAATTTTTACATGACATAGGTATCCATTAGAATAGGTTACAATAATTTCATATTATTATTTAGGTATCATTTATATACGCTTGTTCTTCTATTTCATAGCGCCACCTGTGTTTCAATTTGCCAGTAATTTTTTTAAATCATCAATCGGCACCATTCGAAGCCGTTTGTTAAGTAGAGCCCGTGTGGCAGGGTAAGATTATGGTCACAAATAGGCGCTTAGCCTGGTGGATTGGTAATGTTGCTTCGTAATATGAAACAAGTCCTTGATTAAAGTTAGCGGACCTAAATTTATATAAAAATTGTTCAAGGTTATGTTAATGTGGTGAACGGGCCTTTATTAATTTCAATTAGTACATTCTATCTAATTGCAGTAATATTTAATAGAATTTTTTCAGAATTTTGTTTTCAGTTTTGGTTCGTTGGTATGCTGCAGAAATTGTGCTGTATGGTAATAGAGTCTAAGGTCAGACTGAAACAAATTTTTTCTATACAAGGCTGGCCTCACTCATGGGCGCTAGTGAAACGTTTTTTCTTTTTTATCAACTGCACGCCCCACGTTGAGTGGCAGTAAAACGAATTTAACTGGGCCCTAACCGTTGCCGGTGCCATTGAAACATATTCTTTTATATGTGCGGCGTCAGTGTTACAAATTTTCTAAATGGGCGCCAGTGAACAAAGTCTTCCGACATAACTAGGGGTCTATTCCTTGAGCAGAGCTATGAGAAATGGGGGGGGGGGGGTAAGTCGAAATCTGTTTGTAGATCAAACTTAATCTAAACCAAATAGGCGCCACCAAGTCCTGACTTAATTATGATAATTGCATGGCATATTTCTAAGGGCGGACGTGGAGACCCAAAAAAAAGATCGCCTTCGCTGACAAAAACCTGTCTTAATAAAATAAGACGCAGCTCCTGTAAGAAATTGTAATAGTTAAATAAATAAAAAAGTGGAACACTATTTGTGTCCAGCAAAAATACATAAAGAAGTAGTTAAAAAGATATTTCCAATATAAAATTGGCATCAAATTCCTACTCGTAAGGATGTTAGCTTTATGTGATTAGATTTGATCATACTTGATCAAAATAAAAAACTTTAATCTGGAACCAATTGTTTACTAAGAAAAATCTCTTCTAAAATAATGTGACTTGTAACAAAAAGTTAATCATTAACTGTATCAATCTATAACTTTCAACTTCATGTTCGTCTTAATTATTTTTAATCAAATACTCTACAGTATGACATGAACTTGTTGTACAAATAGGGTTCCGACCTGTGCAGATCTGTTCAGGCAGATGACAAATTAATAAGTTCTAAAAATGTTAGCATTCAAGTTTTCTAAATTACATATGCAAGTTTTAATTTATATAAAGCTGATCACAAAAATAGACGTGTTTACATCTCTTGTACTAAAGCTGTTCGAGGCATTTGCCTTTAAAAATACATCTGTCAGCAGTACACAGCAGAAAAATATGTGACGTCAGTAACACCTGTTGACGTTACCGACGATTCATAATGAGCCACGCGTGTTGTTTTCTTAAAACATCAAATCAGTAAACTTTAGTTTTAATACTGGAAAATCCAGCTCAGCAGTTAGTTGAAACTTTTACAATATTCATGCATTACGCATCAAAACAAATTAACGTGTTCCTAGCTTTGAAACACATAAAAAGAACTTATAGCTATCTACGAACCAAAACTGCATTTGTCGCATTGTAGCAAGGAAAGATGGGATCCTCGTTATTTCAAGCAACGATAACAGCGTTTGTAGCGTGAACCAAATTCATCCAAAACAACTTCTACCATGAATTCGTCCCACGTGTCGAATCAAATCTTGTTGCAATACATTCTGCAGCCGTTGTAATCCCGAAATTGAATTACGCCGCCTTTCTAAGGTAGCATCTTTACATTGTCCTTGTGTGTCTTAAAAGTTTGCATTCCAAGTGTCGTCTTCTAAAAATTGCCTTCTAAATTTCATATTCTAAATTTCGTGTTCTAAGAGTCGCATTCTAAGTTGTTGCATTGTAAGTTGTCGCATTGTAAGTTGTCGCATTGTAAGTTGTCGCATTGTAAGTTGTCGCATTGTAAGTTGTCGCATTGTAAGTTGTCGCGCTAAATAAATTATCTCAAATTAAACAAGTTAACAAACTATATACATTACCGACCGTTATTCGAAGATGTGTTCACTCATTAAAGTGGATTCGCAAATTGCCGGCCTGCAATTTAGGGTACATGTTAATGCTTCTACTACATATGGCCGTCTATCTACAAAACTAGCTCGGGCGGCCGAGGCGTCCGTCAAACAGAGATGTGTTTGTAAATAGCTGTAGATGACACAGATATTTAGCCACAAGTAGATTACCAAAGGTCGATGCGGGCTTAACGTATTACTATTGTTGTTAATAAAATTGTTATATTATTCTCGCAATTTTATGGAGGGATTTATTATCAAAAATAAAATTGTTACACTATCCCTTTCCTAAAAGAAAAAAAATCTTTTTTAACAAAGAAAAATTTAAGTAAAACAAATACAAAAGGTTTTTCTTTTTTATAAATATATACTAGCCTCTTCTACATTCTTAATTATCATTATAAATTCTTATGAACCTACTAAAACGAGGGGGACAAATATCTACAAATTTGAGTGTGTCGATAACTACGTGTACCAAGCGTCCATAGGGAGACAAAATCTGGGAGTCACAATCGGTGTATGTCAAAATTGAGAGAGGTCAAATTAAAAAGTCAAACACTCCACGGGACAAAAAAATTAATCAAAGTCTAAATTTAAAGTAACCCTTTAACTAGAGTTTTCTTACTCCTACTAAGGCTAGTATCTACTAACTATAACTAAACACATTAAAAATTATCTTGATTTCCAAAAATAACAACTCCACTTCCTGGAGCTCAAGCAACTCTATCAACCAAAAAAAGGAACGCTACAACATCAAAATAGCATCACAATTCAAAACATTATCATTTCAAGGTGATAATCAAAACTAAGGTAACCTAACTAACAGGTTACTTACAAAAATCGAATTCAAAATTGAACCAGTTAGGGCTGTAATCTCCTACACCCTACTGATTATCCTATCACTAATTTTCAAACAACACATCTTATTAGTGATGGATCAAATGGTGAGGTTCACCGCGCAAACCTCTAATCTTATCAAACAAAAAATTTTGAAAGGTCCGAAATAAGGGAAAGAATAAGCCAATATTCTCTCTGCCTAAATATGTAGAAATCAGGACTAGCAACTTAAATAGTCAACTTATTTCTACTTTTTAATGATATCTTCGAATGATATCTTCTAATGATATCTTTTAAAGACATCTTCTAATAACATCTTCTAATAACGCGCGACGAATTCAACCAGCATGCACCCCAATGCACACCACAAAACCACTACACAAAACCTTGACCACAGGTTTCAATTATCAAACAAAATTTTCAAACAAAATAAGTTACAAAAGGACAGTCTCCATTTAGTATTAGTTAAACGATACTAAATCAAAAATCTGAACAAAACGAAGCAAATAACGATTGTTTTACTTACAAGCAAAGGAATGACTAGACTGGAACTAATCGTCAGGATCATCATTCTCATCTGGATATGATGCTTCAACGGGATTCAAGTCCTTAACATGCCATTATCCGGCTTTTGTTCCATCCTCATTCTCTAATTCATATACTAAATTGGAATGTTTTTTACGAACTTTACACAAAATGAACTTTGGAGCTAACTTAGCGGAGAATTTATCACTAGCACTCGAAAGTACCTTATTAGTCCTCCAAGCGCTTTCTCCGACTTGGAATGAAATGTCTCTTCTTCTAAGATTGTAGCGTTTACTCTAACGTTGATAAGCTATATTTAAATTTTCACGGACACTCCCAAAAATATCAAACAAAGGTTGACGATCCAAAACATAAGACGGTCTACTCCTAGAAACAACATCTACATCCTCACCGGGTTCAAAATTGTTACTATATGCTTTTCCACTTAAGAGTACCTGACGACCAAAGACTAAAAAATTTGGAGAATAGTTGGTGGATTCGTGTTTTGCTGAATTAACTGCGTACTGAATTTTTGATATCCCATTAATCCATGTATCATGTTCTTCTACGTAAGAACGGATGGCAGTACCAACTGTCTTATTAATTCTTTCCACAAAATTGCATTGAGGAGCATAAACAGCATTGTACCAAATCTTTTGGATTTTGTACCTTGCACATAAAGCTTTAGAAACACGTCCAATCAATTCTGGACCATTATCACAAATAACAAATTAAGGTACGCCGTAGACAAGAAACACTTTTTCTTCTAAAAACTTTTCAATCAAAGGTTGTAAGATCGAATACTTCGAGAACCAGTCACCAACAATTAAAAGCCATTTTCCTGCTTTTCAATCATCAATAAAAAACCAATCACGACGATAGCTAACAAAAAAAAACAGTGTTCAGGTACACTCTCACCCTACTACCAACCGAACTGTCGAAACAACTACAATGCTTCACAACGCCTAAATTTGCTAGAGTGACAAACCCTCTACGAGTCTTACCTAGACTAACAATACAAAAACTACATCAACTCAAAAAAAAAATTATGATGCAAAAATTCTAGAGCGACCAACACACTCGAGTCTCGTCTAGACTTACGTAATGCTGAGCGACCAACTCTTCCTGAGTCTCGTCTAGACTAACATACTGCTGAGCGACCAACCACGACGACAAGTTCCGCCTAGACTAAATTGCGTTGCAATGCTGATCTAAATAAAAATCTGCTAACAAAATCAAAAACGTGCTTATGCACAAGAGCAATTCTCAAATGATACGACAACAGCTCAAACCGATGTACCCTCAAAATAGAATCTGTAGCCTTATCATCAAATTCGGACAAAATGTTCTTTATTGACTCAAGCGAATTAAACTCCAGGCTTATCAGCTTCTTTATCTAACAGTCTTCCTAAAATTTTTCTTTTCTCCAAAACTGGTCTCTCACTCACTACTCCTCTAATTTTCAGTTCATACTCCAGTTCCTCCTTAAGTAGACAAACAATTTGGAATTTTTCCGACATGATTGCAATAGCCTAATATTTTAATAAAACCAAACTGATAAATCTAAATGATTTGAGCCTTACGAAAATTGTCAAAACAAATTCGGGCAACTAAAGGTAAAAGTCAACAAGTGTATTTGGTAAAATAAATTTTGCCAAAACAATATCAAAAAAAATTTTATTGGGTCAAAACAGAATGAAAGTTAAAAATAAATTTGACTAAGGTAATTAATTGACTGAATTGTGGTTAATGTCTCAACCAAACTTATATCAAGAGCAAATTTAAACAAACAAATCTTAATGCAAAATAAATTTTGAGCAAACAAATTTCGAGCCCTACAAACTTTGAGCAAACAAATTTCGAAGCAAAACAAATTTTAAACAAACAAATTTCGTAGCAAAATAATTTTTGAACAAACAAATTTCGAAGCAAAATAATTTTTGAACAAACAAGTTTCGAAGCGAAATAATTTTTGAACAAACAAATTTCGAAGCCCTAGACGTTGGGCGCTAGTGAAACAAATTTTTTCTATACAAGGCTGGCCTCACTCATGGGCGCTAGTGAAACGTTTTTTCTTTTTTATCAACTGCACGCCCCACGTTGAGTGGCAGTGAAACGAATTTAACTGGGCCCTAACCGTTGCCGGTGCCATTGAAACATACTTTTTTATATGTGCGGCGTCAGTGTTACAAATTTTCTAAATGGGTGCCAGTGAACAAAGTCTTCCGACATAACTAGGGGTCTATTCCTTGGGCAGAGCTATGAGAAATGGGGGGGTAAGTCGAAATCTGTTTGTAGATCAAACTTAATCTAAACCAAATAGGCGCCACCAAGTCCTAACTTAATTATGATAATTGCATGGCATATCTCTAAGGGCGGACGTGGAGACCCAAAAAAAAAGGTCGCCTTTGCTGACAAAAACCTGTCTTAATAAAATAAGACGCAGCTCCTCTAAGAAATTGTAATAGTTAAATAAATAAAAAAGTGGAACACTATTTGTGTCCAGCAAAAATACATAAAGAAGTAGTTAAAAAGGTATTTCCAATATAAAATTGGCATCAAATTCCTACTCATAAGGATGTTAGCTTTATGTGATTAGATTTGATCATACTTGATCAAAATAAAAAACTTTAATCTGGAACCAATTGTTTACTAAGAGAAATCTCTTCTAAAATAATGTGACTTGTAACAAAGAGTTAATCATTAACTGTATCAATCTATAACTTTCAACTTCATGTTCGTCTTAATTATTTTTAATCAAATACTCTACAGTATGACATGAACTTGTTGTACAAATAGGGTTCCGACCTGTGCAGATCTGTTCAGGCAGATGACAAATTAATAAGTTCTAAAAATGTTAGCATTCAAGTTTTCTAAATTACATATGCAAGTTTTAATTTATATAAAGCTGATCACAAAAATAGACGTGTTTACATCTCTTGTACTAAAGCTGTTCGAGGCATTTGCCTTTAAAAATACATCTGTCAGCAGTACACAGCAGAAAAATATATGACGTCAGTAACACCTGTTGACGTTACCGACGATTCATAATGAGCCACGCGTGTTGTTTTCTTAAAACATCAAATCAGTAAACTTTAGTTTTAATACTGGAAAATCCAGCTCAGCAGTTAGTTGAAACTTTTACAATATTCATGCATTACGCATCAAAAGAAATTAACGTGTTCCTAGCTTTAAAACACATAAAAAGAACTTATAGCTATCTACGAACAAAAACTGCATTTGTCGCATTGTAGCAAGGAAAGATGGGATCCTCGTTATTTCAAGCAACGATAACAGCGTTTGTAGCGTGAACCAAACTCATCCAAAACAACTTCTACCATGAATTCGTCCCACGTGTCGAATCAAATCTTGTTGCAATACATTCTGCAGCCGTTGTAATCCCGAAGTTGAATTACGCCGCCTTCCTAAGGTAGCATCTTTACATTGTCCTTGTGTGTCTTAAAAGTTTGTATTCCAAGTGTCGTCTTCTAAAAATTGCCTTCTAAATTTCGTATTCTAAATTTTGTGTTCTAAGATTCGCATTCTAAGTTGTTGCATTGTAAGTTGTCGCATTGTAAGTTGTCGCATTGTAAGTTGTCGCATTGTAAGTTGTCGCATTGTAAGTTGTCGCGCTAAATAAATTATCACAAATTGAACAAGTTAACAAACTATATACATTACCGACCGTTATTCGAAGATGTGTTCACTCATTGAAATGGATTCGCAAATTGCCGGCCTACAATCTAGGGTACATGTTAATGCTTCTACTACATATGGCCGACTATCTACAAAACTAGCTCGCGCGGCCGAGGCGTCCGGAGAGGGACAGTCAAACAGAGATGTGTTTGTAAATAGCTGTAAATGACACAGATATTTAACCACAAGTAGATTACCAAAGGACGATGCGAGCTTAACGTATTACTATTGTTGTTAATAAAATTGTTATATTATTCTCGCTATTTTATAGAGGGATTTATTATGAAAAATAATATTGTTACAAGACTTTTGTCCTTGACACGAGATAAGCGCTAGAAGATAAGAAACATTCGTTGTTCTGTGAGCAGAGAACACGCTTAAATTATAAAAATTAAACAACCTGTTTGGTTGGTGTCATTTGTTTGGTAAATATCACAGTACGTCGCAAGCATTAAAATATTGGTTTACCTATGTAGGGTGTAATATTTAGTTGCTAAATTTCAAATTGATTTAGGCAGAGATTTGGTAAAAAACACCATACGAAAAGTATGTTGACATTCCAAAAATCTATTTAGCTTTGCATACTTACAACATTTTATGATTTGATACAAGAAAAGGTTGGTTATGAGCAAGTATTGCTGATAATTTGTAGAGTTGAAGTTTTAGAAAAGTATTTCCAATGTCATTTAATGTTAATGAGAAATAAGACATTCACTGACATATTTGAAATATTTAAAAAATTTTGTTTTCCCAGAAAATAGCATTTATGTTTTTTACTGAAACTACTTTTACATCGAAATTGAGGTTTCTAAGCTGTAAGTAAATCACATCTGCTTTAAACAGATTATTAAAGTCTCACTGTAATTTGAATAACTATATAGAGATTATTTGCTTGATACCTAATATTTCTTTTTTGAAATACCTCTTTTTATAAAAATAATAATTCTTTGTTACGCAAACTGCTAAATAAAAAAAAAGGAATTTCAATTATATAATTATTTACGCTTACGTTACTCATTCATTTTTCACAAATATGTTCAAAACAATATAATTTTGAGTACTTTTATGGGGATAAAAATATTTGTCGAAGGTGAGTGGAAGTCAGTGACCCCTAAAATTAGTAATTGTGTGAGATACTATCAGAGGTTCTGCTAGTGTAGGCCTACTATATCTATATCCGTTTGGGATGACACTGTCGTTCTCTTTAATTTTTTTATTTTAAAAATATAAACAGTTTTGAGAACACTTTGTGCTCCTTTGTTTACCTAAATATAACACTTTTATTTTAGAAGTTGCGTGTTTTTTCAGGGGGACAAATTTTTTATTCAGCAAAAGGCCATTCCTTTTTATTGAGGGTCTCCACATCCGCCTTCAAAGTACACTTAGTCTAAATAAATTTTATTCCAGGACTTGGTGGTGCTCAGTTTTTTTGTTTTTGCTGTGGTTTACTGTCGAATATAGTCATAGGAATCCATTACTACGTCTCAAAAGCTCTCGCAGAGGTTAGAGCTATAGCTAGTCGCAAGTAATCCTCTTTCAATGACCTTTAGTCAAAGAAAGAGGACAGGTTTTTCTTCTAGGTTTTAGCCAGTAGAGTAAAAAGCCAACGAAACAAAAGAATATAAGGGTCGACTATCTTTCCATATATTCTGAAATTATCTGTGCTGCAAGGACGGATTTGTTTTGATATCACTTCTATGCAGGTACACAAAAATTAAACAGGTCTTTGGTTTTATTTATTTATTATATAGCTTGTGTTTACATGCAATTATATGTACATGACAAAATGAAGAATTGAAAATATAAAAGGGGGCTATCACATCGAAACTAACTCGGTTTAACCATTAACGCCCAGCGGCACATAATTGTGCTTGTGTCTACATGCAATTAAATGTTTAAGACAAAATGGAAAATTGAAAATACAAAAGGAACGTTACCAGAGCGAAACTTACTCGATTTAACCATTAAAGCCCAGCAGCACATAAACGTGCCGGTACATTTCCAATCCAGTGTGTGTGTCTGCCTTATAGTAATTTCTTTTGTGCGCCTCCATTATTTTATTACATAATGTTTTGTATTTGACTTACACTAAACACTTCGGTCAACTATTTTTACAATAAAAATAGAATTTTTAATTACTTCAATGTATTATATTTCGATAGAAAATGGTGGCACATTCACGTGCCAATGGGCAAATTCGATATCTTTATGGGCAGATAGTTATTTACGGCTGATCTTATTTGCGATTTGTCTTTGTTCTATTTTCAGAAACCGAGTAGTATTGTTATGGATTTATGGTTGTTTACAGTAATAGAGATAATTCAATATTTAGTAGTCGTTGTGTCTGTGTTTGTACAGTTTCTATGCATTACAAGTTGTTAAATTTTTTATTTCTTCGGAAATCGTGTTATTTTCTGTTGTTGATAGAATCAGTTTCACAGTTAGAAATGTTTGTAACTACATACAAGATATAGATGAAAATTTGTATATTGAACAGATTTTATATTATACATATATTATGTTCCCTTTCGCGTCTATAGGTATGGAAAGAGTAAAAACGGTAAAGGCTTTCTTTTAAATGATTTACTAGATGAACTTGAAAATGATGACAACTTGGCATTGGCTACATTTTCTATTGCGATGGGTCCACCCTTCGAAAATGATGGCATGAAAAGCTGCGAAAATTCAGATGCTTCGACATAGAAGCTACTTGCGGTAAAAATTACTTCCCTAGCAAAATCTTATTATCAGAGTATATTACTACGCGGGTAGCAATAAAAATACTATGTTAGATGACAGTATAAAAGCAGATACTTCAAAGAAATTGATCATTATTAAAAGCCAAGACGATATTCCTTCCGCAAAACGTACTTCTAAAGAAATAAGGATCGAAAAGCACAATTAAGAATAAAAAGTAACAAAATCGACAAGGAAAGAAATAAACAAAAAGAAAGAGTATGGAACGAAAACGAAACAATACTCGAAGTAGACGCATAAAAGGAATTCAGGCAGGCAGCACACAGCACATTAGTCCTCCATAATCCTCCAAACTCATCCGCCTTCCATTATCCCCGGTTCTGCTCTGTCCTCCACCATTTTCCAATCTCCTCAGTCCTTATTCATCCTACAACCTCCTTACTCCTACATGCCCCTCCGTCTTCTTCCATCATCCTCCAATTTCCTTCGTCCTCCATCATCTTCCAACCTATTGCGTACTTTACCATCCATATAGCTCTTCCGTTCTCTATCGTCCTCTTACGTCTTCGGCCTCCATAAACTTGCAACCTCTTCCGTCCTCCATCATCCTCTAAACTCCTTTATCCTCCATCATTTACCAATTTTCTCCGTCTTCCATCACCCTCTTACCCGCTCCGTCTTCCATCACCCTCTTACCCGTTCCGCCTTCCATCATCCTCTACCTTTGTTCGTCCTCCATCATCCTCTTAGATCCTCCGTCTTCCATCATCGTCGAACCTCCACCGCCTTCCTCACTCCCCTACACTATTACCCTCAAGTCTACTCCGTCTTCCACAGCTGTCACTTTAACAAAGTTTTTAGTTAGCGCTTGAAGTGAGCGGATGTGTTTTGCAGAGCTCCTGACTACAAGGCTACATGTAAGTTTTTATGTAAGATTTATTATTTATTATATATAGTTTAAGCGTTTATATTTAGTATATTATACTTTTATTATTGTCTGGCGTTAATTTTAATACATAAGGCAGTAAATAAAACAAAAACAAAAATTGAAACCGAATAAATAATAAATAAATCGCGTTTTAATTTAAAATTTAACTAAAATCCGTTTTAAAATAAACGAACTTAAATTTCGGGCTAATAAATCAAAAATCTACTAAATAAATAACCAAAAATAAATTCAAAAAAATGTAAAAAGGCGTTTTAATAAATTTATTGAAAAAACCGAGTAAAATGGGCTAAAACAGCGTAAAACCAGCAAATAATTTCGGGAAAATTATATAACGTGCGTATAATAAAGTAACAATTTAAAAACCCAAATCAAGGCCTCTTTTTGAATCAAACAAATAACTAAAAACCGTAAATTTTAAAATAATTTACATATAAATATTCCATTTTAAAAAATTGTGTACTTTAAGATTCCTTAAAGTAAGTCTTTCGGCAAAATAGTGGTGTACACTTCAAGGTCGAGTAAAACCCGAGTAAACAAGCGGTAAGTGCTTCCGGTACCACGTTCCAATAACGGGTGTTTTAATTAGTTTGTTTCTAAATTTAAAGTCCGGTATTTTATAAATTTGTTTTTGAGGTAATTAGCTAGTTTGGATTTTAAATAAACAAATACAGTTTTGTTATAGTAGATTTTTAATTTTAATTTTATATTTATTGGGCTTGCTATCTTATTTTGTGATGGCGTAATAGCCGAATAACATAATAATTTATAGTTATTACATTGAATTAAATTTTATTCCTTTAAAAGGTGAGTGACTTGTGATAGGAAGTGCAAAGTGCGGAATTGTACAGGAAGACAATCGATAGGAAGTACATGTGCAACGAACTCTAGACTAGGTGTAATTGGAATTAGTAAATAAGCATAATTGCATAATCATTGTTAGCAGTTAAGAATTAATATAGAATAAGAGCATTATAAGTCTAACCCTCTGATGTAACAGTTGTACAGCACCTTAAAGTGATAATTAAATTAAATATGTGAAATGGTCTTCGACTTTGTTCTAATCACCTCTACTGAAGCCCCCAAGAGAACACTACATGGCGATCCTGCCAGCCCTGCTAATTCTGCCAGCCCTGCAAATTTTGCCTGTCCTGCTAGTTCTACAGATTAAATTATAATAACCGAAATTTGAAATGGGCACCAGCAATTCCAAAGAAGAAGTAGTTATTGCACAAACTGGAATGAATAATGGTTCGATAAATGGCTATTCAAATTCTGAGGTAATAGGTATTACGTCAGGTACAATTTTAGCGTTGTTGGGTATTTTATTACTTTTTAAAATGTTCAAGAAAATGTTGGACAAGAAGATTAGGAGAGAGGTCAGTAAAAGCCATCAGATTGTATAGTAAGAATTATTTTATTTTAAGCTATAAAAATTAAGTACGAGTTAAAATTAATGACGGAACAGTTGAAGCAATTTTAGAGGAATTTAAGATTTTTATTAAAAATTTAAATAAAGATGGTCAAGCAAGACGAAACGATTTAGATGTTACTAATAGGAAATTTGATTATTTGAATAGGTTATGCGAGTAGTATAGGTTAGAGAAAGATAAGATTAGAGTCGCAAAATTTGATAGTTCTGAAATTATCGATAAAGTTAAGCAGCACATAGCCATAATAGATAAGTGTATAGGAGATATTACTGAAGTTTTAAAAAGTAGGAAGTTAAGTATTTTAATTAGGAAAAATCAAGACACCATGGGTGAAAAGTTTGAATTAAAAGTAGCAGCCTCTATGATTCCAGCCATGGACGGTTCAGTAAATACCACCAAGCAAATGGTCGACGCAATTGAACTATATGATAGCTTGTTAGATGATGAAGGTAAGAGATTGTTAGTTAGTTTTGTCATAAAAATTAAGTTAAGTCAAAATGCTAAAATGCGATTAGACAGTAAGTATGAGAATGTAGAAGCGCTTGTGAACGATATCAAGTATCATCTTTTAACTAAAAAATTAGCATCAGAATTGTCCGCCGAATTAAATAACTCCAGACAAAATAATAAATCAATTGAAAATTTTGGTAAAACGATCGAAGAATTAATGGTCAATTTAACAATAGCTCAAGCAGAGGGTAACAAACAATCATTAAAAATTTTGACAGCCGCTAACGAAAAAATTGCATTAAACGTATTTACAAACGGAATAAGGGACGAAAATTTAAGAACAATTATAAAAGCTCGAAATTACGATAAATTAAAAGACGCCATAATAGCCGCGAAAGAAGAGGAAATTGCAAATAAACCTCAGCAAATGTATTACACAACTGGAAAAGGTCGTCAATTTACTAGACGCGTAAAATATCAACAATAATACAAATAGAAGTCAACGTACCTCACACACCAGGTATCAAGGTCAAGGATATAACTCATGCACGTTCATGAACACTAGAGATCGAGGAAATGCATACGTAAGTAAAACTGTAAGAGGTCATCAGTTTCATAATAGGGGAAACCATCGCAATTTTTACATCAACTCGTCAGAGAAAAACTGCACAGAAAATACATTAGACCAAACTACGGAACCGAAAACATTTTTTCGAGACCCCCCCGAATAATTTAAGAAATGTTCACAACATTTTAAATATTAATAGTATAAATTTCATAGAAGTAGGATACAATAACAATACAATTAAATTAATTTTAGATACAGGAGCATCAGTAAGTTGAAACGTTTTTTGCTAAAAGCACCAGCCCCACATTGGGTGGCAGTGAAACGGTTTTTTCTTACTATTTCTTGCACCACGTTGTGTGCCAGTGAAACTAATCTTTCTTATAATTATCTTGCCTCACGTTGTGAGCAAGTATAACGAAGTCTTCCGACATAACTAGGGGTCTATTCCTTGGGCAGAGCTATGAGAAATAGGGGGGTAAGTCGAAATCTGTTTGTAGATCAAACTTAATCTAATCCAAATAGGCGCCACCAAGTCCTGACTTAATTATGATAATTGCATGGCATATTTCTAAGGGCGGACGTGGAGACCCAAAAAAAAAGGATCGCTTTCGCTGACAAAAACCTGTCTTAATAAAATAAGACGCAGCTCCTGTAAGAAATTGTAATAATTAAATACATAAAAAAGTGGAACACTATTTGTGTCCAGCAAAAATACATAAAGAAGTAGTAAAAAGATATTTCCAATATAAAGTTGGCATCAAAGATCTACTCATAAGGATGTTAGCTTTATGTGATTAGATTTAATCATACTTGATCAAAAAAAAAAAACTTTAATCCTGAACCAATTGTTTACTAAAAAGAACCTCTTTTAAAATAATATGATTTATAACAAAAATTTAATCAATAACTGAATCAATCCATAGTTTTCAACTTCAGGTTTGTCTTAATTATTTTTAGTCAAATACTTTACAGTATAATATAATTTATAACAAAAATTTAATCGATAACTGTATCAATCCATAGTTTTCAACTTCAGGTTTATCTTAATTATTTTTAGTCAAATACTTTACAGTATAATATAAGCTTGTTACACAGATAGGGCTCCGACCTGTGCAGATCTGTTCGGGCGGATGACAAATTAATTACTTCTAAAAATGTTAGTATTCAAGTTATTCGTTTTTTAAATTACATATGCAAGTTTTAATTTATATAAGGCAGATCTCAAAAATAGTCGTGTTTACATCACTTGTACTAAAGCTGTTCGAGGCATTTGCTTTCAAAAATACATCTGTCAGCAGTATACCGCAGAAAAATATATGACGTCAGTAACACCTGTTGACGTTACTAACAATTCCTAATGAACCAAATAGTTGAAGCTTTTACAATATTCATGCTTTTACGCATTAAAACAAATTACCGTGTTCCTAGTGTAAAACACATAAAAAGAACTTAAAGCTATCTGCGAACCAAAACTGCATTTCTCGCCTTGTTGCAAGGAAGGATGAGATCCTCGTTATTTCATGCAAAGATCACAGCGTTGTAGTGTGAACCAAATTCATACAAAACAACTTCTACTATGAAGTCGTTCCACGTGTAGAATCAAATACGGTGACGATACATTCTGCAGCCGTTGTAATCCTGTAGTTGAATTACGCCGCCTTACTAAAGTAGTAGCATCTTTACACTCTCTTTGTGTGTCTTGAAAGTTTGCATAACAAGTGTCGTCCTCTTAAAATTGCCTCCTAAATTTTATATTCTAAAAGTTGCATCGTAAGTTGTAGCAGTATACTTCGTCGCGCTAAATAAATTATCTCAAATTAAACAAGTTAATAAACTTTATACGTTACCAACCGTTATTCAAAGATGTGCTAACTCATCGAAGTGGATTCGCAAATTGCCGGCCTGCAATCTATGGTACATGTTATTGCTTCTTCCACATATGGCCGACTGACTACAAAACTAGCTCGGGCGGCCGAGGCGTCCGGGGAGGTACGTCAAACAGATTGTAAATAGTTGTAGATGACACAGATATTTAACCACAAATAGAATACCAAAGGACGATGCGGCTTTAACGTATTACTTTTGTTGATGAATGTAATTTACTATTGTTTTAATAAAATTGTTAAATTATTCTCGCAATTTTATGGAGGGATTTATTATCAAAAATAAAATTGTTAAATTGTTCTCGCAATTTTATGGAGGGATTTATTATCAAAAATAAAATTGTTACACTACCCCTTTCCTAAAAGAAAAAAAATCTTTTTTTTTTTAACAAAGAAAAATTTAAGTAAAACAAATACAAAAGATTTTTTTTTTAAATATATACTAGCCTCTTCTACATTCTTAATTATCATTATGAATTCTTATAAACCTATTAAAACGAGGGGGACAAATATTTACAAATTTGTGTGTGTCGGTAACTACGTGTACCAAGCGTCCATAGGGAAACAAAATCGGGTAGTCACAATCGGTGTATGTCAAAATTGAGAGAGGTCAAATTAAAAAGTCAAACACTCCACGGGACAAAAAAATTTATCAAAGTCTAAATTTAAAGTAACCCTTTAACTAGAGTTTTCTTACTCCTGCTAAGGTTAGTATCTACTAACTATAACTAACCACATTACTAATTATCTTAATTTCCAAAAATAACAACTCCACTTCCTGGAGCTCAAGCACTCTATCAACAAAAAAAGGAACGCTACAACATCAAAATAGCATAGCTATTCAAACTATTATCATTATAAAGTGATAATCAAAAAGGTAACCTAACTAATAGGTTTAAATTCAAAATATTATTATCACAAAGTGATAATCAAAACTAATGTAACCTAACTAACAGGTTACTTACAAAAATTGAATTCAAAATCGAACCAGTTAGGGCTGTAATCTCCTACACCCTACTGATTATCCTATCACTAATTTTCAAACAACACATCTTATTAGTGATGGATCAAATGGTGAGGTTCACCGTGCAAACCTCTGACCTTATCAAACAAAAATTTCTGAAAGGTCCGAAATAAGGGAAAGAATAAATCAATATTCTCTCTACCTAAATATGTAGAAATCAGGACTAGCAACTTAAATAGTCAACTTATCTCTACATTCTAAAAATATCTTTGAATGATATCTTCTAATGATATCTTTTAAAGACATCTTCTAATAACATCTTCTAATAACATCTTCTAATAACACGCGACGAAATCAACCAGTATGCACACAAATGCACACCACAAAACTACTACACAAAACCTTAACCACATGTTTCAATTATCTAACAAAATTTCCAAACAAAATGAGTTACAAAAAGGAAAGTCTCCATCTAGTATTAGTTACACACACTAAATCATAAATCCGAACAAAACGAAACAAACAAAGAAATGACTAGACTGGAACTAATCGTCAGGATCATCATTCTCATCTGGATATGATGCTTCAACGGGTTTCAAGTCCTTAACATGCCATTTTCCGGCTTTTGTTCCATCCTCATTCTCTAATTCATACACTAAATTGGAATGTTTTTTACGAACTTTACACAAAATGAACTTTGGAGCTAACTTAGCGGAGAATTTAATCACTAGCACTCGAAAGTACCTTATTAGTCCTCCAAACGCTTTCTCCGACTTGGAATGAAATGTCTCTTCTTCTAAGATTGTAGCGTTTACTCGAACGTTGATAAGCTACATGTAAATTTTCACGGACATTCCCAAAAATATCGAACAAAGGTTGACGATCCAATACATAGGAAGGTCTACTACTAGAAACAACATCAACATCCTCACCGGGTTCAAAATTGTTACTATATGCTTTTCCACTTAAGGGTACCTGACGACCAAAGACTAAAAAATTTGGAGAATAGTTGGTGGATTCGTGTTTTGCTGAATTAACTGCGTACTGAATTTTTGATATCTCATTATCCCAGGTATCATGTTCTTCTACGTAAGAACGGATGGCAGTACCAACTGTCTTATTAATTCTCTCCACAAAGTTGCATTGAGGAGCATAAACAGCATTGTACCAAATCTTTTGGATTTCGTACCTTGCACCCAAAGCTTTAAAAACACGTCCAATCAATTGTGGACCATTATCACAAATAACAAATTGTGGTACACCGTAGACAAGAAACACTTTTTCTTCCAAAAAATTTTCAATCAAATGTGCCTTGGCACCGCGCAAAGGTTGTAAAATCGAATACTTCGAGAACCAGTCACCAACAATTAAAAGTCATTTTCCTGCTTTTGAATCATCAATAAAAAACTAATCACGACGATAGCTAACAAAAAAATCAGTGTTTAGGTACACTCTCACCCTACTACCAACCGAACTGTCGAAACAACTATAATGCTTCACAACGCCTAAATTTGCTAGAGTGACAAACCCTCTACGAGTCTCACCTAGACTAACAATACAAAAATTACATCAACTCAAAAAAAAATATGATGCAAAAATTCTAGAGCGCCTAACTCACCTCAAGTCTCGTCTAGACTTACGTAATTCTGAGCGACCAACTCTTCCTGAGTCTCGTCTAGACTAACATACTGCTGAGCGACCAACCACGACGACAAGTTCCGCCTAGACTAAATTGCGGTGCAATGCTGATCTAAATAAAAATCTGCTAACAAAATCAAAAACGTGCTTATGCACAAGAGCAATTCTCAAATGATACGACGACAGCTCAAACCGATGTACCCTTAAAAATAGAATCCGTAGCCTTATCATCAAATTCGGACAAAAATGTTCTTTATTGACTGAAGCAAATTAAACTCCAGGCTTATCAGCTTCTTTAGCTAACAATCTTCCTAAAATTTTTCTTTTCTCCAACACTGGTCTCTCACTCACTACTCCTCTAATTTTCAGTTCATACTCCAGTTCCTCTTTAAGTAGACAAACAATTTGGAATTTTTCCGACATGATTGCAATAGCCTAATATTTTAATGAAATCAAACTGATGAATCTAAATGATTTGAGCCTTACGAAAATTGTCGAAACAAATTCGGGCAACTAAAGGTAAAAGTCAAAAAGTGTATTTGGTGAAATAAATTTTGCCAAAACAATATCAACAAAAATTATATTGGGTCAAAACAGGATGAAAGTTAAAAATAAATTTGACTAAGGTAATTAATTGACTGAATATGGGTTAACGTCTCAACCAAATTTATATCTAGAGCAAATTTAAACAACCAAATCTTAATGCAAAATAAACTTTGAGCAAACAAATTTCGAAGCAAAATAATTTTTGAACAAACAAATTTCGAAGCAAAATAATTTTTGAACAAACAATTTTCGAGGCCTAGACGTTGGGCGTTAGTGAAACGTTTTTTGCTAAAAGCACCAGCCCCACATTGGGTGGCAGTGAAACGGTTTTTACTTACTATTTCTTGCACCACGTTGTGTGCCAGTGAAACTAATCTTTCTTATAATTATCTGGCCTCACGTTGTGAGCAAGTATAACGAAGTCTTCCGACATAACTAGGGGTCTATTCCTTGGGCAGAGCTATGAGAAATGGGGGGGTAAGTCGAAATCTGTTTGTAGATCAAACTTAATCTAAACCAAATAAGCGCCACCAAGTGCTGACTTAATTATGATAATTGCTTGGCATATTTGTAAGGGCGGACGTGGAGACCCAAAGAAAAAAGGATCGCCTTCGCTGACAAAAACCTGTCTTAATAAAATAAGACGCAGCTCCTGTAAGAAATTGTAATAATTAAATACATAAAAAAGTGGAACACTATTTGTGTCCAGCAAAAATACATAAAGAAGTAGTAAAAAGATATTTCCAATATAAAGTTGGCATCAAAGATCTACTCATAAGGATGTTAGCTTTATGTGATTAGATTTGATCATACTTGATCAAAATAAAGAACTTTAATCCTGAACCAATTGTTTACTAAAAAGAACCTCTTTTAAAATAATATGATTTATAACAAAAATTTAATCAATAACTGAATCAATCCATAGTTTTCAACTTCAGGTTTATCTTAATTATTTTTAGTCAAATACTTTACAGTATAATATAAGCTTGTTACACAGATAGGGCTCCGATCTGTGCAGATCTGTTCAGTGTTATTTTCATTTCTAGTTTAACAACTAAGATAAATATTGATACAGATAAGCAAATTTTTATTCAAGGAGTATCGGGTAAAACAAAAGCAATTGGAACAGTAAATCTACCATTTACAATAGGGAATATCTCAATTAATCATATTTTTGTTGTAATGAACGATTTCGGATCAGACGTAAATGGAGTAATAGGATCTGATTTTTTTAATAAGTACAAATCAAATATCGATTATAAAAATTATAAATTTACTTTCGTAAGTAATAATGCATCAACGTCAATTCCATTATTAGCAAACGAAGATTTATATACAATAATCCCACCACGATGCGAGGTTATCAAATATTTCACAGTAAATTACAAGGAGGAATGCGTAATAAAATCACAAGAATTATGCGAAGGTGTATTTCTAGCAAACGTAGTTCTAAAGCCAGTTAAAATTTTATACCAGTAAAGTAATTGAATACGAACGACACCGAAATTAAGTTACGAAATTTTAAACATACCATCGAACGACTTTCAGATTACAAGATAGTTAAATTTGAAGAGTCAAAATTCTCAGTTGAACGTATTGATAAATTATTAAACGACATTAACGTCGAAGGTTTGAATAGCGAAGAACAAACCATCATTCATAAGATATCTGCTCAGTTTGCAGACGTATTTTATGTCGACAATGACCTACTAACCGTGTCAAACATAAGTGAGCAGCATATTCAGTTACAAACAGATGCTAGAGCAACGTACGTTAAACCATATAAGTTACCACATTCACAGAAAAATGATATAGGAAAGCAAGTAGATAAAATGTTACATGACGGGATAATAGAACCCGCACAGAGTGCTTGGTTTTCACCACTACTAATAGTACCGAAAAAACCGGATAGTTTAGGAAACAAAAAATGGCGTGTAGTTATTGATTATAGACAAATTAACACTAAATTGCAAGATGACAAATTTCCGCTACCAAGTATCGAATCAATTTTAGATTCGTTAGGAGGTGCGATATATTTTTCACGTTTAGATTTATATCAAAGTTATTATCAGATAGGATTACAAGAACAGTCCAGACCGTGTACGGCATTTAGTACAGACAAAGGACAATTTCAAATGACTAGGTTACCGATGGGGTTAAAAGTAAGCCCGAGTATTTTTGCACGAGCGACGACAGTAGCCTTATCAGGATTGAATTACGAGAATTGTTTTACATATTTGGATGATTTAATTGTATTCGGAGATAGTTTAGAAAAGCACAATACAAATTTAGTAAAAGTACTCAATAGGTTATGAAAAGTCAATTTAAAATTAAATCCAAAAAGTGTGAATTTTTAAAGAAGGAAATTTTATATTTAGGGCACGTTATAACGGCACCAGGGGTACAACCAGATCCAGAAAAAATTGCAGTCATGCAAAATTATCCAACACCACTTAACGCAAACGACGTTAAAAGGTTTGTAGCATTTGACAATTACTATACAAAATTTATTCCGAAATTCGCTGAAATAACAGCACCGTTAAACAAATTGTCTAGGAAAGGTGTCACTTTCCAATGGACCAATGAATGTCAAGCAGCATTCGAACTGTTAAAAACAACTTTAACAAATCTACCAATATTACAATACCTAGATTTTTCAGATAATAGTACGTTCATCTTACGCACGGACGCATCAGGTTACGAGTTAGAAGCAGTTTTGTCGAATGGCGACGACAAGCCAGTAGCTTACGCAAGTAGAGCACTTAACAAATCCGAAATAAATTATTGTACAATAGAAAAAGAGTTATTAGCTATAGTATGGGCAGTGAAAAAATTTAGGCCATACTTATTTGGCAAAAAATTTCAAATTTTAACGGATCATAGACCGTTAGTATACTTATTTGGTATGAGTAATCCATCTAGTCGATTAACAAAATTTAGGTTAACATTAGAAGAATATGATTTTACAATAACGTATATTAGGGGTACAGAAAACGTGACAGCGGACGCTTTATCTAGAATTATTATAGATTCAGATTATTTAAAGAATATGGAACGAGCGGTTCACGAAAAAGTAAATGTAACAACAAGAGCCCAAAGTAGACAATTAGGCGACTCTCAAGTCGAATCAAAAGCATCAAAGGATGATGGGACTGATCATCCCAACATTGTTGAACTTTTGAAGCATCCGAAGGATGCAACAGAATTACGATTTGTATCAGAGAAGGAGGTTTACAGAATCATTAAATCCAATAAAGGAAATAATTTTGTTTACATGCATGTATCAATTTATGATAGGAGTAAAAATATAATTTATTTGAAGCAAGGATCTCGATCAGCGTCAGCCTTCGAAGCGTCGTTGAGAGACCTGCAATTTCTTCGTAGGGAATTTACAATTCCGGAATTTATTATTATAAAAAACGAAGAACCGAAGTCATTTTTAAATAACTGTAAAGCCGGCCGCAATTTACTTAAAAAAAGTAACATACGAATTAGTGTGATTAGGGAAGTCACTAATATTAAAAACTCAGAAACGCAAAGATTAATCATTAATGATTTTCGTTTATTGCCTACGGGAGGTCACGCGGGCATCAATAGAACATACAATAACATAAAGTGATACTATTTTTGCTCAAGTATGCGAAAGGATGTAGAAACATTTATTAAAAAATGTGACGAATGTCAAAGACATAAACATTCAAATATTAGCAAACAGCCGATGATAATTACAACCACAGCTTCCGAAGCTTTCGAAAAAGTTTTTTAGACTTAGTTGGACCATTGCAACCAGATGCAAATGGAAACAGGTACATTTTGACACTACAGTGTGATTTAAGTAAATTTGTAGAAGCATATCCATTACCAAATAAAGAGACTGAAAGTGTAACTAGAGCGTTTGTCGAGAATTTTATTTTACGCTACGGCATCCCACGCGAAATTTTAACGGATAAAGGTTCAGAGTTCATGTCGGAGATTCTTAAGGAAACTTGTAAATTATTAAATATAAAGCAGTTAAATTCTACAGCTTATCATCATGAAACTATCGGTGCGCTCGAAAACTCACATAAAAATTTAGCAGTATATTTAAGGATCCTATGTCCGCAGTATTCAAATAATTGGAGCAGTTGGATACCTTATTGGTGTTTTGCATACAATAATTCAGTGCATACGAAAACTAAATATACCCCGCACGAATTAGTATTTGGGAAAATTAGTCAAATACCGTCAAACGTGGTAAACTCAGTAGACCCACTATATAATTTTGATAATTATCCAGCAGAACTTAAGTATAGATTGCAAGTCGCTGGAAATGAAGCAAGATATAATTTATTACAATCCAAAAGTAAACGAAAGCATAAGTTTGATATCAAAACTAAGCATGTTAATTATAAATTAGGAGATAAGTTGTTGGTTAAGAATACATTTCTTAATAAAAGAGATCCAATATTTGTAGGCCCATATGAAGTAGTTTTAGATAAGAATCCTAATGTTATAGTTAAGATAGATAATAAGTTAGTAGAAATCCATAAGAACAGAACAAAATTAAATAACATAATGTAACACAATTACAACGAGCAGTATAAAACATGTACTACCAATTTATAAAATTTTTATTTGGAAAACAAAAATTTTTTTTAGTGCACCCCGTGGAGGTGTGATGGTGTAATAGCCGAATATCATAATAATTTATAGTTATTACATTGAATTAAGTTTTATGCATTTAAAAGGTGAGTGACTTGTTATAGGAAGTGCAAATTGCGGAATTGTACAGGAAGACAATCGATAGGATGTACATGTGCAACGAACTCTAGGCTAGGTGTAATTGGAATTAGTAAATAAGCATAATTGCATAATCATTGTTAGCAGTTAAGAATTAATATAGAATAAGAGCATTATAAGTCTAACCCTCTGATGTAACAGTTGTACAGCACCTTAAAGTGATAATTAAATTAAATATGTGAAATGGTCTTCGACTTTGTTTTAATCACCTCTACTGAAGCCCCCAAGAGAACACTACAATTTTGTCCTTCTTGTTATTTTGACGTTAGTGTTTATTTTATTTATGATAAATTTGAAATTTCATTTGGTGGTTTTTATAAATTTGAATAAATAGATAAATACAGAAAAGTTTAAGGGTTATTTGAAATCTCGGTCTTTTATTGGAGCAGCGTTTTTGTTTTGTACTTGTTGTTTTGTAGTTTAGCAATACATTTTAGCTTCGAGTCTATTTAGCGTCGTCGGGGCATTTTAACTTGGGATTTGTTAGTCTTTGTTGTTTTGTTACCTGATTTTTCATCATGGCTGTCCATCGAGATGAAGAGCCGTTGCCGAAGAAGAAGAGGGGTGGTCGGTCGGAGTAGGTCAAGGGTGAGAAGTCGGTTGAGAAAATCGGAGAGAACGAGCTCGTGGTTGCGGTAGGGAAGTTGGTGTTGCAGTCCGACGGGGAGTAGTCGCGTCGCAGAGTGAGCCTGGTTCTGCGGTGGTGGAGTAGGAGGAATCGGCGCCCCTTGTGTGTGGAGCCGAGCCTGAGTCGCCCGCAACGTCGAGAGGACAGTGTCGTGGGTCGACTGGCAGCAACGGAAGCGTTGCTGCTAGCGACCTAGATGGATCTCTTGATGTTCCGTGCTAGGAGGGCGCACGGCTTTATACATAAGCGGGTTTCTGCTACTTCGGCGACCATCACCGTAGACGACAGGAAGGTAATTCGCAGCGCCACGGACGAGTTCCCAGACGTTGCGAATCAGCTATTAGGGATGGTTAGGGGTCTCAGGATGGTACGTGGCGAGGTGAAGAAGGCTGTGGCGGAGGTAGCAGTGGCAGCGGCGTGCACTGAGCTGGTCGTGGTAGGGCAAGGGGGATCAAGAGGTGTGATGTCCTATGCTGGAGCAGTGGTTAGGAAGGCAGCGTCGGCGGACGCAGTTCGTGTCGACGCCAACCCAGGAGTGTAGGACGATCTTAGTGTGATAAACACTAATGATTCACCTACCTTTGAGGGGCATAGAGGCAGCAGTTTTATTGATATTACTGCAGTCTCGAACGAAATGTTAGAAACCATTTGTGATTAGAAATGAACGTCGGACGAGGAAACGCTGTCTGACTATAAATTAATAACATGGGACGTTGAAACCAAAACAAGCGCAAACGAGCAGCTAACTATATTTCCGCGGTTCTAATAAAAAAGCAAATTGGGAGCGGTTTAACAAATTATTGGCGAAAGTATCCCAGCGCTCGAAAACGAAGTATTTAACTGCCGAGAGGCAGACGAAACAGAAACACTCGCGCGAAATTTAAACGACGCAGTGGTAGACGCATCGTCGTACTCCATGCCGCGAAAAAAAACATTTAAAGACAGCGTACCCTGGTGGACCCGGGAACTAACCACCAAGCGGGCAGAAACGCGTAACCTAAGGCGGCGCTATCAACGCGCCTCGGGAAATATAAGAGAACAACGGAGAATAGAATACAATCAAAGTTACCGCGAATATAAGATATTGATAGAAGAAACGCGAACAAATATATTCAAAGAATTCTGCACGCGAAATTCGCAGAAAGAACCTTGGGGAACCGCATACCGCGTAATAAGGGTAAACAACAGAAAATCGCGCTCGGTAACATAAGAAAGACAAATGACGAATATAGGAAAGGTTTTAAAACCACGGCGGAATATTTATTAGAGAAATTTTTCCCTTCGGATAACCCCGAGGAGGATGAGGGGTCGCACGATTTAGTACGTCGGGAAGCTACAGAAGCGCAAGGAACAGGTGCCGATAAGGCAAACCTAGTTCACGAGGTCGTCAGGGCTCTTAGGAGAATGAACCCTAAGAAGGTACCGAGGCATTACGGAATCACTTCGGACGCAGCTCTGAAGGCGTGTCTGTTAGCCCCGTGTGTCTTTGTCGGGTTGTTTAATCTTAGTCTAGAGAGGGGCGTCTCTCCGCGTTGCTGGAAAGTCCAAAACGTGAAATTCATACCTAAACCTAAAAAGGCGGATGCGTCAGTACCGGGCAGCTATCGTCCAATTAGCTTGCTGCCGGTGCTGGGGAAAGCTTTGGATCGCGTCATGACTACCCGAGTTGAGCACTTAGTGCGTGGCAGCGGCGGTTTTAATAACCGACAGTTTGGTTTTATGGAGGGAAAGTCGACTATCGACGCACTAGAGTTCGTTGTCGGGGAAATTAAGCAGGCGAGAGATGCTAAAAAGTACTGTGTTGTTGTTGCTTTGGACATTTCAGGAGTATTTAATGCTGCCTGTTGGCCATTGATTGTTTGCGAGTTGGAAAATAGGGGTTTTCCGCGAAACTTGATGTCTTTGGTCAAGAGTTATTTCTCGGGGCGATTGGCTCAGGTTGAAATTCCGGGTGAAGTTTTGTCGCGCGAGGTGGAAAGGGGATGTCCGCAGGGGTCATGCTATGGTCCAACATTTTGGAAGTTGTTGTATGAGAGCATCTTTAGGGTCAAGTTGCCCACAGGATGCTCAATCGTTGGGTTTGCGGATGATACGCTTTTAATTGTCAGATCGCGATTGTTAATGGATATGCGTACAAAACCGAACGAGACGCTTAATAAACTACACGAATGGTCGCAGGCGGTAAAATTAAAATTTAACACGGCGAAGTCAAAGGCGCACCATTTCGGAAAGAAACCGGGACAGCGGCCCCCTAGGCTAGAGCTAGTAGGGGAGAGAATACCGTTTAAGGAAGCAATTACATACCTCGGGGTAAAGATTGACACTAAGTTAAATTGGAAAGCTCACGTGCAGTACGTTAAAAGGAAAGGCAGCGAAATATCAAACAAAATGCTGGCGGCGGCGAAAATAAACCGAGGTTTCAGGGGCGAATCGCTGAGGACGGTCTATGCCGGAGCGATAGAGCCGGCAATGCTGTACGCAGCATCTGTATGGACGGAAGGTTGCAAAGTCCGGGAAATGCGTCAATTGACGAGAGTTCAACGCATTACTGCGGTGAAGGCGGCGAGGGCGTACAGGACCACCTCCAAGGAGGCGCTGCTGGTTATTAGTAGGTCTCTCCCTATCGAATATGTCGTTAGGGAGTTTTGAAATAGAAGGTTAGTAGATACAGGGAAGGGACGCGAAGTTATCGAAGATATTCATCTTGGCAATAGGGAGCTAGAGAAAAAGATTGTCGTTCCAGAGTTAGGGCACCCGGCCGATATTAGAGGAATCGAGTTTGCCGAAGGCGATAGGGACGCAACAGGTATCAGAATTTATACAGACGGTTCACGTATGAATGACGGACAAGCAGGCGCGGCGTTTGTTGTGTTTAAGCAGGAAAGGTAGGTGTTTTGGTATCTAACCAAACTCGCAAACTGGAGCACTATCTTCCTATCTTCCATTGCGAATTGGTAGCCATACGAGAGGCAATCGATTACGTCATAAACCACACGGGTAGAGATGAATATTATATAATCAGCGACAGCATATCAACGCTGGCGGCTTAGACAAACATGAACACCTTAACAAACCTCCAGGCGGGCGTCTGGAGGATAGCGCATACGGCGCTCGAGTTTCGGCTTGGGTTAGGTCGCACGATGCTAACGTAGAAAACGATAGGGCTGATGAATTAGCTAAAGAGGCCGCGACGGGCGACTTTCGGATATCACATTCGTCGATACCGAGGTCTCTAATTAAAAGAAAACTGCACGAAAAGTCAATCAGACAATGGGAAGAGAGGTGGAACAAAGCTGTCACGGGCAGGTTGACCCACAAAAAGCATACCAAGCTTAGAAGCTAGAGGTAATATCGAGGTAGAACTCGATCATAAAATGGTGCAACTGATAACAGGGCACGGTGCCCTAAAAGCGTATTTACAAAGATTCGGTTTAACCGACAACGACCGCTGCGAATGCGGTGAGGGCGCTGAAAACGCAGAGCACGTGCTCTTCGACTGCCCGCTTGAGGCGGCAAATCGAGGGTTAGCTGATAGCAAATTAGCTATCCTAGGTCTAGCACGGCCAAAGAGCCTAGAGGAAGTTGGTGAAGTGGCTCACCAGAAGGCGTTCTAGACAGCCTTTAAAGAGTTCGCGGGAAGGGTCACGAGATTAGACGGCGATAATCGCGCGTAAATCAAAAGGGGGGGCATTGGAAATTTTAGATTTTGACCTGGCGTTAAATGAGTTTGGTAACCAAAACCTGTATTTAAATAATTAAAAGAAAACGGAAAAAAAATAAATAAGAACAAAAACTAAAAAAAAAAATTAAAAAATAATGATAAAAACAAAAACTAAGAAAAAACAAAAAAAAATTATCATAATATTCATAAAAGTTCATATGCACGACAACCCCCGCACCACTAATACAATCACTATAACCACTATCTAACCTTATACGCGCGGCAATCGGGAATAAATAAAAATCTTAAAACTTAATCCGGGCAAATAAATAAATAAGAATATATAAATCAAAACTTTCATTAAATTAAATCAATGAAATAAACAAAGGAATAAAATAATAAATAATATAGAGTGAACCGCGCATCCCTCCTGGACTTAAAAGTGAAGTGATAGTGATTGTGACCCCCCAGGACGATTAGTGCATACCCACCGGAACTTTTGCAGTACATATCCATTTTCTCCTAGTAGTAAGTTTAAATGTATGCAGACGACCAGATCTTCGGATGCTGGAGAAATATATTAAGGAGGTAATAACAAAATTGTGGCGGTTGTGCTCGCATAAGCATTGATTTATGATAATTAGTAGATTTGAAATAATTTCACGAGCACGTTTTGTGCGTAACGGCGCTAGCCGGTATAATGCTTATGCGAGTTCACCTGATAATTTGGGTTATGCTTTTGCTATCTTATGCACTGCTTAACGCTTAATGCTTATAGATGTTTATTTATATATTTACATAAATATTTATATTTATATTTTTGCCTGCTTTTATTGTTTGTGGTTTGATTATATTTGTTTGACGTTTTGCCGCCATTTTTAGTGGCAGCTTATATATAGGAAGGAAGATTGTCTGAGAAGATTGTAATTACAATATGAATTAGTTAGGGAATGATAGGGATAGCTAGGGACGGACTTAGGCTAACAAATTACTTAGACCAGGTAAGACAAATTTTTTAATTTATAGAGCAGGTAAAATAACTGGATTCACTATTAATATTTGGCGTATTCTTAGAAAATTTGAATCCATTTTAAATTAGCTAGCTAGATTTAAATAGTTTTAAGTTGACCCATCAGGTCGCGTCAATAAGCAAAGCTGTCAGCTGCTATCTGTCATTACGGATCCTTCCCTATTCATTTTGTTTGTGTCTTGTTGATCGGGCACACTCCAAATCAACGCTAGCGATACAATCAATCAAACCCTATTTTAAGGTTTTGTTTCAATTGTTAGATTTTTATTTAGGATGTGTTAATTTTGAAGTTAGAATAATTAAGAGCACGTTTATATTTTCGCGTTTGAACCCAGTGTAGTACCTTCGGGTGGAGCATTGGGGACGTGGCCGTAAGCATAGCGGCCTTTGATTAAATTATAATGTCACTTTAACATTTTTTTACTATATCATTTTGACTAGCCGCCATTTATTTCTTACGTCGCGATTTTTGACTTACTCCGTATATATCCACCTTATGCTATATTCTGTACATACAATTCCACATTGTTACAACATACAGCTTTTACAGAAAAAATTTTATTGAGGCAGCCGCCTGGCTACAGCAAGCAATGTGAATGCCCTATCGACTAGACCACCGGATCAATCGATATATAGGTATATGTACTTTTACATCTCTTAGTATTTTGAAGTGTACAGATTCCATTTTAATTTAAGGATTAGGTCAAAGGTGCATTTAAATATGAAAAAAATTCAAGATGTCTAATCACCAGTGTACAGATTCCTAACCTCAATTATTATATGGTTTTGCCCAGTATACTTTCTCTAGACGCTTCCATTAGTCAAGAGACACTTTTATAGTGAACAACCTGAAGTTTAAATTTCTTTTAATTACCCCACTTTTCCCACGTTCATTTAACTACGGACATCATTTTCTGGCATTACGTCAAAGACACTATTTTTGATTACGTCACAACTCCGTTCCCCATCCATCCTCTTACCTGCCACGTCCTCCACGATATTGGTAAAATACGCACAGCACTATACTTTGGTTCACTAGTCTCAACTACTTTTCCAATGTCACGGTAACGTCACAGTATTCTAAAAATAAAAAGCAAAGTAATGCTACTCTAAAGCTTTATTTTAACGTTAGATAAATAACAATTTAAAAACATTCAACCAGCGAGGCACGAGCCCGATAGAATTTAATTTTAGTACAAATTATACATAGAAAAATGTCCTTTCTTTATGTTTGTTCAGGGTAGATTTAATATTATCTAGATTTACCTCAAAGTTTAAAGTTCAAATCGTTGCCCAAGTCTTCTACCTATACCGAGGCATTTCGCAAGTATAATTTTCAGTTTACCAAGAAAGTTAGGTAACTGTTAGTGGATCATATACATTATCTGCCGTATAACAATTTCCAACCGTATAGTTAAACATGTTCTCTAGCCAAAGTAGATCTAAACGTCTGCTTTAATCCAGCTTCCGAGCAGTTGATAATATCTACTATGTGATTCGGTATTTGCTTGATAGTGCCTAGAGTAGTTACTTAGAATATAACAACATTAGAAAGTGTTCAGTCCTGGAAATGGTTAAACGCCTACTTCCACTGTTTTGTATTCTAAGCTAACTTTCACATATCCGTAAGACTCCCACAGTCTGCATCTTTCACTATCTGTGTGCAGTAGTCTGATTTAGGTTTACATTTACCTCTCCTTTTTCCTATTACTGCTTGTAATATTGCCCACACTGTTCTCCAAAAATGTCTTAGAATGAATCCTGTGCATCTCTGTCTCCCATTTTTTCAAATATACCTTTTTCCCCTACTATTTCCTGTCCTTCTATGTATCCCATTTTTTTTTCAGAAATATTTTTATTTCACTACTATTTCTATAACCGCTTTCTTATTAACTTTACCTATCCATGATATCAACAACATACATCTGAAGCATAACTTTTCGAGATGCCCCTTGATTTCCCTGTCTGTATCTACTACAGTCCGTATTTCATAAGCGTACAGTGCTGTGTTACACACATATGCTTACAACGATTTTGATCTTGTTTCCGCTGTTGTCTTCGAACATAGCAACTGCTCTTTCTTGTTAGATACAGTTTGGTTCCCTTTCTATTGTTTTGTAAATATATACCCTATTTCACCGATATTCAGTGGTATGTAAGGAGGGTTAATCAGCCTGTTGCTACCAAGACCTCCAACGCTTAAACATATGTCGAATTAATAGTTTTCCAATAAATCGCTTCGCACAACCCAGATTAGTTAAAAATATTGCAAAACCAGCAACGGTATTTGTTTTAAGTAACCATCAGGTTTATGTGCAAATAGTTTTTGTCATTAGGTTTCCGTCCTGAAACAGACTGGACGTGTTCCTCCACTGACTTCTATTCTAAGCCAGCCTACATAGTTCTCTGACATTCCTACAGCCTGGATACTGCTCCGTTCCACTTCAATCGTATTCTAAATACATGCGCTACTTCACCGATAACCAGTAGTATGTGAAAGGGGTTGAGCAGTGTTTGGCTAACATCCTACCAGCATTTGAACATTTGCCGAATTAATAGGTTTCCAATAAATCCTTTTGCACAATCAAGAATAGTTGAAAATATTGCAAAACCAGTAGCTGTATTTGTTTTTATTACCCATTAGGTTTAAGTGCAATTAGTATTTTATCCTTAGGTTCCGTCTTGGAACAGGTTGGACACGTCCCTCCACTGATCTCTATCCTAAGCTACCCTACATAGTTCCCTGACATTCCTACATCCTAGATACTGCTCGGTTCCTCTTCTATTGTATTCTAAATACATATACGCCTTATTGCACCGATATCAAGTGGTATATAAAAGGGGTTAGGCAGTCTGTGGCTCCCAAGACCCCTCTAACACTTGAACATTTGCCGAATCAATAGTTTTCCAATAAATCCTTTTGCACAAACAAGATTAGTTAAAGATATTGCAAAACCAGCAACTGTATTTGTTTTTAGTACTTATCAGGTTTAAGTGTAATTAGTTTTTTTCATTAGGTTTACGTCTTGAAATAGGCTGGTCGCGTTTTTCCACTGATTTCTTTTTACTATAGCCTACATAGTTCCCTGGTATTCCTACAGCCTAGACACTGCTCGGTTTCCCTTCAATTGTATTCTAAATATATGCCCTATTTCACAGATATCCAGCGGTTTGCAAAAGGGGTTAAGCAGTCTGTAGCTTTTAAGATCTTACCAACCCTTGAACATTTGCCGAATTAATAGCTTTCCAATAAATCCTTTCACACAATCCAGAATAGTTGAAAATATTGCAAAACCAGCAACTGTATTTGTTTTTAGTACCTATCAGCTTTAGTGCAATTAGTTTTTGTCATTAGGTTTCCGTCTTGGAACAGACTTAGCGCGATCCTCCGCTAATTTCTTACCTGGCCTATATAGTTCCCAGATATTTCTACAGCCTAGATACAGCTCGGTTCCCCATGTAACGCATTCAAAATATATGCCTTATTTCACAGATATCCAGCGGTACGTGAAAGGGGTTAAGCAGTCTGTGGCTCCTAGGATCCTACCAAAATTTGAACATTTGCCGAATTAATAGCTTTCCAATAAATCGTGTCGCACAGTTAAGAATAGTTGAAAATATTGCAAAACCAGCAGCTGTATTTGTTTTTAGCACCCATCAGGTTTAGTGAAATTAGTATTTTATCTTTAGGTTCCGTCTTGGAACAGGTTGGACACGTTCCTTTACTGATTTCGATTCTAAGCTAGCCTACATAGTTCCCTGACATTCTTACATCCTAGATACTGCTCGGTTCCCCTTCTATCGTATTCTAAATATATAAGCGCCCCATTGCACGGATATCTAGTGGTATGTGAGAGGGGTTAAGCAGTCTGTGGCTTCTAAGATCCTACCAACATTTGAACATTTGCCGAATTAATAGCTCTACAATAAATCCTTTTGTGCAATCAAGAATACTTGAAAATATTGCAAAACCAGCAGCTGTATTTGTTTTTAGTACCCAGCGGGTTTAAGTGCAATTAATGTTTTGTCCTTAGATTCCGTCATGGAACAGGAGTGACACGTCTCTCCAGTGATTTCCTTTCTAAGCTAGCCTATATACTTCCCTGACATTCCTGCATTCTACATACTTCTCCGTTCACCTTCTATTGTACTCTAAATACGTATACAAACTATTGCACCGATATCTAGTGGTATGTAAAAGGAATTAAGCAGTCTCTGGCTCCCAAAATCCTACTAACACTTGAACATTTGCCGAATTAACAGTTTTCCAATAAATCCGTTCGCACAATCACGATTAGTTGAAAATATTGCAAAACCAGCAACTGTATTTGTTTTTAGTACCCATCAGGTTTAAGTGCAATTAGTTTTTTGTCATTAGGTGTCCGTCTTGGAACAGGCTGGACGCAATCCTCCGTTGATTTCTAAGCTAGTCTATATGGTTTCCAGACATTCCTACAGCCTAGATACTGCTCGGTTCCCCTTGTAACGTAATCAAAATATATGCTTTATTTCACAGATATCTAGCGGTATGTGAAAGGGGTTAAGCAGTCTGTAGCTCCTAAGGTCCTACCTGTTCCGTCTTTATGTAAATTAATTGAAACCTAAATTTTATCGCATTGAGTTGTTGCTTATTGTTCAATCCGATGAGCGCATTTAAATTAGTTTAGAGTGGAAAATCCTTGAGTTTCCGATAGCATACAGCCAGTGCCGTGAGTGTTGGAGTTCTTGCTAGCGCGCATCCAACAACTGGGTATCGATTTGGAAAGTCCACGTTCTAAACAAGTTAGTTTTCGTCGCTTGAATTGATAACATTGATCGATCGTGCACGTCCAGCAAGAAGCTTTTTTTGTTTCGTTATGAAAACTGTTCGTGATGTTATGTGTGTTGGAACCGCAATGGATTAACCCGCTTATAGCTTTTTTCAACATTCTACATGCTGAGTTTTTACTACGCCGCTTGACTTCACACATTTTACGTGGAATTAATTAGATGCTGCATAGTTTCTTCGCATTGGAATCACATCGTAATCAGCCACAGGTGAGTGCTATTGCAACTGCTTTGATTGATTGATTTTTGTGTAAAAGACATTTAATTATTTGTGTTGTTTACACCTATTAAAATATACAGTCCTCTTATCTCTACTAAATTAAGCTTTTGAAATTTCCCTGCATGTTACATTTTTTGGTTGCCTTCTCACCGGATTTACAATAAACAACAACCTCCTAATTAATTATACCGCTAATCAAAGCAAGGACCGCCAATTAGTATAGTTGTATCGTTTTGTTGTTTACGAGCTTTCTTATCTCTGCCGTGCAATCAGCTTCACCTTTATTATCGCCGGGAGGCAATTAATATTGTCAGGGTTTTCGTTCTTATCATCCGCATTTGTTTTATTCATATTAAACCATGGAAGATAAATTAAAACGCGCTTGTTTTCTTCGTAATATTGCTATTAATTTGCTTGATGAAATGTATGATACTGCTCAGAAATGTACACAAGACCCCGCGTTATTAGATGTATTCCGTGTAAAATTTTCTTCATTAGAGAGCCTTAGAGAAACGTTTTACACGCATCACAATTGGATCGTGGGTTCTATTTCTTCCACTGGGGACGCGGAGGAACAATTTTTACTCGAAGACGTTATACAAAAACGTTTTGATAATAATTATTTTCAATTTAAAGCTTTATATTATAAGTTGTTTAGTACCCAATCTTCTCAGGTTGAGGTTTTCTCGCCACCGTTAGATACCTTAAGATCGAAGGTATTATTACCGCCTCTGTCGTTGCCTGCATTTGATGGTGAAACCAAGTTGTTTGAGAGCTTCATCGACCGGTTTGACAGCCTCGTTTACCTCAACACAGACTTGTCTGACATAGATAAATCTTATTATCTTCAATCATCATTAAAAAATTCCGCACTTGCAACGATTAAAAATTTTGATTTAACCGGAGCTAATTATACTATTGCATATACAAAACTTCGTGACAAATATTGTAATATTCGCCGTATCACCGCTACTCTCTGGAATAATATTGTTAAATTTCCTAAACTCAACTCTGATAACCCCGCCGGTTTACAAAAATTAGTGGATACTTTTGTGGACAACTTACAGGCACTTAAAAAATTTGATCTTCCCGTCCAACATTGGGATTTTATTCTTGTACAAATGATATCGAACAGGTTGGATATACACACCGCTCGGAGTTTCAAATTACATCAAGACCCTACCGCAATTCCATCTTATAAAAAGTTAATTGCTTATCTCGAAAATACCTGTATATCCTTATCTAATTTGTCGGTATATCATATAACTGATTTAAATAAAGTTATTCATTTTAGCAATCCGTCTAAACCTCGAACCGCAGTTTCTATGTTAGTTCAAACAAAAACTAACTCTAATAAATGTCCGCTTTGTAAACAAGATCACAATCTTTATCGTTGTAATGATTTTGTTAAACTTTCCTTGCAAGAACGCTACAATTTTGTAAAAAACCAACATCTGTGCATTAATTGCCTAAGTAATTCTCACATTTTAAATAAATGTCACTACTTTTTCATGCCGCTAATGTCATCAACGTCATCATTCGTTATTGCATTTCGATCGCGTTTCATCTAAACCTGCTTTCGTTGCTAATAACCAGCCTCGCTTGAGCCCGGAAACCGCCGCCTCTAACGTATCACCTCGTAGTATTCCCGCAACTCAAGACCGCTACAAGCCTTCCGCCCCTCGTGCCCCTGAGGAATCATCGACTTCGGTTAGCTGTAGTAGTCCGTCAACTTCGAACGTAGTTTTGTTTAATTCTTTAGCTAAACCTTCTGTTGCCTTACTTTCCACCGTTCAAGTGAAAATTACTGATTGCTCTGGTTCTTACCAGCAATTTTGCGGTTTACTCGATTCGGGAAGTATGACTTCTTTTATTTCGCAAAGTAGTGTGAAACGTTTGTTTTCGTACTACTCCACATTCGCTTACTCTTAGTGGTTTAGGTTCCATGCGCTATGCTGCTCAGCATGGCACTGTCGCCGTTTCGATCAAACCAATAGGTGTTTCTTCACCGATTATTAATTTTCAAGCTGTAGTACTTCCCAAAATTTGTGAAAATTTGCCTACTTCTAATATTTCGTTGGAACATTTTAATCATCTGGCTAACCTCAAGCTAGCTAATCCGCTTTTTGCTCAATTTGATCCTATTCATTTTTTGCTTGGCGCGAATATTTTCCCCAAGTGTTATTAGACGGTCGCATCCAGGGTGATAGTGATAAACCTGTTGCTATTAATACCATCTTTGGCTATGTTCTAATGGGAAACATACCTTCCTCGCCCGCTTCTGAAATAACTAGCTTGTTTTGCATGACAGATTCTACTTCCCCATTGGAAGATATCGCCGCTAAGTTCTGGGAAGTCGAAGCTGTCCCCGCCGCTCAACCTTTCACACCTGAAGAAACTCTTGTGGAAAAACATTTTGTCGATACATTTCGCCGCAATGAACAAGGTCGCTATGTCGTATCATTGCCGTTTAGAGATCATGAACCACTTTTTCCAGGTAGTCGTGATCTTGCCTTACAACGGTTTGCCGCTTTAGAAAATCGTCTACTCAAGCAACCTCGCGTTTACGAACAATACGTTTCGTTTATGCGTGATTATCTTGAGTCTTAACATATGCAGTCTGTTGTTATTGGGTCTCATTTGGACTTTTCTTATTACATCCCGCATCACTGCGTTGTGAAACCCGAAAGCGTAAGTACAAAATTACAAGTGGTTTTCAACGCATCCGCTAAAACTCTTTCTCAATCTTCCTAGAACGATCACTTATTTGTTGGGCTGAAGTTGCAACCCGATATTACCGCCATTTTGTTACAATTTCGTTTACATCCTTATGTCGTCACTGCCAATATTCGTCAGATGTACAGACATATTCTTGTCAATCCCCCTCAGAGTGACTATCGACGAATTGTTTGGAGCTTCTCTCCTGAGGAGCCCATTCAGGATTTTAAGTTAAATACCGTTACGTGTGGAATCAATTGTGCTCCCTTTCTTGCCATACGAACGCTTCAGCAGTTGGCCGTGGACAAAGGAAATTCTTATCCGTTAGCCGCTTTTGCACTTCGCCACCATACTTATATTGATGACATCGCTACTGGTGGAGATTCTATTGAATCAACCCTCGCTCTTCGTAACCAACTAATTGCTCTTATAAAACTTGGTGGTTTTGAACTTCATAAATATTCAAGTAACCACCCCGCATTATTAAAAGATCTTTCCGCGACGCAGCAATTTGCGCAACCCCGCTCCTTTGAGGATCCTGATACTCAACACTTAAAAGTTTTAGGTATTCAATGGAATCCCGCTTCAGATAAAATTTGTTTTTTAGTTCAGCCACTAAGTACCTCCTGTACCAAACGCAACCTACTTTCTAACTTAGCTTGTATTTTTGACCCCATGGGACTTTTATGCCCTCTAATTTTTTTGGTAAAACACTTGATTCAACGTTTATGGTCATTAAAATTAGATTGGGACGCTCCCTCTCCCCCTGACCTTCTCCGTTTGTGGGAGACATACTTGCATGAGTTACCGTTTTTTTTTATTTCGCTTTACCCCGCTTGCTTATTCCACCTCAGTTTACTACGTGCGAAGTTCATTGCTTTGCTGACGCTTCCGAACGTGGTTACTGTGCTATCGTTTATTTTCGCTTGCTACTCCTTCCGCAGTTGAGGTTCGCTTAGTGTGCGCTAAGTCTAAAGTCGCACCCCTTCGTACAATCTCTTTGCCTCGTTTCGAATTGTTGGCCGCCACTTTGGCATCAAAATTATTAATCTTTGTCCTCAAAACTTTTGATTCAAACCTTACTTTTCATAAAATTTGTTGTTGGTCTGATTCCATGGTAGTCCTTTCCTGGATTCGTTCCCCGCCGCAGCGTTGGAAGACTTCCGTCACCACTCGTGTTGCTTACATTTAGGACAACACGTCTGCCGCCTCTTGGCATCACATCCCCTCCACCGAGAATCTTGCCGACGTCGGGTCACGTGGTTTACTCCCTACCGACTTGTGCCAATGTTCTTTATGGTGGGCGGCTTCACCAATCTTATATGGGTTTTTCGAAAACTACAGGCCATATACTCCACCTTCAGATACCACTGAAGTTCTCACTGAACAACGCTCTATTGTTTTATCCGCTGTCGTAACATCCTCTTGGATTCAATCAATGCTAGAGAATCACTCTTCCTTTTCTTTTATTATTCGCATTGTTGCTTGGATTCTTCGCTTTCGTCATAATTTACGTCATCCACTCGAAAGATACTTCGGACCTTTGTCATCTTCTGAGTTGCACAATGTTTTAACCCCTTTGCTTGTGTATACTCAACAATCTTATTTCGCTATCGAACTTGAAGCCATTCATTCTGATTCTCCTTTAAACAAGAGTTTTCGCAAATTGTCCCCCTTTATTCGTGATGGAATTTTGCGCGTCGGAGGTCGTCTGGCTCACGCGCCTTTGTCCTCGGGCCGTAAATTTCGCGCTTTGTTACCTAGCAAAAGTCGATTTACCGATCTGTATGTTACCTACGTTCATTTGAAATACTTCCACGCGTGTGCTCAAATGGTCCATTTTCTCGTCAGTCAGCACTTCTGGATTATTTCTGGCAGGCGATCTATCCGTCGTATTTTGAGTCACTGTCTAACGTGCTGGAAGACCAATCCGTTCGCATTACAACCGCCCATGGGCAACCTGCCTTCATGTCGAGTTACTCAAGTCAAACCTTTTTTGTGTTCGGGCGTCGACTTCGCTGGTCCATTTCTATTACTACGTCTCGACTACGGGGCACTAAAGTTTTCAAATCTTATTTATGTCTTTTTATTTGTATGGTTACCAAGGCGCTGCACCTTGAAGTCGTATCTGACTTGTCAACGGACGGCTTTCTCGCGGCTCTGCGCCGATTTATCGCCAGGCGTGGCCGTTGTGATCACCTCTATAGTGATTGTGGCACAAATTTTGTGGGTGCTCATAAACAGTTGATTCATCTCGCCAAGCTTGCTGCTTCCAAGGACTATATCTCGTGGCATTTTATACCGCCGGCTTCACCTCATTTTGGTGGCTTATGGGAAGCGGGATTAAAATCCGTTAAGACCCTGCTACTGCGCACTATAGACGAGCAGGTGTTAACTTCTGAAGAATTGGCCACTGGCTTTATCCAAATTGAGGTCATCTTGAATTCACGTCCTCTCACACCTTTGAGCACTGACCCCAATGGTTTGAGCTGTTTTACGCTCGGTCATTTTTTAACTTTGGCTCCTTTAACCGCCATTCCGGAGCCCGCACTTTTGCATCTATCACTTAACCGCCTCTCTCGCTGGCAACTGCTCCAGCGTATTCACCAAGATTTTTGGTCCCGTTGGTCCAAGGAATATCTACACTCGCTACAACAACGTTCAAAGTGGCACATCACGTCTCCTCAAATTGATTTGGGCACTTAGTCCTAATTAAGGTCGCTAAAGTTCCTCCACTTCGTTGGTCTCTCGGCCGAGTTGTGGCTGTCCATCCTGGGACAGATGGTGTTGTTAGGCTGGTCACGCTTAAAACCTTTCATGGCGAGCTGAAACGTCCTGTGGTAAAGCTCTCCCCATTGCCCGCAATGTAGAAAAAGAATTCTTCCTTTTTCCTTTTTTTATGGATCTTTTTCTTTTTGTTTATTTTTTCTTTTCGCTTGGTCATTCCGCCCCTCCCCCCCGCCATATAATTATTTTTCCTTTAAAATGCCTTGTATTTTGGTGGGCGGTATGTTCCGTCTTTATGTAAATTAATTAAAACCTTAATTTTATCGCATTGCGTTGTTGCTTATTGTTCAATCCGATGCGCGCATTTAAATTAGTTTAAAGTGGAAAATCCTTGAGTTTCCGATAGCATACAGCCAGTGCCGCGAGTGTCGGAGTTCTTGCTAGCGCGCATCCAACAACTGGATATCGATTTGGAAAGTCCACGTTCTACACAAGTTAGTTTTCGTCGCTTGAATTGATAACATTAATCGATCGTGCACGTCCAGCAAGAAGCTTTTTTGTTTCGTTGTGAAAACTGTTCGTGATGTTATGTGTTTTGGAACCGCAATGGATTAACCCGCTTATAGCTTTTTTCAACATTCTACATGCTGAGTTTCCACTACGCCGCTTGACTTCACACATTTTACGTGGAATTAATTAGATGCAGCATCGTTTTTTCGCATTGGAATCACATCGTAATCAGCCACAGGTGAGTGCTATCGCAACTGCTTTGATTGATTGATTTTTGTGTAAAAGACATTTAATTATTTGTTTGTTGTTTACACCTATTAAAATATACAGTCCTCTTATCTCTACTAAATTGAACTTTCGAAATTTCCCCGCATGTTACACTATCAACATTTGAACATTTGCCGAATTAATAGCTTTTCAATAAATCTTTTCGCACAATCAAGAATGGTTAAAAATATTGCAAAACCAGCAACTGTATTTGTTTTTAGTACCCATCAGTTTTAGTGCAATTGTTTTTGTCATTAGGTTTCCGTTTTGGAACAGGCTGGACGCGATCCTCCGCTAATATTTAACCTAGCCTATATAGTTCCCAGATATTTCTACAGCCTAGATACAGCTCGGTTCCCCATGTAAAGTTTTCAAAATATATGCCTTATTTCACAGATATCCAGCGGTATGTTAAGGGGGGCGTTGCCATCGATCAATGTAGTAAGCGTAAGACTACGTATCCCAAGGTCCCGGGTTCAAATCCCGACACGGCCGACTGCTTGAAAAATGGCAGGTGAGCATTTTTCACAAAAATTACGCCCTTGTTCGGATGAGAGGTTAAATGGAGGTCCCGTGTGTGAGTGTTGTCAGGCACGTTAAAGATCCCTACCTTGCCTGGAACGACAAGGGTTCGGCAAAATCTAAATTTCCAGGCAACAAGAAACTCGCCTCCTGGCCAATGTATTACCTTCAGGTGGAGTATTGGGAATGTAAATGAACGGTACGTGAAAGGGGTTAAGCAGTCTGTGGCTCCTAGGCTCCTACCAAAATTTGAACATTTGCCGAATTAATAGCTTTCCAATAAATCTTGTCGCACAGTTAAGAATAGTTGAAAATATTGCAAAACCAGCAGCTGTATTTGTTTTTAATACCCATCAGGTTTAGTGCAATTAGTATTTTGTCCTTAGGTTCAGTCTTGGAAGAGGCTGGGCACGTTCCCCCACTGATTTCAATTCTAAACAAAAATAAATCGAAGAAAGAAGGTTGGAACAGTATAAACGAGAGGTGTACAAATTGTGTAAGTATTCTGTACAATATGAAATTAGCAGATGTTTAGTTAGAAATTTTATTGGAGGAACTGCAGTATAAATTGGACCAACTCAAAGAATCAGATTATTATCTACTAGAGCTAGATATAACCACATACTTTAGGGGGGTATTTGACATGTCGAAAATCACTGAATACGTAAGAAATAATGTTTACAATTTCCCGCCATGGGAAACATGCAAAGTACGATAATGTAATTTTGGATCAAGATGCAATAGCTCGCAAAAATTATTTAACGTGGATTAATCCCAGTTGACGCGCTAAGATATACGAGTATAACAAGTTTTCTTTATGCTATGTATCCAGTGCGGATAATAGCAAGTAGATATAGAATCATATAGTAGATAATTTATATAAACCAATAAAAGAGCGGCCTACTTTGTTGGAAGATGGAAAATTATACCTCCAAAATGCGTCTATGTATTCGGAGAGGCAACGAGGACATAACTCAATCCGCCTACGGAAATTATTAATAGATTTACCAACAATTAAATTATGTATACCTTGTACCTGTTTTTATAATAAAATTGTATAAAGAATTGCTTTTAAACGTAATAGAGAATGTCTACTTGTTTCAGTAAATGCACCATAGTGACCCTCTTCCCTGCCGCCTTATGACGGTTACCGCCGACGGGATGTTCAGGTACTATGGTAAATCCACCTCCGCCCGTGTGGGATGCTCAGACATCATGCCTTATCTTTGGTATATAGAAAACCAATTTTTTAAAACTTGAGGTAAGAGAATTACAGAAATTTTACATATATAAGAAGTCTGTTGTATCTTACAGTTTGATAATCAAAGCTCACTGTACATATACAACTATTGATTGGTAAAGGACATGGAAGGAGAAGATATGGATTTAAATTTTTAAACAACAGTTAAGTAGAAGCAGTTAAAATTTAATCAAGTAAATATGCGGCAGCAAACAAAGAATTTGCGGACGTGTATTGCTACGTTTCGACTCGATAGAGCAGAGAATGGAAATAAAAGTGCATATCATGTGTTAAGCATTTTTTTAATTTAATTTTAATTGTGCCACCATACAGAATAAGCGGAGAATGCATCTTAAATTACCCATAATGATTTCTAAACCCGAACCTACGTTCCTAATCCTGGATCCATACCTAGACGTAACCTAATTTCTGATACACTTATATTCTTTTGTTGGAAGATGAAAAATTATGCTTCCGAAATGCGTCTATGATTTCGGATAAACAGCGCGGACATAGTTAATCCCTTTTATTCTAGCACTTGAACCAGTAAGTTGGGTGATCGGATTAGTAAGTAAGCACAGCTCTTACATATATTTTGTATTAAGTATAAATTTTTAGAAATGGGGCAAATTGACTTAGGCAGCGGTACGAGATAAACCGTTAAAGTATTATAGCCCGAATTTTTATTAGATAATTTGAATATTCCTGCAATAAGAAGGTTGCTGTGCAGAAAATAAATACTGTTTAAAAATAAACGTAAGAACATTAAATATAAATAGGTCTAAAATACCACAAACATCTAGGAAAAACAAATACAGTTAAACTGTTCGAAATTGTTGATAGAACTGAATTTCTTTTTAACAAAAAGAGATGTGTAAGATCTATAATAGTAGTCTGCGTTGGAAGTTCTCGAAAATTTGTACCTTCAGGACATAGCACTAAAGCTAAAACATGTGGTTATAGACAGGTTATAAGACAGAAGAGTTGGAAATATTAACGAAAAGTATACATGTTCCATATATGGTTCATGTAGGGTGCAACTAACAACACTTAATTAGAGAAATTTTCAGAAGAAATACAGAAAATTTACCTGTTCAAATAAAAAAATTCATATAAAGTGTATTAAATACGATATATTGCTGGGGTTGCGTGTTTCCATGCAAGAGTTGTCTATTACTTTTGTGTTTACACTACTGAATTTCCTGCTGCGATCGGGGTGTTTTTTGACTGTCGATCGAATCTAATCTTTAAAAGACATTATTCTTGCGTGTTTACACGAATTATTCGTTTTATTACTTTCGTTTTTTCTTACCCTATCTTCGACTATGTTCAGATGTTTTCGTCCACGAGTTATATATCCGCCAATACATATGTACCATTAATACAAAGTATTAGAAATTATTAAGAATTACATAGAATTACTAAGTTATATGCAACATTGTATCTCAAGGATAATTAAACAAAAGTTAATGAATGTTCACGAGCAAGTTGTGAGGACGGATGCAATACATTGTATTCCAGACGATAGTGATACTGCAGGTGGCAGGTCACAGACGGTTAAAAAACCTCAATTACTTAGAAATTAAGATTGTTACATTGTATAATGAATAGAATTAAGAAATAAGCAGACATGAGCTCTGCAAGTTCCCACATACATGTGAGGGGCAAGGACAACATAAATACCCTGGGAGCCCCAGATCAGTCAATCAGTCTCACGTATTTCAGCTTTAACATTGCAGTTTGCTTAGGCTACTCACACATATTAGCTCAATTATTATTTAATTTTCAACTTATAATATTAAATCCAGTTTGTCAAAATTCCATAATTAATATCTGTTTGAAAAACCAAAATAAATTGTTAGGAAGTTTTGGAAGAAGTTTTTAAAAACACCGCTCCCAAGGCCCGAAACGTAACTTACGTACCGTAGCTTTTCCACATGCATGTACGCTCTATTCGATTAATCTCCCATTTTATTTCCCCTACCTAATCCCTTACGTCGTTTGGATGTGTTCAGTACTTAATCACCGGTATTGGAATAATTTACTATACTAAAGGAAACAACTTTTAGCAGGAAACAACATACCCAATGCATTTACAAACTTTTTTGCGATAATATAATGCTAGTTAAAATACTTGACGTTGTGTCTGGTAAATTTTTTTCTAAGGACGAGATATATGAACTTTTAATAGTTACGTAGGAAGTTTTCAAAATTTGTATCTTCTAGGCATGAAGTAACAGCTAAACTTCTATTCGAACTACAAAGCAAAAACAAAATGGCACGAGGAGTAAAATATATTATTGCGAAAAGGGTCTGGAAAGTATTGCCAAGAATTATACAAATACAATATTTATTCCGTACAAAGCAAAAATAGCAGATGTTAAATTAGAGATTGTGTTAGGGAAAATGTCAAATATATTACATCATCCCGAAAAAGAAGATTTATACCTCCTGGATCTGGATATAACCGAGGATTAAATTAGGATATTTAATAAGTCGAAGATGGTTGAATACCTGACGAATAATTTTACCTTTGACTGCCGTCGAGGATATACAAAACACACGATAATGTAATTTTGGATAATGAAAAAACAGATGGCAAAACTGCTTAACGCTGGTAAATTCCAATAGTCGGGTTAACATATATAACAAGCATATATGCTAAGTAACTAATCCAGGCACTAGCAAACAAATAGAGAATTGATTTTATCTACTGTTGGGAAGCAGACATTTAGATCACAAAAAGATAATCAGATTAAATTTAAAAGTAACTGCCCCTGTACTCTACACATGTAACTGCCTATTACAACCAAAATTAACCTTAATGAAAACTAAAGTATTCCACACTGCAGGAACCAATTGTTAGTTGTTTATTCACCTAGAATAATCACAATTAATCTTAGCGTAAACTGAAATATCAAATGGTAGTTGTAGGCGTTAATAGTACTATTGCTAGGTAGGTAACCACGTACAAAGTTTGGTTTTAGGCTGAATTACCCAGAACACCCAGGTGCTGGTAATTTAGCGCTAGGTATTACCATATCTGTCGTCCGCCTAAATAACCTAATTAGCGGAGACCTGTAATGTAGGCTAAACAATTTAACAACTTACATCTCTAGTACCATGTTAGAGAGAGAATACATAATTTCTAATTTCTTCAAATCATCCCAAAACAGAAAAGAAGGCAGCAAACCTACTTAAACCATAACTTATAATTTTTTTCTAGTTCTATTAAAACAGAACGTAAATTTATCCATCACAAGTAAAAGTATTTTAAGACTTTACACGCACACACATAAACCACCAATTCGCTAATAACTACAGATAATTTTTTGTAACAATCTACAGTAATAGTAATTGAAGTACGGAATCGAATTTTATTACACCATCTAACCCTGTTTACGCTTGGATGATGAAAGAGGTCGATATACCGATTTCACACACTATCAAAACCACTAACTTCACTCAAATGTTGCCCAAACATCCGAGGTGAATGAGATTAGTAGTTCTTGCCTCATGTTTTATACAAAATAACCCATTCCTTATTCCGGATAAGACGTTCATAACAGAAGAATCGTGCAATGCATGTACGCCTGTCAAGGTTACAACAATGACCTTTGATTTTGAACATCAAAGTCGATTGTCTAACAAGCAACGATCCAACAACGGGATTCTAACAGACCACTATTTTCAACAGTAAGAGCTAAATACAGAACGGTGATTGGTCGACGCGAAGAATTGTAAGGAATTAATTTTGTTTACGGTAAAGACACGAGATCAAATAGAAAGCTAAAAACAAACAATTGTCGAACTTTAAATACTAATATGAAACGGTGATAATGAAACTAGGGGATTTTAACCGATTACAAAGTCATCGCCGTGGATGGGCAAATAGTCATTTATGTTACATTACCGTATTTGTCAGTTTTCCACAGAGGCGTTTCATCTGGGGTTAGTCTCTAGTCGCACATTAGAAGTTTTTCTCGCCCTGTTAAAGCGGATGATGGAACGATGAGCAAATATTTTTTCGGACAATTTTCAAAACTTTAAGAGAGGTAATAAAATACTTAAAAAGTTAGTACGTCTTAGTTAACAAGACAAGTAGAATGAAATTCAAAATTATGCTACACATAATAAAAGATTTCATTTAATACCACGTAGGTCACCAGGATTTAGAGGTCTATGGAAAGTAGCTCTTATTCGATAAAATAGCATTTCAAATGTATAAATGGAAACTCAGTTACGTCTGGAGGGTACTACTAAATTTTGTTCAAATAGAAGTTGTATCATTTCGCGACCTCTCATGAGAACTTCGGAAGACTATAAAGATTTTTCCATACCTACCACAGCACACTTTCTTATAGGCAAATCTTTGACAACAACGCCTGAGACTAATTATGTTGATACTCCGGACAATAGGTTATGACGAGGGTATATTATTCAGAAATTAAATCAACGTTTTTGAAGAAATGGTCTTCAGAATGCCTATTATAATTGCAAAATCGTTCCAAGCGACAAACGTCTACAAAAAATTTAAACGAAGGCCAACTTGATTTACTGAAGGAAGACAATATTATTCAACCGGCACAATGGAAGACAGTTTGTTTAGTTTAGGTGTAACTGAGATGGCCGTGCGGTACGTGTTGTGCTTGCCAAAACCGCGCTTATTATACGAGAGCTACAACGAAAGTATGTGTTCTTCTACTAGCAGAAAATTACTAGAATCCGAAAAAACATTTTACATTTAAGTTTTTATGAGCAATTTAAATGTAATGTTTACGATTGTATTTTTCTTATATTTTCATAATTGTAATGAAAGAAATCTTTTCAAGGAGCGCAAAATACGCTCGTGCTCATTTGTCGTTAGTCAAGTAGTACACGCGAACGAGTGAATGTGCTACATACCTAATGCACGCGTCAGCGGTACATCTATTTTGTTGTTCTATTACTTTCATACTCGACATGCAACACAATGTAATTTAAATAGTTTCAAATAAAATTCATCGATTTAAGTGTATCAGTTTTTGTTGGGGCATACTCAACCCAAAATTGAACGCCAAGTAGCACACCCAAAGATACACATACAAACTGACAAATTTAATTAAAAATACACAAATACAAGTAAGTAGGTGTAATAGGAAATCGCTGTATAAGTACACAAAGCCGAAAGGGTTCACAAACGATCGTGATTTAATTAGCTTTAAACCTACCTTAATAAAAACTGTCTTGTATTTTTTTGGTAGGGTACCAAATGCTTGTTCATGCTAGAATGTATTAATGTCTAGGACTACAATAAAAATGAATTTGGCATTTCTATGCCTAGTTTATATACACGTAAGTCTTGCATTCTAAATATAACAAGTGCGTGAATTTTTGTAGCCATCAATAAGTAGCAGAACGCTGTGACACATTTAACCGCAACAAACGTTAGTTTGATTCGCAAGCGGGTGTCACGGTAACATGTTAAATTTATCGCAGCACTTTCTCCCAGGCGGCAAACCCATTTGAGCTTTGGTTGAAGCTCGTAACTTTCTTTATACTTTACATACAGCATTTTTAGTATAAAATATGAAATTAATGCCGCAGTAGCTCTAGAAATTTTACAAATAGAAATACTAGTGGGTTTACTATATTAGGAATCAACAATTTTTCTCAAGAAATTTTATCTCTCAGTGACTATTTAGACTTTCTGTTCTGCTTCTAATTTAATTTAAACCGTAGACGCTACCTAGTAATAGAATGTGTAAATATCTTTAATGATTTGTTGATATTAAAAATCAACTCGACAGCGCATATCGTTAACCTGCAAAAGGTTATAAATGAAAATGTTACGTAAAATCAATACATTCTTAAGAAAATAATTGACTGCATAAAATTCCGTGGCGCTATAGAATTAGCCTTAAGAGCTAACAACGAAACCGGATTTTCTGATAATCCAGGGGTGCTTCATAGATTGATTGAATTTATTGCTGAGTTATATGAAATTGATAAAGAACATTTGGAGGAAAGTATAATTTTTAACTACTATATGTCTAGCAGGCACTGTGATGCTTTTTATATCTTATAACTTTGTAATATCTTTGTTCAGTGAATGGTTGCTGAAAGATGCCTAGTTTATTAATATATTAACACAATGTTTTTTTGTACACGCAGACTAATGCGAATCAGTTTTTTCTGCTACTACCCCGTGTTTACAAATATTGAAATACGGTTTATGAGGGATTATTACCGTTCCGAATAGACCTGCACCTTGAAGAAGTTCTAGATTGCTATAACAGGTAGAATGTCTTCCGCGTTTCAGTGATCTGAAGACCCAAACTACAGGCCCAACCAGAGTATTAGGGTCTTTAGTGAAGAACCAGACTAAGACAGTTAGGGATTAGCTTTTTCGGTACTTAGAGTGGCAGATACCTTAGGGATCGGTATGGTACTCTAAGACACACTACTACGATATGAAAGGCAACCGGAAACCACCACACTACCTCCCAAGTACACAGCGTACTTAAATTGTTATTAAAGACGATGGCATCCTCTGGAGTAAAAAATTCGGGAATTAATATAGTCTCCCATTCGGATCTCCGGGAGGGGACTACTTCGGGGAATGTGATCGGAAGGTATAAAAAAGAGTCATGAACATTCTGCGAGTCGTAGCTTGGAATGTCAAAAGTATGAATCAAGTAGGTAAGCTAGAGAACTTTAAGAATTAAAATGGATAGGTTAGCACTATACATAGTAGGGATCAGCGAAGTTCGCTGACCAATGGCGGGGGGATTTTTGGATTTTTGGAGTGGAGTCTTTAAGGTAATTCATACAGGATCAAAGGAATGAAATTCGTGTGTGGAGATAGTTAAGCGAAAAAAGATAGGACAACGTAAAGAAAACTACTTACCAACGAACGGAAGAGTACACATGGTTAGATTAGAATCAAAATGAGTAAATACAGTAATAAAACAAGTATACATGCCCACCTCTAGCTACAGTGAGGAAGTGGTAGAGACAATCTACCAAGATATCGAAGACACACTAAGATACGTAAAGGACATGGAAATTTAATAATTACGGGGAATTTTAATGCAATGGAAAGTAAGTGAGGGCAGTGGAAGATCGGTAGTAAGTTTATTTGGTTTAGGAACCAGAAATGACAGAGGAAATAGGCTGACAGAATTTTGCGACAAGAACAAATTAACCATCACAAACACATTATTTCAACATCATATTAGAAGACGGTGCACGTGGAAGATGCCAGGAGATATAGGAGGATATCAAATAGATTAAGTAGATAAGGTAGGGCCGGTCCTAATTCAAAACGTGTCAGACGTATTTTCCATATGTAAAATACACGTGCACCGTTTTGAATTAGGATCGGCCCTATATAATTTCAATGTAAAATAGTTGTGAAAACATTTCAATGTAAAATAGTTGTGAAAACATGAATTCTTATATACTTTCAATGTAAAATACTTGTGGGCACGTTTTGAATTAGGATCGGCTTTATATTACTTTCAATGAAACATATTTCAAAACACACGTATGTTGAAAAATGTAAGTGCAGAGAAAAATGTGTGTAGCTGTTTTGAATTCGGTTTTCTAGCGAGAAGTTACACGTGCACCGTTTTGAATTAAGATCGGCGTTATATACTTTTAATGTAAAATGTGAAAACCTGAATTCTTATATACTTTCAAATGTAAAATACTCGTGGGCACGTTTTGAATTAGGATCGGCTTTATATTACTTTCAATGGAACATACATACTTCAAAACACACGTATGTTGAAAAATTTAAGTGCAGAGAAAATGTGTGTAGAGGTTTTGAATTTGGTTTTCTAGCGAGAAGTTATAAAGTATGACAGATGCAAAATATCGCATTCAAGTCAATTGTGTTTAATTAAAGTGGATTCTGATTTATGTTTAGAGGCTGCAAATACACATGGGCCGGTTTCATTTCAAAATGTGTTCACTCTTGTGATAGGTTGAAAAGTGGGTTGGCAAAGTACGCAGATGGTGGTAATCTGCTATATAAGAAGATTGCTCCTAATATTAATTTAATTAGTCGAAGTTTACTGCATATATTTACATACAAACATGTATATAATTGATATTCAGGGATTTAAATACAAGAAAAACGAGTTTGTGTGCAAAGAAATTGCGGTTTTGGACTTGTTGTTAGGTGATGTTTGGCATCAAATTTTTAAACTGCCAATGCAGTCTAGTTGTTTGAGTCAAGATCATATACAACATAACGACTGGGTGACAAGGAATATTCATGTTCTTTCTTGGGATGAATCTTCAACGGCTGGAATGGTGTCATCATATATAGCGCTTTATTTGAAGCAAATTTTTCGAACCGGTGAAGAAGTATTTGTGAAGGGTCTAGAAAAGAAGAAATTGATTGAAACATATATAATGCAAAACGTTGTAACTGATATGCTTGCACTAGGTTGTCCTAAGCTATCGGAGTTAAAAATCAACAATCGTTTAAAATATAACATCTATTGTTGTAGACACAGCAATAATAATTTGCAATACGCAAAACAAAATACCTTTTTATTAAAAGAATGGCTTGATAATAATAAAAAACAATAGAAAGATTTTGTCTGTAATATTTATTTTAATATAATTTTACAATGTTAGCCTTACAAAATTCCTTTATAATAATAAAAAAAACAATAGAAAGATTTTGTCTGTATTATTTATTTTAATATAATTTTACAATGTTAGCCTTATTAACTATTATTATAACAACTTCTAGAAAACATTATTTTTATCGATCCAGCTATTGTGTACGTTAGAGAAGCCTAACCATTTTACAAATACTTTATTTGCACTCTTTCTTAGGACTTTTTCTACCAGGTAAATTCCTGGATGTTTAACCTTTTGCAACTCCGTTTCATAAAATGCATAAATGCATAAAATGCATGCATAAAATGCATGCATTTCATTTGATTTATCAACTTTTACAGGTTTGACTCCGATAGTATTGTGAACTGTATTGTTGTATTGTTTCACAATATCGCTTAATTTATTATCCAATTGTAAGAACCGTTCAGGTTAAACAAGAGCCACATTTTTACCTTTAAAGTTCTAATTACACGTTCCACAATGTATGCTTTCTTTGTAGAAAAAACACTATAATGGTTTATGCCATATGTCTGCATTAAGGATTGAAAGTGTTTGTTATAATATTCTTTACCAAAATCAGACTGCAAATTTCTTGGCGGATTTTTAAATTTATTTAAAATTGTTTTCATTGCAGCAGTAACATCAATACCCGTTTTACTTTTAAGTGGTACAGCCCATACGTATTTGGAGAAACAATCAATAACTACTAAAATGTATTTAAATCCTTTGTTTGTTTGCGAATATGGTAGTATTTCAATCAAATCGGTCTGAAGAAGGTCATTTAAACCTTTTACTATCACTTTGCGTCTCTTGAAATTTATTCTTGCTGGTTTATGAAGTTCATTTACTATATCTTCTTTCACTTATGATTGAGCAACTATCATAATACTTTTTTATAATCAGGATTTATTAAATACAATTAATGAAATACTTCTATGTTTGAATGTCGTGGGCTCCACTTACTTTGAAAGGAACTTTTAATATAAAATCATGAAACATTGTGGTATTGTTTATGATAACACCGCTGTCACGAAAGCTGATTACATCCATACGTTTAAGCAAAAATTCTTGTAACTGTGCAATTACATAACTTTTTTCGTTTATAAGAATTTCAATGTCTTGCGGGTATCCTTTAATATTCTCAATAACTGCTTCCTCATAAGGAAATTCATAATTATGTTTAATGTTGAAAATAAGGAATGTTTTGTCACCGTCGAGGAATGTACTAGAGTAAAACGTTGCTACTGCCGTGTAATGTAGCATATGTATCTTAAACTCAATCAAGGTTTCAAAACCTTCACTTTTGTTTTCATATTCCTGTTCACTTATATCTATTTTACGGTTATGTAAGTGCCTTCCAAATTTGTCAATTGTCATATCATCTAATCACTTTCGCCTCACGCAATTCTTCAATGATCGAATTTATTTCGTTGCCGTGACCTGTGTGTCCAGCAGTCTGAGATGAAACTAAAAGTCGTAATCTATCAACAAGTTCATTGGGATCATTCCAATATAAACAATCTATAGTGTTATTTGATACTTCCATTGTCATACCGTCTCCAAGACGCTTTCTATAGGGTAATGTTCTAGGTCTACGGGGTGTTTGGGGAAGTATGTTTAATGTAGATATTATATTTTTGTACTTATATGAAGTATTACCCTGAATTTGTTCTGTTTCAGAATAATATCTTCTATTAGCATTTGTTCTTTTCACAATATCAAGGTACGACTTTAGATCTTGCGGACTGTACCCGACAGGATATTTTTTAAACAGTAGTTCGTATAATCCAGGAGTACCTTTATATTTCAAATCATTTATTAGAATATTTTCATCATCCAACGCGAAATTCGAATTGCCTATCATAAGACCATTTGAATCAGGGTTAAACCTAATACCATATTTATGATCAAATTCGTTCTTAACATCTTTAAACATATTGTAAATATATTCTCGAGGTAACGGATGTAGCTGGTCGAGATAATGTGTCATACCAGGTGAATCGGCAAAGCTTTGTATATATTCCTGGGCTTCTTGAGCATTTCGATTAACTTCTGCTTCGTATTCATTCTCAACATCATCATCATCATCTTCCTCTATGGCATCATTTTTTATATTCGGTATATGCTGAGCAATAACCGGCGAATCAATATAGTCAACGTTCCTTTTTAACAATTTAGGTTTAATTTTTTTTACGCTGCTATGAGGCAGTTCATCTTCTTCTTCTTTAAATTTTTCTTTCTTTACCACACTTTCCGCATCCAGTTTATTAGCAATAGTTTCTAATCGTGCTGTTATGGGTAAGATTGATTCCACTTGGACGACTTCATTATCTTTTAACTAGCGCAATTTGTTTTTTACAATGTTTCTTTTCTTAATTAAAATTCTTTTAAGTTTTATCGCCTCCTTGTTCATTGCGTAAAAAGTTTATTGTAATAAAAAAATTCTTCGATACTAACGATACTTGCGTCTCTCAGGGTTTAAATATGTATGAAGTGATCAAAACCTATTCGGTACCTTCCTTGATCTGGATCACTATTTTTGTCTACAACTAAGAAACGTATTTGTCTTGCCAACAAGCAGCACATATTTTACGGAATTTATCATACTTCATGTCAGTATTGACGTGATCGTCATATATGTTTTTTTAAGTTCAAATCACCTTGTTTAAATAAAACTAAAAAATTAGCATTATCACGTAGTAAGTGCTTAGGTATACGAGTATAACTTTGACAAAGGTAAAAACTGTCTACTTGTTTATGACGCACCATACTAAAGTATTCCCTAATGATACCTTGTTTATCGCAAGCTACATCATCAAAAACAAATATAGGTAATAAAGGTATCATATGTTCAGGCGCCAAAGGTAAGTCACTGTGAATTTTATGTAAAGATACTGGGTAGTGTAAATCGCATTCAAAAATATATCCTACATCAGAATCATCGGGAATATTAAGTATGTCTAAACGTACTATATCTGGACTGGTACCATCTAAAAATTCAAATTCTCCATATGGAAGATATTCAGACATTGCAGCCCCATATAAATTATTAACATCAAAATACATTAAATATTTAGAATCGAAATTTGGATCATAATCTGCATTCATATATTTGTTATTTGCTTTAGCATATCTATTCGAACATTGAGAAACACCGCCACGAATTCCTCGTTCTTAAAACATTAGTTTTCAATATCAGTAAGCAACTCGAGTTTAACGTTCGTCGTTTTTAACATTGCATCTAGAGCTAAACCAGGAGCCGTAAAGTAGTGAAGTGGATCTAACTTATACGTGAACATGCAAGTTTTTCTAAAGTTTTAAAATATATCAGTCAAGAGCAGTACATCTGTTTTTAAATATAGGTCTGAATAGTCCCCTAGTGTATTTATATTAAATGTTTGCCAAACGGGTTTAGCATGATTGTAGTCTTCATCTGAGATTTCTTCATTGCGCAAACGATTAAAGAATGCTGTTCTACAGGGTAAATCGGTTTCATTGAGCCTATCCCAAGAGTTAATGTAATCATAGGGAAATATGCCTTTACGCGTAAGTAACTGAAACTCATTATCAGTGTTACAATTTTCCCTGGTGATGGATTTTTTATTATCATCTAAGTAGGAAGCTAATTTTTCGATGCTAGATGCCATAAACCTGAATGAATCGATAAATCTAGAACTAACTTTAATACCTTTTACATATTGTGTAAAAGATATGTATTTTTCCTTATTTATTGGTAGAATGCTTAACGAACCTGAAAACTCTAACGAGATTTTTTTAATAATGAAATGCGAATCGTAGCCTGATAAGTTATGAAAAACTACCGGTATCATATAAGAATTATGATAATTGATGTTGCAATCTTGATGAGCCGCTCCTCGAAATTTACCTGTAAAGTGGCAGTGATTGCGAACTCTAATATCATCTATACTAAAAGGTTTATTGCAAATGTGACAGTGAAGGGCAAATTTAAATGCTGACTTTTGTTCTTCTGTTAAAGGATTCATAGGTTTTGGGTTACAGAAAATTTTATTAGTCGTTTCTGAAATTTGTTTAAATTGAGCAACAAACCATTCTATACAATCCTTTCCGCGATACAATTGTAATTTGGAATATTTATTATCATACGAGCATTTCAAAAAGTACGCTACACTAAAAGGTATATGCCTTTGGTAAGAGACTGTGTTTAGTATTACCTCCGACTCATTGCATGGTTCTAATATACATTCGAGATCTGCATAAACTACAAATGATACTTTTTCTTGATAGTGGAAATGTTTAAATGTTAGATACTTTTCGGATTCTTCGGGTAATCTTATTGAGCAAGTATTCTGTTTTTCGCAATGATTTGAATGATGCTTAAGTAATGCGGCTGTACTAAAATTATTTAAACATCTATAACAAAAAAAATTTTTATGGCGATGTGAAGACAACTGTTTTGCAAATAATTTTGATATATCCTTAATCCAAGTAAAATAAAAGTGATTCTCATTAGCATTTGTCGGACGAGAATATTGTAAGGAATCATTATTTAAAACTAACAAATTAATATGTTTTAATTTTTTAAAATTTTAGTTAAACAAAATGGCAGTATTTTAGTAATATCTATACAATATAGGTTAATGGCGAAATTGTTAAGATTCTCAATTTTTTTTGTCTTTTAATGCGATTGGAAACTGAATTGAATTGTAGCGTAATACTGTATTAAAATGTGGATAGCTAGATATTTTCTGACTATTTTGTTTAGCAGGATATAAAGCGGAAACCAAGCTCCAAAGAATGCAATGTTGGTCGTTATTTATTACATTTACCACAGCTTTTTTTTTGCTATAAAGTCCGGAACCGGATCAAACGTTGAACACCTTCCTTTAAGTGGATCATGATTGTTTATAGTTACCTTCAAGTATAAAACTTCTTGGATTGCCCAACCAGAATCCTTTTCGCTAAATTCCTCTAATCGCCTCGAAATCTTGTCCAATACGTTCTCCTTATACCACCGCTTGAGATTGGTATTTATATCGATGTGACGATTTGCAGTAGGCAACGTCTTCAAATCTATTTCGCTAGTTGTAGGCTTAACAAATTTAGCGGCCAATATTACATTAACTTTCAACATTGACTTTTTTAAGCAAGCAACAATCTTGCGTTTAAAACTAGCGAACGTCTTGTCTAAGAACACTAGAGGATCTCTATAACTTAAATTGGTAATAAGTCCCGTAATAATTCGACTTCCAAAACATGATTGTACATAATGCCAAATCAGAGTTTTTCGAATATGACATCTAGAAAGCGTTGCATCAATACCTTTACCTTTATATTTCAAAGAGCGTTTCAAGTGCCTCAATCGTACAAGGTAGCTTTTAGGATGTGCCAAATTAGATTTCAGCCTACAGGATTTTCCTGACGATTGTCTTCGTATACCTTATTTCTAATAGCAAGCTTCAATATAATAATATTTGCTTTGATAATTATAATGTGTTTCGTTATTACATCGACTGATTTGATTAGATTCGCGCATTTTACAGTTAATCTCAAAATAGCGCTACTAATCTCGGCCACGGTTTCAGAATTCATGATTCTATACAAATCAATACACTACTTAATATATGTATAGCTTTATTTACTATTTATACAAAAATATCACCTGACGTAAGCAAAACAACTGTAAAAGAATTAGCAATCAACATCATTTTTCATTTAGTTGCGTTTACTGAAAAAATTTGCTTGTTTGCAGTATAGTAATAAAAATGTTTTATACGACTTTTGATTTATGCTGTGTGTACAGGAAATACAGTATCATTACAGCGCTCTTTTTTATGGTTACATATGAAATCTTTGAATAAAAAATAAAGCAAATTTGAAAAAATGTCTCAGATTAAACCGTCAATGTTGTTTAATAATTTACACGCACTCATGGTTTTTTAAAAACCCAGTATTAAAAAAACATTTTGTGGTACCTTGATAGAACTAAGGATTTCTTATTCAGCATGATATGCGTAAACACACACACACACACACACACAAATTACTATATACCTATATATATGCATATAAAGTCAATTTTTGTTAATTTTATGGAAAATAAATTATGCTAGCAGTAATCTAAAACGAAATTAGTCTAATTTAGGTTTTTTATTATGTGCCTTCGTTGCAATTTCTTTTTCAGACAATGAATCTAATTCATTATTTCTGCTGAGGTATAAGTATATTCGCCAACATACTGTTTTATTCATTAGAACAGATTACAGAGCTGAATTTTTTCAGAAAACGATGCAAATTTTTGGTTTTTTCTAACAGGTCAGTTTATTATTTAATTTAAATACTTCACGTAGATTTTACCAACAGTATTCAATCAGTTCTCTTGTATAATTATTAGTTACTATTACTAGCAACTTTTAAAAGTGAGTAACTTATCATCAATCAAAAATTGTAATAGTACCAACGTAAAAGTTCTAGAGCAATTTATATTACATTCTGACGAAGACTTGATTAAAGAAGTTTTTGGTTCTTCTTTGTCTCAACTCGACACTGCTGCTATTTTTGATAGTGACGTAATAGATATATCACGGTAAGTGCTTTTTCACATTTATATATGTGTTTTAAAACACTACTAATTTATAAGTTACATTAAATCAAAAAACCATTCTGGAAATTCTGAGGCTATCGTCGGATCGTTGACACACTCTGATCCTCTCAGAAACATCAGGTAGTATACAAAAGAAAAGGTGAACCTACAATAATCTTTTATGTTATGCTCACAGATCAGGCAAAAACATGTTGGCTATGAAAAAGTTATGTACAGAATATAATATTTCTGTTTGCTGTGAAGATGACAAATCCTACGAAAATGACACAGTAGAGTTGCTTAACGCATTTAAAAAGCGTGGAGAGGAGCTAATGCGTCGTGTAGATTTGGAGCTAGAAATAATAAAGCAAAAAAGAGAGGAACTGGCTGTGAGGGAGCAGCAGATACTTCAAGAACGAAAGTTAATAAATACTTTTTCATTTATAAATAGTTAGATCAAAATATTCAACAATTTGTAAAATAAAAAAGTATTTTATAAAAGTTTTTCTTTTGAAACAAGACTTTCTCTAAACAAGGTAGTAAACTCAAAGTAAAACGCACATATATCAGAACCCACTTTAATTAAATACATCATTCTTTATACAATCGACTTAGATGTGCTATAATAATTTAAACAGTAAAGAACAAGATGTATATTATTATAATAATAAACTTATTTCTTAGATTAGTGACATATTATTCTAAAAATTATATGTTGACAGTTAGACCGATCGATCCGTTACTAGTTATGTATACGTGTTTGTTCGAGCCAATACTTTCATTTAATTGTTTCACTCCATATGCTTGAAGGTATTCAAAATATCTCAATGGCAATATGCTCTTGAACTCTTCTGTTTCCACTAATACTCTTTCTCCATATTTTGTCTTGATTGTTTCCACTTTTAAAACTTCAAACCTCTTATTCACTACAAGATCTTTTGAATTTACATAAGGTTTGCGCTATGTGGTTTTATTAAGAGTATTAAAATTCATATTGCTTTTCTTCGACTAATTAAATTAATATTAGAAGCAATCTCCTTATGTAGCAGATTACCACCATCTGCGTACTTTGCCAACCCACCTTTCAACCTATCACAAGAATGAACACATTTTGAATTGAAACCGGCCCATGTGTATTTGCAGCCTCTAAACATAAATAAAAAACATAAATCAGAATCCACTTTAATTAAACACAATTGACTTGAATGCGATATTTTGCATCTGGCATACTTTATAACTTCTCGTTAGAAATCAAACTCAAAACATCTACACACATTTTCTCTGCACTTACATTTTTCAACATACGTGTGTTTTGAAGTATGTAAGTTCCATTGAAAGTAATATAAAGCCGATCCTAATTCAAAACGTGCCCACAAGTATTTTACATTTGAAAGTATATAAGAATTCATGTTTTCACATTTTACATTAAAAATATATAAGGCCGATCCTAATTCAAAACGGTGCACGTGTAACTTCTCGCTATAAAACCGAATTCAAAACAGCTACACACATTTTTCTCTGCACTTACATTTTTCAACATACGTGTGTTTTGAAGTATGTTTCATTGAAAGTAATATAAAGCCGATCCTAATTCAAAACGTGCTCACAAGTATTTTACATTTGAAAGTATATAAGAATTCATGTTTTCACATTTTACATTAAAAGTATATAAGGCCGATCCTAATTCAAAACGGTGCACGTGTAACTTCTCGCTAGAAAACCGAATTCAAAACAGCTACACACATTTTTCTCTGCACTTACATTTTTCAACATACGTGTGTTTTGAAGTATGTTTCATTGAAAGTAATATAAAGCCGATCCTAATTCAAAACGTGCTCACAAGTATTTTACATTTGAAAGTATATAAGAATTCATGTTTTCACAACTATTTTACATTGAAATGTTTTTACAACTATTTTACATTGAAAGTATATAAGGCCGATCCTAATTCAAAACGGTCCACGTGTATTTTACATATGGAAAAAACGTTTGAACACGTTTTGAATTAGGACCGGCCTTACCCCACTACTGATAAGAATGAGTTTTTCTGGTGGTGACGTTACAAGTGATATAAGAGCGCCATTAGATCTCAACATATTAGTAGGTAATATCGCCTATCCGTTAGGTGATTTTACATCAGACTGTTACCACCATAACGTGGAAGTTGGTTTTGATTTATACGGTAGTCAGTGACCAGTCATGCAAATAGTAGAATGTGCCAAAGTTATACTATAAGGATGGACTACTTTAAATGGAAAGAGTTTTACAATTTTCAATTGAAATTTAGAACCGCACAATTTACCCAAGAAGCAGCAAACGTAACATCGAATGGTTTATTTGGTGAGAATGTTTTAGAAATACAACTGGATCGTGAATTCAAATTGACATTGATTACCGAAACGTCTAGTAGAAGTTTATGCGTGGCGAATATTTTTCAAGAAAAAATACATACAATATGGAAATCACAAAAGTTCAAAATGTTATTGTGCTACCTAGGTACGAGTGTTTCGAGCTATTAAATTTGCGAAAATTAATGTGTCATATCATGGAAGGTGTAGAAACTTTCCAGAATTTTACGAGAAATTTGTAGGTGTTTTTAAAAATGTAAGTGTAAATACGACAGATGAAGAAAGGGTTCAAACGTTATTAAAGGGAGAGAGCCGTGCGTGTATTTCTTTGTTTAACGATTGTAGCGGTTTAAATTACTTGACAGGGTTGGACATTATTAAATGTCACCCCGTTCAGTACTTGGAAGATGCGTCTTTGAGACGATCGCTCACGCAAATGTTTAGAGATTGGGCTATCACAGATTCACCAGAATCTTGTTACCACAGCGGTTATCAATAAATGTACATATTTCAATAAAATTATAATATTTCTTGGTAAAGTTTGTTTTACTTACTTGTATCGTCAACACCAGTAAAAATTATAAATAAGTGTACTAAATTGTGTTGTTTTTTTATTCTCAGATTTAAAGCGGTAGTCCTAGGTGCTTCGTCCGATTTGAAAAATTCCGAAAGAATTAAGTAGCTGGGAAAATTTTAATATTAACTTATATCTTTTACTGTAATTTATATTAAAAACACCGTTAAGGGTACCATTTGACAAAAAATTTAAAAATGGTGATGGTGGCTAGAAGGATGCTCCAATTTAAAAATTTCTTTCAGATTCAGAAAGCTGAGAAAATTTTAATATAATTTGATAAGTCACATGACATATTTATCTTGAAAAACAACCCCATGTTAAAAATGATTGGTCGAAGAAAACTTGTTTCTGGGTGGCACTGCGGTGTTGCGTTCGGGGAATAAGTGGGGGTAATTAAAAAAAAGTTAAACCTCAAGTTGTTCAGTTTAAGGACGTCTGTCGACCGATGTAGACGTCTATTGTGTGTGGTGCTTGTTAATAACAAATATCGGGTAAGTCTTTATAACATTTTGGATTTGGTGCTTTTAAATTAATCTCAAAAAAATGGAATCTGTAAGCCGTTTCGTAATCATTTCGATTTTTTTTATATTTAAATAATTATAATTTCATCTCTAAATTAAAATGGAGTTTGTTCAGTAAACAATAATATGAGATGCGTAAGTAATGGTTTCGATTGATTCGATGGTGTAGTGGTTAAGGCAACCGTTTTGCATGCGGACAGCATGGATTCGAATCCCGCTTGAGTCGATTTTTTTTCTAAGAACTTATGGTAAAATGTATCTACAGGATGGAGCATAAATGGATATATACAGAATAAGTCAAAAATCGTGACGTTAAAAATTGCAGGTTGACGTAAGAAAAATGGCGAATTGACGTAAGAGAATAACGGATAACATGTGACGTAAAAAAATTGTATTTCGTTAATGAGTTTTTCTAATCAAAGTGATTAGTGTTAATGAGTTTTCCCATTAAAAAGCAAATAGTGTTAATGGGTTTTAATGAAAACCCCATTAACAAATGATTAGTGCTAATTGGATTCTAATGAGAAATCCCATTAAAAGTCTATTAATGCTAATGAGTTTTTAATGAGAAAACCCATTAGAAAACGATTAGGGCTAATGGGTTTTTAATGAGAAAATCCATTAAAGAGCGATTAGTGTAATTGGTTTATAATGAGAAAACCCACTAAGAAAAAGCGATTATTGCGAATGGGTTTTTATGAGAGAACTCATTAAAAAACGATTAGAGGTGCAATGTGCTGCCTCTGTCCCTCAACCACTGAAAATAATCTACTTGCTCTAGAAGAACACTGCGATCCCCATACCGCCACAAAATACAAAGTTGCCGATAAGTTAATAAATATCTTATAATATGATTAGTTAAGGCCGAAAAAGCCTTTGTAAAACACTTTGTTACTTTAATGATAACAAATAGTAACGAAATAAACACCTGCACGCGTGCATTCTGCAGTAATGGTTTCTGGCTTCTGGCTTAACCACATCGGTGTTGGATACCCAATGCATCTACAAATGCGGTTATAATATTGCTCTGAATCCATTTAATAACCCAAATATGAACATAATTCTTATTATTGACAAAAATAAGATAGAAATTTTGTCGTTATTGGTTGATGTCGTATGTTTAACTAGAATCCACTAAAAAGTTAAAATTAATCTTAATAGCCAAATATCCTTTTCAGCATTCTCTAGTTCGTAGAACGTTCTTATGAATGTTTAGCATACAGGTATAAACGTAGCCAGCATAGCATGGTTACCGTCATAAGTTGAAATGGAATCTAAATATAACCTTAAATTTTCTGGAGACTTTTTGTGTATCTTGTTTTTTTAGCATTTTTAGTCAAATTGTCTCTATAGTTAAAGAAACTCTTTGCTGGATCTGTTGTTTCAGTATTAAACAACATTCATTTATCGCACTCCATTTAAATTTAATCGATTTCAGACAAACTGAATATTTTTGCAATAGGCATTTGTATAGGAATTAATAATCTATGAACATCTATTAAAATTTAACGTACAATGGAAAAGGTATCAAAGAAAATCAACTGAGTACTCGAAGTAATTGGATTGTCATTTCATTGCCTTCTTTTTGTGTTAAATTCAGTTGATCATGTACTTTCTCCAATCTTTGTACTCTGTTCCGGTAAAGAATTAAAATTTACGGTCAACAGCTCAGGACATTTAAAAATTTTAGTGTCCTCTTGAAATCCCATCCGAGTGCACTAGATATGCTCCGGATTCTTGGAAGCGCTTTTTAAGAAAGAAAAGATTTATTCAAAATCTGCATATTATCAATTTATTGTTAAATTGACATGTTCAATTTTATTCGTTATAACGAACAACTTAAGCAATAGTAAAGCTGATGTTGAATGCTAACCAGTTCTTGTAATATTAAATATACTAAAATTTTGTCGGCAGCTTTAACACTTAACAATGAGAAAGTTCTAACGTTCGAAGACTAATTGATTTGAAGTACTTAATGTATTCTTCACGAAGGCTTTTTGGTTTGCAACGTTCAGTACGAAATGTATTGCAACAATTTCTGAGAGTTGCATATTATGGGCTTATTTCAAGTTGAAAATAAAAAATCTTACAAGTAGATGGTTATGGGGGCTCCTGCTGCCTCATTTCCACCAGAATCCCTCATTTCCACACCCATCTGGAACAATTTACATGTAAATTCCCATAAGGAGGAAATAAGGAGATGAATCTCCACCTTGCTCTCGCCTTGTCGAACGCCTTGTGGGATTTTTTTTACCAAAACCATCCCTACCCTAAAAATTGGTAACCTAAACGCTATAATTTTCGAGATACCCCTCGGTGCCTATAGGCACCGCACCCACGAGATAAATCTATATTGTTTGGTATCAATTAATATTAGAATTTACTCAGCTACCCGAATTTCTAGAAATTTTTTAGATTGCATCATCCCCCAGGGAGCTACCCCAATATTAAGATTTTTTTACCGCCAACATTCTGAATCAAATAGTTTTCGTGGACTAGCCATTTTTACCCACGAGATAAACCTATCTTGTTTGGTGTCAATGAATAGTAGATTTTTCTCAGCTACCCGAATCTCTAGGAATTTCTTATATGGCATCATCCGCCAGGGAGCTACCCGCATTTAAAGTTTTTGCTGGTAGCGATTTCTGACAGTCCTTATAAATTTTTTAGTCATGCAATACATCAAATTAGTCTAGAATTCTGCGCTGAATTCGAATCTGCCAACAGATTTAAAATCCGAGCACCCCCTGCAAAATTATACCCCTTTGAAGTCCTGAACCCCTAAATTTTGCTCTGCTCTATAAGCTAACCTAACAAATAGCTTTCTTCGACTAGTCATTGCATCTTTCGAGATAAAGCTATCTTGTTTGGTATCAATTAATATTAAAATTTTTTCAGCTACCCGAATCTCTAAGAATTTTTTGGATTGCATCGTCCCCCAGGGAGCTGCCCTCATTTCAAGATTTTTTGCTGGTAGCGATTTCTGACTATCCTTATAAATTTTTTAGCTATGCCACGCAACAAATTAGTCTAGAATTTTATGCGGAATCCGAATCTGCAAACAGATTTGATATAGGACCGCTCCTTACAAAGTTACACATATACCCTTTGCGAGATAAATCTTTCTCCACGAGATAAATGTACCTTGTTTGGTATCAAGTAATATTAGAATTTTCGAATCTCTAGAAATTTTTTAAATAGCACCATCCCCAGGGAACTACCTTCATTTTAAGATTTCTTACGAGCAAAATTTTTGGCCATCCTTCTAAATTTTAGTCACGCAATACATCAAATTAGTCTAGAATTTTATGCAGAATCCGAATCTGTAAATAGATTTAAAATCGAACCACCCCTTACCGTTTTACACACACACCTTCTAAATTATAACTTTCCTGCAGCTCATACCCAAAAGAAAATCTAAAAACCATTCTTAAAACTCTTTATTACAGACAATTTTTACTAATACAGCTTAAATTATGTAAACCACATTTCTAAATTCATTTTCACAACTTTTACTCTTAACCTAGACCTCCTCATATCGGTTTATACTTACTAATATTTATTTCTAAATAGAGCACCTTTTTCAACGACCAAACAGACCCAAATATGTCAAATTCCTCTGACTTTGTTCTCATGGTTTCGCTTAAAACTTCGTACATATTTTCCAGATTACTAGAAGACGTTAGAACCATATTTTTTGTGTTAAAGGATTTCACATCAGCAGTCTCTTTTCCCATTTTTGTGTAGATGCCGTAGAGTTCGCGATAGACTTTTATTGCTGTATGTTGTGTTCTTTTTTCATTAAGTAATCGAATAAACCGCTCTTTCTGCTTTCAAAGAAACTCGGACACTCCATTGTCGACACTGACGTTCTTTATGCAATAGCTAGCCATACGGTTGACAAACGCTGTGTTAACCATTTCTACGCCATCTTCGCCAGTAGCGGTAACTGTGGCATTTTTATGTCTGTTGCTTTTCAAGTGTGCGGCATAGGTAGTCTTTTCCATTTCGAAAGACATACAGTTTAAGTTCTTTGCTGCTGACGGATGTATAAGCTTAACCTTGGACGATGTTACCTCACGACATTTGTTCTGGTGCCGTTTGAGAGCATCCCTCCTGGCAAAGTAGACGTGACAGGACTCGCATTTAAAAACGTTTGCAGGTACCATTTTAGTTCAAAACAAAATCCGCACTATAGGATTTTGATTAAACTTGTAAGCGAACTAGCTTATAACTAAAGAGCTTACTCTAGCGTACCTTCTTTATGTACCCTATAGAATGCATACCGAAGGTTTCCGAAAACAGCCGAACGAAGTTAAGGATTTAGCGGGGAACTAAATAACGTCATCTTTTGCCAATCCTTGCTGCTCGTCCAGTACAATTAGCACCAATGCATGCACCCGATTCGCATCGTCCATGCTGCGAATGCAGTTAGTAGAAACACCGGAAAACGTCTTTCATGCTATACAAATCAGCAATCGCATCGCGTGCATATTAAAAATTCAAAAGGGTGGTAGCACACGTACACAAATCGGTTGCAAGTCTTGCGGAGGAAAATGCAGTGCTACTATAAACAAAAACTTAAGAAAACACTTTAAACCTTTACTAAGGGAATACCAAACTTGTTGTCTACAGAATACTTCCTAATAAAGCAATTTAATTTTAAATAACGTCTACGTCATAGTTTCGGAAATGGCAGGCTTGAATATTTTCTTTGGAAACAGTCGAAGATTGTTGAAGACACTCGAAAAGTGCACAAGCGCGGTTACTAAACCAATTAGCATTAATACCGAGTATTACGTACTTTCGTAGGTTGCTCATTTCCTAGAACCAAATCCTCCGCATCGCGGTCAGTAGCGCGTAATGATTTTTAGAACCAGTAAGTACTTGATATCGCCCAAACAGAGAATTAGATGCTCAATGTCTGTCAACTTCCGATTCCCTCGTTAAAGGTAGAAAAACTCGGTCAATCATCCATCTAACTTATACTTCGACCCGCTCCCGTTCTGATAATCTCCAAACATTTTTCAAACGACAATGGTCCCAGAATTTTTAAACCTACGAGGGATCTATAAGTCGTGATCAATTACACGTTCGCGCTGCCCGTAAACTAACATATTTTATCGTAACAGTGCACTGTATAATACATGCCTACTCCTTCTCTGCGCTACTGCTATTCTTGTAGCTGCTTGAAAAAGCCAGTCGCCTTTTTTACTGCTAGGACCGCTGCTATCTTTTTGACATGGATGTAACCCAAGATTTTGCTGACATATTTAGCAAGATTGAGATGTGTAATTATTTAACTACAAACCATAACTTTTGCTATAAGGGCGAATACGAAGAAAAGTGTCATATTAAAGTTGACAACGATAAAACTGTGGAAATTGATTGTTTAACATGGTTAACAACCAATGCAAGAATTAAGATATACAACAAATTTGTGTGTCAGATAACAAGTCCTGGTGTTAATAAACAACTTGGCAATCATATACTAGATTTTTTACGTTGTCTAGATGTGCGTTTAAGGGAAACACCTGCGTCTACTTTGGCCAAAGAACATGGTATTACGCGATTGGAAGCGACAATATACAAATGTACAATTGGAAGCTATGTCAGTGCGGAACGGGTGTATAATTCCTTAAAACACTGTTTAACCTTATTAGAAGATAGTAAGTTATACTTCCTAAAGGCGCCAATGTACTCGGAACCATTTGCCAAAATGTGGAGTAAGCTATCGGGCAAGCTACAAAATAGCTGCTGTTTAGTGTATAATGACCTACCACAGTACGTGTATTGGGGGAATGGCAATACAAAGAAATTGACGGGCTTGCAAATTAAGTTGTCCAAAAAACCAAAGAAAAGGGAAAAATTGATAAAGTATGTACTTTCGGCTTTTAGTTTTAACTATTTACCTGTAAATTATTTTTGAGATAGTAGAGGAGGAAGATTGCCAAGATAAAATAAAAATCTTAAACAAGTGCTACATTAAAGCAGGTAGTACATATTTTACACAATCTGCAACACCATATTCTACAATTCCAAAAGAAATAGTCATTTCGGAATTGGGGTTGATAGATACGCCTAACATTTGTCCAGAGGTTGTACGACTACGCGTAAATATGACAGTAAACTCTATCCGTTTACGCTAAAGGAAATTGCCTTATTAAGCACGCCATACGCTGTAACTGGAAGAAAAAGACAACTGGAATTAGAGGAAATAGATGCAAAAAAGCGAAAGTTGGACTACATGAAAAACACTGCGACAATACTGGAACAATACAAAAATGTGTTAGACAAAGAACGTCTTATTAGAGAAAATGAGAAAGAATTAAAAGATTTTTTTATGTACCGATGGACTGACTTAGATACATCCGGTTTCTATAACCTGTCTGCATTTGTGGTTAGTAAAAAGACCCTTTTAGTTATGTAGGCGTCCTTGCGGAAAAGGATGGTACTAACTCCGTATACTTTTTTAAAGGTTATTCTAAAAACGTATTTATCGAAATGGCAGTTAACATAGACGAACTAAGGAATGCGGGTTTCGTAACCTTGGCGTACACCAAACGCAATAGGGTTCCGTTAAACATTGTATATTTGCCTAGTAAAGAACCTTTCGGATCATTTTAAACCGAGGGTCTTACAACCTATAACAACCATATATTTCCAAAGGTGGTGGACATGCAACTACGCAACAGTGAGTTGGAGAATAAGGATTTCTTCCAATACCGACAAAAAGAAGTCGATCACGCTAACAAGATACGTATGCAGGATATAGTGGGAAAGCTGCGATTAAAAGATTGCCACAAGCTGCAGGAATTACACGAAGGAATGGATCTGGTTGTCGGTGGAATTAATGACTTTCTATATAGAGGCTAACTTCGGTACATTTTACAATTCGAAAACCTAGACGGTCTCTATGTATCAAACTATTGCCTAGAAAATGAGATAGAGGACTAGGTTGTCGATTTAAATTTTTAAGCCGCGAATAAAATTAGATAAAATTAAAACCACTCCAAACAAACATAAAGAGAGGACTGTTTTCTGTTTATAACTTTGTATTAAAATTAAGTTTAAATGACTCCATGCTTGGTATTAAATATTTTTAAATTTTGTTATGTATAATGTCAGAATAAACATTTTAAGATATTTTTACATTGTTCTTTATTTCTAAAAGGCTATGACGTCACCACGAAATAGCAGTCGCACAGAGAGGGGTGCGCATGGGTAGGGGCGCGCATGGGTAGGGGTGCGCGCGGGCAGGGGTGCGCATGGGCTGGGATGTGTCTGGGCGTACACGAGGGAAGCAGAAGTTAACAGTCACCAAGCTTCTAATTCTTTATGTGGGTGGTAGGGAGTACTTGCCGGTGTATGTATCCGGAGTAAAAAAACACGATTTGTACACGCAGATAATTAATAAAATTAGTTTATCGAGCTAAGATGACAAAAGGTACATCATTCTTAATAGTACAGCAATCTACGCATGGGGGGCATAAAGATATAAATCTAAGATAGTTGTTTATATTTGTATAGGTTTTGCAAATCTATTGTATATATTAGTTTTAAGATTTCCATAATTTTTAAGTTCTTCTCCCCCCTTTCCTTCTTACAAATCCATCCTGCTTCTATTCTGGCTGACAGAGTACACGTGTTATTTCTACGTAGTGTTCGCGGGACGCATCGATTTTAGATTTCTCGGGAAATGGTTCGTTAAAGCATATGTCTTGGGTAGCGAAAAAAGGTTCTAAGGATGTAGTTAAATAAAGATAAGCAAAAATTAGAGATTTGGGTCTTTAAACGGCGTAACTTTGTAAGGGGTGGTTTTATTTAAAATCTATTTACAGGTTTGGGCTCCCTAGAATAATCTAATATTAGTTGATACCAAAGAAAATGTAGTTATCTTAAAAAAGTGACTACCCCGCGGATAATAAATACAATATACGGCTTGTCAACAAAAAAAGTTGTAGGAAAAATCCAAAAGACGAATTTAATGGAGATCTGGTATTATAATTTGTTGGTAGTAGGGCTAATTCCTACTGTTTTGTAAACAAGAAAAACGCGATTAAAAAGATTAAAGGGGTCTCACGAAGTGAGTAAAACCGCGGGTGCTACAACCTATAACGAGCATATATTCCCAAAAGGAGTGGGCATGCAACAACACAACAGTGCGTGGGAAAATAAGGATTCTCGCCAATAGGAAATTAAAGTTTCCACGTACGTAGCACCAGTCATTGGGAAATGGTAGAAATGTTAAACCTATAAAGGCGATTATTAATTGCAGTTTAGAAAAATAATAGCTTCCTTGGACTAAATAAAATAGCTTTGACTGATTAATGTCTATGGTTACATATTCTAGTACACATCCACAAACATCTGCTTACGCCGGTATACGGACAAGGCGATGCCGGTAGTTTTTGTTTAACAAATAGTAGGAAAGATGCGTTTGGTGTTAGTGTGTGGGATCCCGTCGGATCGTTGGATTAAAAAAAACGGTGCGGTGGAATGTATGGTGGTTCCTGTTAGAATAATCAAAAGTGGTTAATTGATCGTATTAGATGTTTAAATATGCTCAAAGTGTAAAAGCGTATATAAGCAAAATTTAATTATCAGACAAAAAAGTGCGCGGTGTGCTATACTTTTAAAGAAAGTATAGAATAGTGCTTTGCAGCGGTCTTAGCAGTAAAAAAGGCGACTGACTTTTTCAAGCAGCTACAAAAATAGCAGTAGCGCAGAGAAGGGGTATGTATGTATTATACAGCGCACTGTTACGATAAAATATGTTAGTTTACGGGCAGCGCAAACGTGTAATTGATCACGACTTATAGATCCCTCGTAGGTTTAAAAATTCTGGGACCATTGTCGTTTGAAAAATGTTTGGAAATTATCAGAACGGGAGCGGGTTTAAGTTAGATGGATGATTGACCAAGATTTTTCTATTTTTTACGAAGGAATCGGAAATTGACAGACATAGAGCATCTAATTCTCTATTTGGGCGATATTGAGTACTTACCGGTTCTAGAAATTATTACGCGCTACCGACCGCTATGCGGAAGATTTGGTTCTAGGAAATGAGCAACCTACAAAAGTACGGAGTACACGGTATTAATGCTAATTGGTTTAGTGACCCTGCTTGTGCACTTTTCGAGTGTTTTCAACAATCTTCAATTGTTTCCAAAGTAAATATTCAAGCCTGCCATTTCCGAAAATATAACGTAAAAATTAATTAAAATTAAATTGTTTTATTAGTAAGTATTCTGTAGACAACAAGTTTGGTATTCCCTTAGTAAAGGTTTAAAGTGTTTTATTAAGTTTTTTTATAGTGGCACTGCATCTTTTACCGCAAGACTTGCAACCGATTTGTGTGCGTGTGCTACCACCCTTTTGGATTTTTAATATGCACGCGATGCGATTGCTGATCCGTATTACATGGAAAACGTTTTCCGGTGTTTCTACTAACTGCATTCGCAGTATGGACGATGCGAACCGGGTGCATGCATTGGTGCTAATTGTACTGGACGAGCAGCAAGGATTGGCAAAAGATGACGTCATTTAGTTCCCCGCGAAATCCTCAACTTCTTTCGGCTGTCTTCGGAAACCTTCGGTATGCATTCTATAGGGTACATAAAAAAGGTACGCTAGAGTAAACTCTTTAGTTATAAGTTAGTTCGCTTACAAGTTTAACCAAAGTCCTATAGTGCGGATTTTGTTTTGTACTAAAATGGTACCTGCAAACGTTTTTAAATGCGAGACCTGTCACGTCTACTTTACCAGTAAAGATACTCTCAAACGGCACCAGAACAAATGTCGTAGTGTAACATCGTCCAGGGTTAAGCTTATACATCCGTCACCAGCAAAGTACTTAAACTGTATGTTTTGCGGTATCGCTTTTACGTGAATGGACAGCTTACAGCGACACAAGGAAAAACAGCAAGGTATGTCATTAAGCCGTAAACGTTCAGCTCCGTCAACTGTTAAAGGGTTTTGTACGAAACAACCACGAATTATGTGTAAAGTATGCGATTTCGAAATGGAAAAGACTACCTATGCTGCACACTTGAGAAGTTTCTTTGGAAGCAGAAAGAGCGGTATATTCGATTACTTAATGAAAACAGAACACAACATACAGCAATAAAAGTCTATTGCGAAGTCTACGGCATCTACACAAAAATGGGAGAAGAGACTACCGATGTGAAATCTTTTAACACAAAAAATATGATTATAACGTCTTCTAGTAATCTGGAAAATATGTACGAGGTCTTAAGCGAAACCATGAGAACAAAAACAGAGTAATTTGAAACATGTGGGTGCGGTTGGTCTTTGGAAAAGGTGCTCTATTTAGAAATAATTATTAATAAGTATAAGCCGATATGAGGAGTTCTAGGTTAAGAATAAAAATTGTGAATATGTATTTAGAAATGTGGTTTACAAAATTTAAACTGTATTAGTAAATATTGTCTGTGATAAAAAGTTTTAAGGATGATTTTTAGATTTTCTTTTAGGTATGAGTTGCAGGAAAGTTATAATTTAAAAGGTGTGTGTGTAAAACGGTAAGGGGTGGTTCGATTTTAAATCTATTTACAGATTCGGATTCTGCATAAAATTCTAGACTAATTTGATGTATTGCGTGACTAAAAAATTTATTAGAATGGCCAAAAATCGTTGCTCGTAAAAATCTTGAAATGAGGGTAGCTCCCTGGGGGATGGTGCTATCTAAAAAATTCCTAGAGATTCGGGTAGCTGAGAAAATTCTAATATTAATTGATACCGAATAATGTACATTTATCTCGTGGGGGGAAATGTGGAGAAAGATTTATCTCGCAGAGGGTATATGTGTAACTTTGTAAGGAGCGGTTCTATGTCAAATCTGTTTGTAGATTCGCATTCCGCATAAAATTCTAGACTAATTTGAGAAATCGCTAACAGCAAAAAATCTTAAATTGAGAGTAACTCCCTGGGGGATGATGCAATCTAAAAAATTCTTAGAGATTCGGGTAGCTGAGAAAATTCTAATATTAATTGATGTCAAACAAGGTAGGTTTATCTCGAAAGATGCAATGACTAGTCGAAGAAAACTATTTGTTAGGTTAGTGTATAGAGAAAAGAGCAAAATTTAGATATTTAGGACTTTAAAGGGGTATAACTTTGCAGGGGGTGCTCGGATTTTAAAGCTATTTGCAGATTCAAATTCAGCGTAAAATTCTAGACTAATTTGAGGTATTGCATGACTAAAAAATTTATAAGGACGGTCAGAAATCGCTACCAGCAAAAAATCTTAAAATGAGGGTAGCTCCCTGGGGGATGATGCAATCTATGAAATTCCTAAAGATATGGGTAGCTGAGAAAAATCTAATATTATTTGACACCAAACAAGATAGGTTATCTCGTGTGTAAAAATGACTAGTCGAAGAAAACTATTTGATTCAGAATGTTGGCGGTAAGAAAATCTTAAAATTGGGGTAGCTCCCTGGGGTATGATTAATCTAAAAAATTCCTAGAGATTCGGGTAGCTGAGAAAATTCTAATATTAATTGATACCAAACAATATAGATTTATCTCGTGGGTGCGGTGCCTATAGGCACCGAGAGGTTTTTCGAAAATTCTAGGGGTTAGGTTACCGATTTTTAGGGTAGGGATGGTTGGGGTAAAAAAATCCCACAAGGCGGTCCACAAGGCGAGAGCAAGGTGGAGATTCATCTCCTTATTTCCTCCTTATGGGAATTTACATGAGGCAGCAGAAGCACCCATAACCATCTACTCTTACATTAATACTCTTACACTAGATATAGTTTGATCACACTTGTTAACGTTACATATTAGTCTCTTACTACCTTTAACAAATATGAGGTATTACTTAGTTATACATGAAGTAGTCATTATTTACAGATTTAGTATATATAATAATATAGTGGTTGTATAACTGGAGCTAGTACTGAAAGAGTGGAGAAGATTACTAACATTGTTTCATTGACGCAGAAACAAAATTGATTCTCCAAACGTACGGTACGCTGCTTAAAATGCTATTAATACTGAGATACGTCATGAGCACACAGGCGTCGAGAGATCGATTCAACTTTAGTAAAACAGCGCTTTGTAATTTTTCCGATTATAACAACAAAGGCTCGAGTAATTTGTATAAGTTAATTATCGGGGTCAATAAAGAAAAATTTTATAGCCTTTAGTAATGTAGGAATAACCAAAGTTTTCATTCAACGCTTTTTACTTGGTTTTTGTGGCTTTGCCAAGCTGCAGTTGTAAAAATGTCAAAACTTTAAACCTCGTGATATATTATGCTGTCTTTGTTAACCCGTCATTCGCAGCACACAATTACTAGCCTGTGCTTTGCAAGTTACGCATTAAAAAGCTTTGAAACTGTGAAGTATTACGAAATTGTTCCAACAAGCTTTGGATTCCATTATACAATCTTGTTTTATCAAATGCTTACAATTCTACTTGTAACTTTGCGATGCCGCTTTTTCTAAAACAAGCGTACCTAATAACTACAATACCGAATACAATCCAGCTACAAAACCACCGCTATGTACGAGGGTTAGCCACCTGAATAAACAAGTGCAACAGATTAAAATGCGTTGGAAATGAAAAATAATCAGTGACGGCTCGCAGGTTTAACATCTCGGTAGGTCAAACTTTTAAAGCATTATCCAGTATTTGGTATTAAACTATTATAAATATAAACTCACAAATTTTCCGTTTTAAAACTGTTTAGATCATCATCATCATTAGGTCTTCAGTCCTAGAACTGGTTAGACGCGTACCATCATTGTTCCCTATTCTGAACTAACCTACAGATTTCCCTGAAATATGCACAGTTTGCATCTATAACTGTCTGATCTAGGTCTACATCTACCTCTTTTTTCCCTATCTCTGCTTGTAATATATCACATACTATTCCCCAAAACTGCCTTAGAACGTATTCCGCCCTACTATTTCTCTTTTTCACCAGATATCCTTATTCCCCTACTATTTCTGTAACTTATTTGTTATTATCTTTGTCTGTCCATGCTATCGTCCTCATACATCTGAAGCACATCATTTCAAAAGGCTGCTACCGTTTTTCTGTCTGCGTTTCAGACTTCCCGTATTTCATAGGCATACTGTGCTGTGCTCCACACATTTGCTTTCAACAATTTTCTTCTTATTCTGTTTGTTGTCTTTCTTCATAGGCGATGTTCTTTCTTGTTAGATGCAGTGCGATCACTTTCTATTGTTTTACAGTTATATGCCCTATTTTTCCGACCTTCAATAGTTGTGAAGGGAGGTAAGCAGTCTGTGGCTGCCAAGTTCTCCCAACACTTAACCATTTGGCGATTTAATATATTTCCAATTTATCTTTTCGCACAGTCAACATTAGTTGCAGGTATTTCGCAGCCATTAGGTTTTCCGTCTCAAAACTGGTTGGACACGTACCTGCACTTATTTATATTCTGAGCTAGCCTACATAGTTCCCTGAAATTCTCACACAGCATGTGTATTCAGGTTAATCTTCTTTGGGAATTAAACCACTCATAGTTTTTAAATTCAACTTTATTTACGTTTCGATCCATGACCTAGGATCGTTGTCAAAATAATAATAAAAAACTTCAAGTTTGACATTTATGACATAAATTGAAGGTGACTTTGATTTACTGATGTTTGAAATATTTGGTTTGAGTATACTAAGCAAAAATTTTTAAAGTTTAACAGAATGATTGCCTTCAATTTGTGTTGCGACCTGGGATCGGCTTTCTTTAGGTAGCCAATACGCTTAACGTGAAATCAGCTGATTAATTTTTATTGGTGAATTTTATATAAATTCAATAACTTTGAATTGGAAAACGTTTTTTAACATGTTTCTATTTATACAATTGAGAGGATGGTTATTAAAGAAGTGTGTGATTGCATTATTGAAAGGCTTATGTAGTCGTTTTTGTATATTTATTTTGAGGGGGAAAATTCATTATGATTTAAGTTACCTCTTTGGTAGATTTTAACATGGTTCTGAGGCGACCCCATGGCGGGTTTACACTTGTCAGATACCAATGTTGTTCTATGAAGATTGTATATGGATCTGAGGCGACCCTATAGCGGGTTTACACTTGTCAGATACCAATACTGTTCAACAAAGATTGTATATATTGAGGTAACCTTATTGTGGATTTATACTTGTCAGATACCAATGCTGTTTTACAAGGATTGTTAATATGCTTATTTTTATGTAATTAGTTATTTTATGTATAAATAGAAATCATGTATGTAGGCTGTATTTCATGTTAATATTGCAAGGAAAACCCAGGAAAAACTTGTAATGCTACCTAGATATTGTGGGCATTTGATTTTCATTTGTTATTTCCTTTAATAATGGAATCCATTGTTTACTGAAAGTCACGAATTCGTTTGGAACTCAGTTATTTTTATGTAGGGTTATATAAGCAGCTACTTTGATTTTGCGTTTTTGGTGGTTTTCTTCTTTTTCTTCTTTTCTTCTTTTCAGGGAGTATGTGTATTCAGCTCTTTCCCTTTCTATTGTTTTCTAATTTTATACCCTATTTTACTGAGATTCAGTGAAGGAGGTTAAGCAACCTGTGGCTACCAAGATCCCTCAACACTTAGACATTTGCCGAAATAATGGTTTTCCAGTAAATCCTTTCACACACTTAACATTATTCGAGAATATTGCCCAACCAATTCTTGTAGTTACTTATAATAATCATCATGTTTAAGCACAGTTATCTTTTCGTCATTAGTTTATCCATCTTGGGCTTGGTTGGATGCGTACCTCCATTGATTTCTATTCTGGGCTAGCCTACACATCTCCCTGAAACCTCTACAGCCTACATCTTTTACTATCTGTGTGCAGTAGTCTAATCTAGGTCTGCCGATTCTTCTCTTTTTTCCTATCTCTGCTTCTAATATATTCCGCACTATTCCCTCATGCCGTAGTATGTGGCCTATCATCCTATCTCTCCTATTTTTTACCGTTTTCCACATATTTCTTTCTTCCCCTACCATTTTTAGTACCTCTTCGTTCTTAACTTTGTCTGTCCATGATATCTTCATCATACGCCTGTAACACCACATTTCAAAGGCTTCTACCTTTTTCTTGTCCGCTTCTCCTACTGTCCAGGCTTCACAGCCGTACAGTGCTGTGCTCCACACATATGTTTTAAGCAATCTTTTCCTTGTTTCTATCTTTGTTGTTTTTGAACACAGTAGTTACTTTTTTTGTTAAATGTAGCATGACCTTGTGCTAATCTTTGTTTTATATCTTTTGTGCTTTTCCCATCTTGCGTTATTTGACTTCCTAGGTAGCAGAAATCCTTAACCTCTTGTAAGTTCGTGTTAAATATTTGTATTTTTGTTTTAGATTTATTTTCCCCACCTTTGCATACTAGAGCTTTAGTTTTAGTTTTGTTAATTTTCATACCGTATCTCTCTGTTAGAACCGTTTCCATTTCATTAAGAGCAGCTTCTAACTCTTCCTTGCTAAACGCTAATACCGCTATATCATCTGCAAATCTAAGCATATCAATTTTTTGTCCCTGCATAGTAATTCCAAATGTCTTCCTGCATTTGACAGTAATTATTGCCTCTTCTATGTACAAGTTAAAAATCACTGGGGATAGGGCACATCCCTGTCTCACCCCTTTCCTAATGTTTACTTCTCTACGTTCCTGCTCTAATTCTATTACTGCTGTTTGCTCTTTGTATAAGCTATGTACTATTCGTCTGTCCCTATAACTCATTCCAATCTTTTTGAGTATTTCAAACATTTTTTTCCAATTTACATTGTCGAATGCTTTTTCCAGATCTACAAACCCTATATACATGCTTTCCCCTTTTTCTATTGTTTTCTCCATTATCACTCTCAGAGCTAAAATAGCCTCCCGTGTTCCCCTGTTTCGCCTAAACCCAAATTGGTCTTCTCCTAGTATTTCTTCAGCTCGTTTTTCCATTCGTCTTTGCACAATTCTAGTTAATATTTTTGACACGTGTGCTGTCAAACTTATTGTTCGAAAATTTTCACATCTATCCGCGCCTTTCTTTTTTGGTATAGTTACTATGATGTTATGTTTGAAATCTTTGGGTATCTCGCCTGTCTCATACATATAGCTTACAAGTTGGAAGAGACGTTCTGTTACTGCTTGTCCAGTGGCTTTTAGAGTTTCTGCTTGCACCTTATCTGTACCCGGCGCCTTACCATTTTTCAGACCCTTTAATTTTATTTCAAATTCATCTCTAAGTATAGGATATCCCAAGTCATCATTTTCAATGTCTGATTCCTGTTCTAATGCAGTTAGTTCCTCTCCTGCATATAAATTCCTATATATTCTTGCCATCTACTCACTTTCTCTACTTTTTCTATAATGACGTTTCCTTCTGCGTCCCTTATATTTTTGCTATACGGTTTTATATCCCTAAAATTCATTCTAATTAATTTGTATGCTTCGTCTGTCTTTCCTATTTCCATCTTAGTTTGTACTTCTTTGCACTTTTCATCAATCCATCGTTCTTTAGCTTTCCTGCATTTTCGAATAATTTCCCATTTTATGGCTTTGTATCTCTGTTTTCCTGTTTCGTCTGATTTATTTTTGTATTTTCGTCTTTCTTCTATTAAATTCAAGATATCCTTTGTTATCCATGGTTTCTTATTTTCTTTTTGTGTATACCCCAAAATATCTCTGGCCGCCATGTCTAGGCTGGATTTAATGTTATTCCATTCTGTTTCTACTTCCTTAGTTTCAGATATTTTCCCGATATCATTCAGCAATTCATTTGACTTTTTTTCGAATCTTACTTGAATATCTTTATCTTTTAGTTTCTCTAAGTCCAGGCGCCTTTTTCCGTTCCTTTTTTTCAGATTTTTAAATTTAAGTGCGGCCTTCATAATTACGATGTTGTGGTCAGTATCTATATCTGCTTCTGGGTAGCTTCTACAGTCTTTTACTTGATTCCTAAACCGTTGTCTAACAAGAATGTAATATATTTGATATCGTCCTATATCTCCTGGCATCTTCCACGTATATCGTCTTCTAGCATGATGTTGAAATAATGTGTTTGTGATGATTAAATTGTTCTTGTCGCAAAATTCTACCAGCCTATTTCCCCTGTCATTTCTCGTGCCTAAACCAAATAAACCTACTCCCGCTCCTTCCCTACCCTCACCTACCACAGCATTAAAATCCCCCGTAATTATTAAATATTCATGTCCTTTTACGTATCTTAATATGTCTTCGATATCGTTGTAGATGGCTTCCACCTCTTCGTCACTGTAGCTAGAGGTGGGCATGTATACTTGTATTATTACTGTGTTTACCGGTTTAGCTTCTAATCTAACCATGAGTACTCTTTCGTTCTTTTGTAAGTAATTTTCTACACAGTATCCTATCTTTTTCCGCATAACTATCCCCACACCCAAATTTCCGTCCTCTGCTCCTGTATGAATTACCCTGAGGTCTCCACTCCAAAAATCCCCCCGCCTCTGGCCACCGAACTTCGCTGATCCCTACTATGTCTAGTGATAACCTATTCATTTCGATTTTTAGGTTACCTAGCTTACCTACTTGCTTCATACTTCTAACATTCCACGCTCCGACTCGCAGAATGTTCCCGACTCTTATTTTTAACTTTCCGATCGCATCCTCCGAAGTAGTCCCCTCCCGGAGATGCGAATGGGGGACTATTTTAACTCCGGAATCTTTTACCCCAGAGAATGCCATCATGTTTGTTACAATTTAAGTACGCTGTGTACTAGGGAGATAATGTGGTGGTTTCCCGTTGCCTTCCACATCGCGGTAGTGTGTCTTAGACTGCCATACCGACCCCTATGGTCTCTGCCAATCTAAGTACCGAAAGAGCCGCTGCCCTCTTTCGGGGACCTGTCTTAGTCTGTTTCCTCACTAACGACCCTACTACTTTGGTTGGACCTGTAGTTTGGCTCTTTAGCTCATTAGAACACGCAAGCCATTTCACCTGTTCTAGTAATTTAGAACTTCGGCAAGGTGCAGGTCCATTCGAAATGGACTGTTTAGATATGAGATTTATTTTTTCCATTTTTGGACAAAGTTGTCTATAAGTTTCTCATTAAAATTCCTAATGTTTTTTTCCTATATTAAACATGGATAACGCACTCACAGATATTCGTTTTTCATTCTTCTCTCTGTTAGGTATCAATAAAATTGAGTAGCATTGTATCCAAATATTGCCACTGGAACATCTTTTTTTGGACCAATTGAAATTGATTCAACATCTGAAGGGGTTTTTATTTTGTACTAGAAAACACTTTTACAAGTGGCTTAGTTATGATGGCTTTTGAAAGAGTAATTCATGCATCTGTTTTACATATTTTTACAACAAATTTCAAATGTAATTTTTATATCATGATAATGAAAAAAATAGTAAAATTTTAAACGAGACATTTTTATTGGTGGTTTTCTTTCAAGAAAACATGGATTTCTATATTTAAAGAGTGATCATAACGCTTTTAAAACGCCATCATCATCATTTTGTTTTCGACCTTACTTAAGGTCGGTTTGGCGCAGCTCTAATTTTATTTCTATTCTGTGCTAATCTAAAAAGATCTACATACCCTTCACAACCTAAATTTCTAATAATTTAACTAATACAGCTTGGTGTAGGTCTTCCTATACTTTTCTATCTTTTTCCTATCTATTTGGCTCTACATAGATATTAGCAACCTGATGGTTGTTAAAGAACTCCAATATGTTTACATGATTCCCATGTATAAGGAAATGAAATATTATTTGGTTATCCCTTCCAAAAAATAAAAAGGGTTAAATTATGTTATGGTAAGGCTTAAGCAGCGAATCGCTACCACCATGCCAGACCGCTAACTAATTGTGAATTATGTCATGGTAACATTTAGTTAACTGATTATTATTTATTTACTTTTTCGTTTTGTTTTCAAACTTACTTAATGTTGGTTTGACGCAGCTTTAAATTCTTTTCTATTCTAAGCTAGTCTAATTAGGTCTACATGCCCTTAACCTAAATCTCTAATAATTTGACTAATATAGCTTAGCCTAGGTCTTCCTATACTCTTCTATCTTTTTCTTATCTACGTGGCTCTACATAGATATTAGCAACCTGATGGTCGTTAAAGAACTCCAATATGTTTACATGATTGCTATTGATTATGAAATATTACCTAGTTATCCCCTCCAAAAAAAGGAAAAGTGTTAAATTATATATTATGGTAAGGCTTAAGAAGCGAATCGTTGCCAACATGCCAGACATTACATTTGATTTTTCCAATGCTCCACCTGAAGGTACTACATTGGCCAGGAAGTGATTTTTTTACCTGAAAAATTTGGAATTTCGCCGAACCCTTGCAGTTCCAAGCAAGGTAGGGATCTTTAACGTGCGTGACAACATCCACACACGAAACCTCCATTTTTGGGGGGCACAGCTGTCCAGCATTGTACCCAAAGCCCCTTTGGAAAATGAATCTTTATTGGTTCAAAAGGAAAAGTTCCGGTGGATAAAGTTTTACTCAAATACCTTTTTATTTATGCTTAATACGATGCAGCTCTAAAAATTGTTTTATCGAAGGAAGAGTGTAAAATGCATACCTTTCAGTCGTGGTTGTACGGTTGTAATTCTTAAAAATGTTTTTATACGTTATGGTAATGAAAAACCTAGTTCACTTTCGACATGGATCATTGCAGTTGTACATAAAATTTTATACAGTTTAATACTTTTTCAAAGGGTTTCACACATGTTCAAGTTAATAAATTGTTATAGAACAGCAACAGATCTAACACTATTATGAAAGTTCTACTTCCAATTTTAGTTTTAGTTTTATACTATAGGAGGTAAACTGATTTCACGAGATTGACTGTCTCAGAGAAATACGTTTTGTTATAATCAGAAACGTCTTCTGACTAGTATGAATGAGAGACAATAGTATATCGTCACTATTACTAAATCGGTTCCAGATTTCGTAGTAAATGTATCAAAGACCTCTATAGAAATACTTCGCTTAGAATTCAAATTCATTTCCGTGTTTCTTCTCTTACTAGTTACCTTATATGTATTATATGACTACCATGAATAATACTGTAACCTCACTGTATATTGGTATTGAAGTCCGAAACAGATCGCCAAATAATTAGAACACAAGTATTCTATTTTCGAAGCTATTTGAAAGAAATGTTTGCATGAGACATAAAAAATATTAATATCTGAGCAATTGAAAGGGTTCACATTTGAGTTTTGAAAGATAAACAATTAATTTGGAGTAAATAGCATTATCTGAATGTTTTTCAATTATTTTTCCATAGGATTGACTAAATCAAATTTGTAAAAACAACAACGGCAATGTACCTTGTACGGACTAGTGATGACGCAGTTTGAAAATCTGCCGTTACATGTCGTTCACTACAACTGTACGCTTTGACAATTTTTCAAAGAAAAATGCACAAATTCGCAAATGCGAGTTGTGTCTACCTATGCTGACTCGCTGCTTCACAAAAAATTAACTTAAACGGATAAGTATAGCAGTGTACATATTGCCGTACTAGAATAACAATAAGATAGCATAAAAATTTGCACTTTAGAGCTACCCGTGTCAACTGCTATCGGAGTAAAAAGTTCTGACTCTCGACTTTGAAACCTCATTTCTCCAAAAATATATAATTAATTTTGATAGATTAAATTGCATACTAAAACTACTTTATTTGTACATAAATAAGATAAGTTTAATAGTTTTTCAATAAGACGTCAATTGGAGCAATTTATAAGATAGAAAACACAGTTCTATGTCCAATTTCAATATTCGCGAATGTGAAAATTAATTACAAAGAAAATATTAATAAAAAAAAGATACCTACAGATATGAGAAACAGTACAACGTATCCAGAAATAATTCAGGTGTGATTAGTTTTCATTGAATAATTCAGCCGTAATTAAACAAACCCTTGATCTACTCCAACTTGCTCATTTCAACTAGAGATAGTATTAAGTATACAGATATGTTATATCGGTAATTGAAATCAATAATCTTAAGAGCCCTATGAATTAAAAACGAGTGGACAGGGAACGGCTCACAAGTTCGGTGGGTAACTAAAACCGCGGAGTGCGGCTCGTCACCTTGCGTCATAACTTGAAGCCGCACACTATTGGAATAATCTACATAAGAAATGCAAAAGACATTAAGTGGTGTATGCGCAATTTAGGTGTTTTTTTTTTTAATTGAACGAATATACAAAACCAGAAGTACAAATTCTGGAGAAAGCTGCACTAATTACAAATTTAAATAATTAAAAGTTGTGATATGGCCCATTTCTATATACGGTTTTATACGCTATTGCAGTTTCTGCTTAATCATATGCGATGCGTGTCGTGGTGTGGTAGTCACCATGCGCGCTCTGCATGCCAATGGACCCGGGTTCGATCTCAGGTGGAAGCTTCTTTTCAATAATATGTTAATAATAACACCATTTATAATTATTTTAGAACAGGTCGCTGCTATTTGGTGTACATTAAAAGTGTCCATAGTTCAGTGCCTCAAAAGCATACTTCTTCATCAAGTAATTTTTCTTTGTCCTTATAACCATTACGGTCATTGTCGTCGTTGTAGTCTTGCAAATTCATAATTAAGGACTCTACGGCAATACTCACAAAGTTCTCCTTTTCCCTATAGTGTCTTTCTGCCTGCTTAGCATGTTCTACAAAATTGGGCCAAACAGTGTCTAATATATTTTGCATAGTGGATTTGGAAAGTTCTATAACATAATTGACTTTTAATGTACTGTTTAATTTGCAACCTTGTTCTTAATATACACTCATAACAACTCAATTAGATAAAATTGGCAGTGAGCAACTGGAAACTTTATAAGTACCTAGTTGTTCCCTCGTAAAGTTTACGTAATTTTCTCCAGCATAAAGTGTTTTTCAAAATGATGACGGTGTCACAGTTCCAACAGCACAGGTCGTGTGAAGGTTTTAAAATTATCAATACCATCAGGCAATATACGTGTTTCTTTTGTAACCATAGAACTATATCAGCTTATTGTCAAGAAGTTGTAGAGTTGAATATTGTACTATAAGATGATTAGTAAAGTATTTTCACCGATTTGGAGGATACTATACTGTTTATTCATTTCGTCGTGGTATTCAGTCGTTTAATTTTATTCCAATAAAGTATTTCATGCATCATTGTAAATAGCCATTTTCATTGCCAATAAGCAAAATAATTACGCCCTTTTCTGCACCGGAGCGTTTTTGATTCTACCTCTGGATCCATTAGCTTATTGAATATTTTCTTCATATTCGTCAAAATTTGAACGTTCTCTCTAGTCGCCATTACGATGCAGACCAATTTTTTTCGAATAATTGGCACCACACCATGCCTCGAATGTATAAAACACTGCCCAACCTGCTTCCCTGTATCTTTTTACAAAATACAGATTCTTCGACCTTTTTGCAGCTTCATAAGGAGTGGCCTGTATAATCTTTAAAGCTTAAAATTCATATCTTTCACACATCTATTCAAAGTTGTTATGCAGTCTAGGGGAAATTCCGTAAAGTTCTCCTTTAACTTTGATGAAACTCCAGCATGGTTGAATAATTTTTTTTTACATAATACTGAAAGTGTGCCTTTGAATAATATTCTTCAAAACATCTTCGACTTCTATCGGTGTTCTGTCACTTCTTGATTTTGCCCCTGAAACGGTACGTTTTTTTTGCTTTTGACAACTTTTTTCGCGGTCTCTTCGCCTATTCCAAAACATTCTGAAGTACATCTTCTAGCTTGGTGTAGCGAGATGGCGTTTGGACCGTTAATTTAGAACAACTCGGAGTAATCCTTAGCATTTCAAACAATTTGTTTAGCTTTGGTAGATATGTGTTAAGATATTTCGGTATTACCCAAATTGCGAGGATATATAACACTTTATTTACATGTCACTTATAGAACTACTATGTATTTTGTTTTTGATCTGTACTTTTAATATACACATTATTACGAAAACGAAAGTGTTGTTGTAGCGAATTTCTTTTTATTTAAACAACTTGACAGAAAAACAATTATCGAAACAGTTACTGTTATGTATTGTGTTTGGAACAAAGTTACATGCCTACTACTATTTACACTACGATCAAATTGTCTTTTTCTAATTAAACTATATTAAAACATCTGACTTATTTAAGCAATTTGTAAAGTACACGCTTGGCGTATTGGTTTTGTGGTTTTGATAAATACGAAAAAAAGTCAATGATAACCGTGACACATTTTATATTTAAAAACTCCTAAGGTATCAAGTAACGTATAGCAAATACTTGTGTGTACAACATTGTGCTATGAAGGATAGATATTTTTAGTACAGCTACAACAACATCGATGTAATGTGGTGTTCCACTCATAAAAATTGTAATACACACTTTGTTTAGCTGTCCCTATTTTATCACAATATTTTTTAAATTTTCAATTTATCGACATCTTATTTTATTTAGGAAATATTACAATAATTGGTAATTTATAGAACCGCATTATATAGCAACGAAATTTTTGGGTTACATTCTATATTCCGCTGTCTCTACATCAAATGTTACCAAAGGAACATCTGTAAAAACAAATAAAATATAATAAAGCGAATCTTTTTAAATAGACCTCAAGTACATAGCATTCAAGTGTCGTGTAATTCGATTGAAAAATCATGGAAATAGTTGATCTGAAGTTGAAAAATAGCAAAACATCGCGCATTTGAAGTGTATGCTTGTAATAAATTAAGATACCTTCTGAAATCCTTCTTTGGAGTACTACAACTTTTCACCACCAAAGAGCAAATAATTTATTAACATTGAAACGAATTTTTTCTATATATAGCTGGCCTCACGCTGTGAGCCAGTGTAACGAATTTTTCTTATATTATATATATTTATTTTAAGTATCTTACAAGCGTGGCATCAGTGATACTTATTGTCCTAAAAATCTTCCGACACAACTAGGGGTCTATTCCTTGGGTAGAGCTATGAGAAAAGGGGGGGTAAGTCGAAATCTGTTTGCAGATCAAACCTAAGCTAAATCAAATAGGCGCCACCAAGTCCTGATGTAATTATGATAATTGCATAGCATATTTCTAAGGGCGGACGAGGAGACCCAAAGAAAAAAAGGATCGCCTTCGCTGACAAAAACCTATCTTAATAAAGTAAGACGCAGCTCCTGTAAGAAATTGTAATAGTTAAATAAATAAAAAGGTGGAACACCATTTGTGTCCAGCAAAAATACATAAAGAAATAGTAAAGAGCTTCTTCCAATATAAAATTGGCATTAATTTCTTACTCATAAAGGTTTTAGCTTTATGTTATTAGATTTGATCACACTTGATCAAAATAAAAAATCTTTAATCTTGAACCAATTGTTTACTAAAAAATCTCTTTTAAAATAATGTGACTTGTAACAAAAAATTTTATCATTAACTGTATCAATCTTAAACTTTTAACTTTCATGTTTATCTTTATTATTTTCAATCAAATACTTTACTTTAAAACATGAACTTGTTGTACAAATAGGGTTCTAACCTGTGCAGATCTGTTCAGGCAGATAACAAATTAATAGCTCTTAACAATATAAGCCTTTGAACTTTCAAAATTACGTATACAAATTTTAATTTAGATAAAGCTGATCACAAAAATAGACATGTTTACATATATTGTACTAAAGCTGTTCAAAGCATTTGCTTTTAAAATAACATCTGTCAGCAGTACAAAGCAGAAAAATATATGACGTCAGTAACACCTGTTGACGTTACCGACAATTCATATTGAGCAAAGCGTGTTGTTTTTAAAACATTAAATCAGTGAACTTTCGTTTTACTACTGGTAAATCCAGCTCAGCCATTAGTTGAAACTTTTACAACGTACATGTATTACGCATCAAAGCAAGTTAACGTGTTCCTAGTTTTGAAACACATAAAAAGAACTTATAGCTATCTACGAACCAAAACTGCATTTGTCGCATTGTAACAAAAAAAGACGGGATCCCCGTTTTTTCAAGCAACGATAACAGTGTTTGTAATTTGAAACAAATTCATCCAAACCAAGTTCTATAATGATTTCGTTTCACGTGTCGAATCCTATCCTGTTGCCTTACATTCTGCAGCAGTCGTAATCTCGAAGTTGAATTACGTCACCTTCCAAAGGTAGCATTTTACATGTGTTTTACTTTACTGTGTCCTTGTGTGTCCTTCAAAGTTGCATCCTACTTGTCGCGCGTTATTCGAAGATATGTTCACTAACTGAAATGGATTCGCAGATTACCGGCCTATAGTCTAGGGTACATGTTGATATTTCTATCATTTGTGGCCGACCATCCTATAACCAGCTCGGGCGGTCGCGCCGTCAGGAGGGGAACAATCAAACAGAGATGTGCTTGTAAATAGCTGTATACGACACAGATATCTGAATATAAGTAGATTATCAAAGGACGATGCAGGCTTAACGTATTACTTTTGAAGTTGAATGCAAATTATTATGGTTATTAATAAAATTGTTACATTATTCTTGAAATTATTTGGAAGGATTTATTATCGAAAATAAAATTGTTACAACATACTGCAAAAGTTTCATCATCTTTGCCCCTTCGTTTTAGAGAAATGAGCTTTAAGAGCCAGGGGTTAGAACTCTTAGCCCTGGTAGTAATAAAGTGTTGTTTCTTTTTTTCAGTGCTATATTTAGATACTTTTAAAAATACGGTTATAACACCAATATTAAGAAACATGTATATGAATGTTTTGTAATCAAGCGGTACATGAGAGATTATATAAACATATTAATAAAGGGGGGTACTACTTCAGGAGATATGAACGGAAAATATAAAAAAAAAAACGTGAACATTATGCGAGCGGAACGTGGAATGTCAGAAATGTGAAGCAATAGATATGCTAGAAAACATGAAAATTGAAATGGTTAGGTTAGCACTAGACATAGTAAGGATCAGCGAAGTTCGGTGGCCAGAGGCGGCGGATTTTTTGAGCGGAGATTTTTTAGTAGGTCACACAGGATCAGAGAAAAGAAATTCGAGTGTAGGGATAGTTAAGCGAAAAAGATAAGACTACATGTACAAAACTACTTACAAAAGAACGAAAGGGTACCCATGGTTAGATTAGAATCTAAACCGGTAAATACAGTAATAATACGAGTATACCTGCTTACCTCTAGCTACAGTGAGGAAGAGGTAGAGGCGATCTACAAAGATATCGAAAACATAATAATCTATGTAAAAGGACAAGAAAATTTAATAATTACGAGGAATTTTAATGCAGTGGTAGGTGAGGGTAGGGAAGGAGCGGTAGTAAGTTTATTTGGTTTAAGCCGGAGCAATTACGGAGGAAATATGCTGGTAGAATTTTGCGACAATATCAATTTTTTAACCATCACGAACACATTATTTCAACATCGTGCTAGAAGACGTGCTAGATGCCAGGAGATATAGGAAGATATCAAATAGATTACATTCTTTTTAGACATCGGTTTAGGGATCAAGTAAATGATTATAGAAGCTACCAAGAAGCAGATAGAGACACTGACCACAACACTGTAATTATCAAGGCCGCTCTTAAATTTAAAAATTTGAAAAATCGTAACGGAAAAGGACACTTTGACTTTGAGAAACTCAAAGTTAAAAATATCTACAAATGATTTGAAAAATAGTCAAATGAATTGCTGAAAGATATCGAGAAAATTTCTTATACTAAGGAAGTAGAAACAGAATAAATTAACATTAAATTCAGCATTGCTTATATATGCCGGCCAGAGATATTTTGGGGTATACACAAAAAGAAAATAAGAAACCATGGAAACAAAGGATATACTGAATCTAATAGAAGGAAAAAGAAAATACAAAAATAGATCAGATGAAACAGGAAAACAGAGATATAAATCCAAAAAAATAGAAAATTATTTGCAATTGCAATAAAACGAAAAAACAACGGATCGATAAAAATTGCAAACAGGTACAAACAATAACGGTAATAAAAAAACCAAATGAAGCATACAAACTAATCAAAATAAATTTTAGGGATATAATACCGTATAGCAAAAATATAAGGGCCGCGGAGGAACAAAAATCAGACATTAAAAAGAATGACTTGAGATATCCTATATTTAGAGATGAGTTTGAATTAGCATTACAGGGTGTGAAAAATGGTAAGGCACATATAAGGTGCAAGCAGAAACTCTAAAAGCCACTGGACAAGCAGTAGCAGAACGTCTTTTCAAAACTTGTAAGCTCTATGTTTGAGGCAGACGAGATACACAAAGGCTTCAAACGTAACATGATAATCACTATACCAAAAAAGAGGATAGATGTGAAAATTTTCTAACAATAAGTTTGACAACACACGTATCAAAAATATTAACTAGTATTGTACAAAGGCGAATGGAAAAACGAGCTGAAGAAGTACTAGGAGAAGATCAACTTGGGTTCAGAGAAAGCAGGAAAACACGGGAGGCTATTTTAGCTCTGAGAGTGATAATGGAATAAAACAATAGAAAATAGGAAAGATGTGTGTGTATACAGCATTTGTAGATTTGGAGAAAACATTCGACAATGTAAAATGGGAAAAATGTTCGAAATACCTAAAAAGATTGGAATGAGGTTTAGCAGTAGACGGATAGTACATAGCTCACACAAAGAGCAAACAGCTGCAATAGAATTAGAGCACGAACGTAGAGAAGTAAATATTAGAAAAGGAGTGAGGCAGGGATGTACCCTACTTACATTAATTTTTAATTTGTACATAGAAAAGACAATGATTACTGTCAATAGCACAAAGTAATACTGAAGCGATGTTAAAACTTGTTTGTCGTATCATCCTTGGGTTTTCAACTGCACGGTAGTGAAGATTGTGCAAGTTAAAACTTCCGATTCTGCGAAAAGATGACTCACTACCTAATAAAATTTTATAAAAAAATTAGAGATCGTGTTGATTTCGACGAAGCATTCCGTGACGAAACACCACCCTATGTGCATAATCTGTAGGTAATAGTGATTGAACGCGCTACATATGTTACGGATGTAAGTTATTCCTGCGCAACATTGCATAGACTGTATTTTGCGCTATTCCGGGCTCTTTTGCAACAGTTTTGATGCTGATTGTTAGAGTTTGTAATGCCTTTGTAGTGACTCTTCTTCACCATCACTTCTAGGTTTTCCTCCTCCTGAAGGTTAAACACAAGGTGGTTCTCCTTCCAGGTATGCGTAGTGCACTCTTTGAAACACCTTTCAATGAGGAAAATTAGCACGGGTAGGGTTACAAAAGCTAAATTCTCTAGCAGCTTGCAGAGTATTGCCGTTACAGAGCCCATAGTAGACGTATTTCGGCATATTCTCGAGCAGCGTATGGAATTTTTAATTGTGGAATTTACTAAAGCTAACAGTAAAACAAACCACAATTTGCAAAACAAACTGACAATTTAAACAAGAAGTGCAGGAATAATCTCGCGGTTTAGAAACCCATGTAATTGCCAGAAGAGAACACGACAAATATTGTACCCTGCAAGTTTGACCCGGAAAACCCGCAGTAATCGGCTAGCAATTAAGACCTCATTAAAGTTCAGGCTATAAATGAAATATTTGCTTAATTGTATGTAGGTGTGTTGTTTGCAGTTGACTAATTTTTCACATCATCCTTAGTTCTTTTGTCTGTAACTGAATAGATGACTCCTTAAATAAAAATGTTTCTCGTTACGATTAAACACATATGTTTTCTTAGTTATTAAACTTACGCCTAAATAGGAAAGGGGATAAACCAATAATATTTTTAGATAACGTGCATTTTTTGGTAAGAGATAATTTGTTGAGTTATTTCGATGTGAATTACACGAAGTATATTTTATAAAACTTAAGCAACGCCGACAACTTCGATTTTCTCTTGTAAGATTGGGCGATTTTTTGAAATAGCTGTCATTTATGAAAGATAAAACCTTTACTTGCACCACAAAAAAGGAAAAACGTTAAAAAAGTCAGTATTCTGTTTTTAATAATTAGTAATAATCAGTAGTTGGCACAATTTTTACAAAAAAACAAAAATATTGAAATAGCTTTGAAACCATAAAAAATCGGATTACAACATATATGGTCATTTTAGTATGCAATAATCTTCCCTACTACACCCTTAAATTTTATCCACGAGTTCCTGGACACCCTGTTTAAGAGGTGTACTTTTCAATATGGTTTAGTCATAGCTGTTTGCTTAAAAGATGCACACTAAGGAATACCTTTAGAAAGCAATAAGTAAACTCTAGCAGTATACGATTAACACCCTATATGCTTCACAAGTATCAAGTTCAACTTTATTCGAAAAAGGTAAATAATTCTGATGTAAAAGAAACTGTTAAGGAAGAATTTACACCCTATACTGGACTTTTATAGATTTTACAATACTGGTATAATAAAAATTGGTAAACACGAATTTTTATTTCCACGCTGTATAAGGATCATCCAGTGGTGGTAAAGCAGGTGTTTTAACATTTTTGATCCTACACGAAAACGAACTTATATTCCAAAATATCTGTGTTTTCAAAAAGCCGTTACTCACCAAAATATGAATTACTAAGAAACCTTCTGGACCTTTAAAAGAGATTGGTTACCACAAGCTTGAGAATTGTGATGACGCAATAGGACCATACATGTGATTTTCCAATGCTCCACCCGAAGGTACTACATTCGCCAGGAAGCGAGCTTTTTCTACTTGGAAAATATGGAATTTTGCCGAACCCTTGCTGTTCCAAGCAAGGTAGATATCTTTAACGTGCCTGACAACACCTTACACACGGGACCTCCATTTTACCTCTCATCCGAACGAGGGTGTATTTTTGTGAAAAATGCTCGCTTAACATTTTTCAAGAGGACCGTGTCGGAATTCGAACCCGGGTTCTTGGGCATAGTAGTCACACACATACCAATACGGACGTAATAAGACCTGAGGATGATAAAGAAAATTCGATTGCGGTATTTGATGACATACCTGTAAACGAAAAAATACAACCACCCGCTATTTTCCCTTTGAGAGACATGAAAGCATAGATTGCTTTACCGAAACTAAACCCATGCAAGTGCGTTAAAACATAGACTTCGGGGTAACGCTAATGTGATGGCATTGTGGAAGAAAAAGGATACTAATTTTAGACATACATTTTCAAATTATATAAACGGTGACATGTCACGTTCGAAATTTAAAGAAAATCGTTTAAACTGTTGGAATGGAGAAGATTCAAAACATAATTTTATAATTATTGTGAAAGATGTTGATATTAATTGCAACGTTAAAACGCAGAGGTCAGACAGAAACAAAACGAAAAGCAAAATAAGGTCCCGCAAGGATCACGGTTACGTATAAAAAAGAAAAGAAATTTAGAAAGACTAGGCTAACTACAAATGCGGAAAGTGGGATAGTTTACGTAGACAAAGAAAGGGCATCGCTGTCGAGTTTTTATTGCTAATTAAACAAAAATTTTATATTTTAAAATAAAGAGTTATACGGACATTTTTTATAATTATATAAATTGTGCATTTCGTATTGTAACATGTAAGCAAAATTAAACTGTAGTAAAACGAAAAATGCTTAGACTTTCGTATACGCCAGCGTGTTAAATTAGAAGTATTAAATTGAGTACCTTTCTAGTAAATATTTTAAACGTAGTAGGAAATACTATAGGAGCTAGTTTCGAAACGGGTTTGTAAACTCGTTCTCTGAATACCCAGGAGTGTGACTGGAGTTTATCTACAGTTTATTTGTTACACAACAAACAGCAAAATTGGATAAACATTATGTTCCCGATATATATATATATATATATATATATATATATATATATATATATAAATATTTTAGATAGTTAATTACACAAGCTAAGTTGATAAATACTATCGTATTACAGTGAATTAGATAAAATAATAACTTACTGTGATTGGGTAGGCTTAGATAGGTGTAAAGAAAAGTATGTATTTATAGGTACCCTGTATATAAAAATTAATAATTTATTTAAAACTTTTCGATATATAATTTGTTTACGTTAATTTAGTACAAGGACAATTAAGATCGATGCCAAGGTCGAAAAATGCGTACAAAGGTTATAAGAATTAAAGCTTTTCCGTATAAAAATCCATAATTTAGGCAAAGTACATTTATTAAATACAGCATAAGCTAAAGCAGTCGACGAACGTTACAAGGCTTAATATTGGAATCACTTTAAGATAACCAAGGATTCCATGGAACAGACATGGGGTAAATAAACAGTTCTGGTAAATGCTGGTGAACGATATAGTAATAGAGGGGCTACTAGCAAGAAAGACAACACGGGACAGATAGAGACACCAGAAAGGCGGAAATAACGTAGACATTTTAGGTAGAAAAGGAACACAAAACTGAGAGATGTTATTATAAAGACGCAAGCAAGATAATTGTATAAACGCGCACACAAGAGATGTGATTGAATATGTGTGAGGTTAAGAGAATAGTGGAAATTTCAAGGAATATTTAGACGGTTGGCAAGTTAAAACAGTTTTTCGCGGTAATGAAGTGTTCATGTAGACGATTTCCGAGTTTTAAAAGACTGTTGTGTGTACGTGCAAGGGTATTTTGTAGACTTGAGTGGTCGTCGGCAACTTTATAAGGAATGGGTAACAAAAATACAGACAACTCAAGTGGGGCTGTGGTTATATAAGCTTTGCTGGAGGCGGCATTCGCTCTCTCTTATTTTCTAACTCTACAGAAGATTATCCTAGCTTCAAACCACGTGACTAGTGCAGTCCGACTTAAAAATTTAATAGGGTTTTTGATGCACAAGTAGGTGCAACTTAGTTTAAACGGAGTGAACCGTAATAAATCATAGTAATACTTAAAGCAGGATAAGTTGTAAGTAGAGAATTATTTTCAATTTGAATGAGGGTGCTTGTTGCACATTGTGTGAAAGAAGAAGTGATGTTTGGACCTGTAGCAACAGTCCAGAGGGATTGTTGAGGATATGAGTGAACAACGCGTTCAAAATGAAATTATTCTTCATAATAAAAGACAGCAATATGAAACAATCCTGGTATGTGCAGTCATTTTGGAAGGCATTTACAGAGGTGGTGATCTGGAAAAAGCAGACTCTCCAGGTAACGAATTTTTTGTTGTTGAAACTGTTGTGCTGGTGCTGATTTATTTAAACTATTGGTGATTTGACTTTTATTTCCTGAAAATTTTTATGAACCGAAAATTAATTTTATTAACATATGTAAAAGATTTTTTATTATTATAAATCTGAGGCTGTAAATGCTTGTATAATATTTCATAGATGTAAGAGGTAAACGGGTTTTTTGTATAATTTTTAAGTGCAAAAATTTGTGCAACATATAAAAAGGTTCATACTCAGCTCACCATAGACCAGGGGAAAATAAATTAATGTTTTCTGATAGACCCATCTACTATAAAATAAAACAATGAAATGTAAAGGAGCATAAAATCGTTGGGATAGTAGGTTGATGATTTTATTACCGAGTAGGGGTATGAAATGTTTAACTGGGATAAATATTGTAAATATTGAGATTGTGTGAATTTGTTATTTATTTTGTCAGAATAAAAGGGTTGTATGTTTTTGTCGAATTATTTTTTTTACTTTTTTATTAATCACAAATGTTGTTGAGAGAATAAGTAGCTGTGGTGAGTATCCCTGAAGAAGCAAAGAGCAGAGCTAGCCGTGCAATGTCAGTTTGGAAAGCATCTTCAGAAGGTACGCAACTAAAACACTTCGTAATCAAATCTTGGACTCAAGGATTGATTTAGGTAAAAATTAGTAGAGTTTTCTTTTATTTTCAGCAAGTATTTTATGACGCCCAAAATGCGGGGCACGAACTTTGGAACTCTTCCAATACGGAATCCAGAGCATATTTGTGTCGGCCCAACAGTGGAGCTTCTTCCAAATACGAAAAGACAATATATATATATATATATATATATATATATATATTGAATGATATTAGCAGGTTGTAGGTCAGCTGGTTATTAAAGCGTACTCTTTATTATATTCTTAGCTTTCGGTTTATTTCAAACCTTTATCAAAGAAACTACAAAAACGTCATTATGGGCATCAAGCAATATACAATAAGTACTTACTAAATTGAGGTTGAATGCACATCAATATCATTGAACTATATAAAACTTAAAAGTATACATCAAATTTTAAAATTGAACAATAAAACATTTAAAACTGTAAACTATAAACTATTTGCCTTGTGAACATGTATACTGTAAATAACCTTCAACGATAATTCTTTTATAATTTTGACAATTGTATTCTAAACCTGTCTTGATAGAGTGTGGGTGTGTTGAATGCTCATGGATGTGTGTGGGTATGTGTGAACGTATGTGTGTGTGTGTGTTTGTGTGTGTGTGCGTGCGTGCGTGCGTGCGTGCGTGCGTGCGTGCGTGCGCGCGCATGTACGTGTTCCTGTGTTATGCTATTGGTCTAATTAAGTTTGTTCTAGGTTTGAAATTAAGTAGATACGTGTATATACAGCTTAGTTGATCTATATCTGTCCTTTTATTCATGGTATCCGTGTTTTTAAATATGTGGCACATTTCCAAAAATTCCCTTTTTGATCGCTTACTTTCCATTTGTAGTATTTTAGGGTTATCCCAGTCTATTTTATGTTTGCTGTTATTAGCGTGTGTGGTCAATGCACAGGCATTGGGTTTAATCCGCATGTCGCTTTTGTGTTGTGTGATGCGTTGCTTTAAATATTCCGAGCTTTGACCAATGTATTTTAAATTGCAGTCTAAACAAGTAATTTTATAAATGACATTTCTTTGTTGTAATGGTGGTGTTTTATCTTTTAATTTTGAAAAAAGGGCATTTAGATTCCAAACGTTCTTCTTTGCAATTTTTATGTTGTATTTTTTTATTACATTTTCTAATTTTGGCGTTAAATTTTCAATATATGGTATTGTTCCGTATTTCTGGATATCTACAACGTGATCAACATAGTTGTTTGGGGGTACATTAGAAAGATAATTGTTTAAAGGAGCTTCGTGGTTATATAAAAGATTCTTTATTAATTTTGGCGGGTAGTTGTTGTTTTTAGGATAATAAATAATTTGTCTAAATTCTTTTGAAATAATGTTGGATGACATATTCTTTTTATTCTGCTTTTAAGCCCAAAATAAAATTTACTTTTATCTTGTAAGGATGGTATGAAAGGTAATTCAGGTATCTACCCGAGCTAGTAGGCTTCTGATACCAGTCTAAGGTTACAGTGTTGTCATTGTTTCGAATCAATAAAGTGTCTAAAAATGGTACCGATCTATCCTGTTCCACTTCTACCGTAAATTTAATATTATCGTCATAGCTATTAAAAATTCGAACAGTTTCGTCAATTTTGTTTATGGGTACTGAAGTTATAATGTCATCGGCAAATTTTTTTATAAATGGCATTTTAAAGTTTAGTTTAGGAATGACTTCGTCTAATAAACCATCCATGACAATATCCGCCAGTATGGGACTTAAATTCGAGCCCATTGGACAGCCGAATGTCTGTAGAAAGAATTCATTATTGTAGCTGAAATAACTGGTATCAAAATCAACTCTATCATTTCAATAAAACGGATTTTGAAATATTACAAGTATTGGTAATTCTAGGCCATAATTTTTTGATATTTTTTAATACTAGAAATTTGGAAATGTTAGTGAAAAGGGAGACTGCATCAAGACTTATTATAACAAAATTATTAGGTAGGTGTACATCCTTTATAAAGCTAGCAAACTCAAAAGAATCGCGTGCATTATAATTATTAGTATTAATCGATTTTTTTAATATATCGGCTATAAATTTTGATAGATTTTCCGTGGGACTATTATTTGTCGCAACTATTGGTCTTAAAGGGTAATTTTCTTTGTGAATTTTGGGTAAGCCATACAATTTCGGACATGTGGAGCTATAATTGTTCAAAGTTTTGGCTTGCTGTGCGCTAATGTATTCTTTCTGTTTAAGTTTTTTTATTAGATAAATCTAATAAAAAAACTTAAACAGAAAGAATACATTAGCGCATGAATTGCTAAACGACACAACGGTTTACAAAAGGAGTGTAAGAGATCCTACATCGCGTTTTCAAAACCTAACGATAAATCTAATAGAAAAACTTAAACAGAAAGAATACATTAGCGCACAGCAAGCCAAAACTTTGAGCAATTATAGCTCCACATGTCCGAAATTGTATGGCTTACCCAAAATTCACAAAGAAAATTACCCTTTAAGACCAATAGTTGCGACAAATAATAGTCCCACGGAAAATCTATCAAAATTTATAGCCGATATATTAAAAAAATCGATTAATACTAATAATTATAATGCACGCGATTCTTTTGAGTTTGCTAGCTTTATAAAGGATGTACACCTACCTAATAATTTTGTTATAATAAGTCTTGATGCAGTCTCCCTTTTCACTAACATTTCCAAATTTCTAGTATTAAAAAATATCAAAAAATTATGGCCTAGAATTACCAATACTTGTAATATTTCAAAATCCGTTTTTATTGAAATGATAGAGTTGATTTTTGATACCAGTTATTTCAGCAACAATAATGAATTCTTTCTACAGACATTCGGCTGTCCAATGGGCTCGAATTTAAGTCCCATACTGGCGGATATTGTCATGGATGGTTTATTAGACGAAGTCATTCCATATATATATATATATATATATATATATATATATATATATATATATATATATATAGTGAATAAGATGAAATAATAACTTAGACTTTTATGCAAAGCCAAAATGATTATTTCAAATCGAGCTAGTAATTGAAAGATGGAAAATATAAGGTCTTGAACAGGACTTGAACCTGTATCCTGGTTTTGCCGGAACCATGCGTTTACCAGTCACGCCACCGAGACCGATGACTCAATTGGGAAATTTACAAAAATAAATCGTGTATACGATGATACGTCAACCTAACTTTCAATAACGTTCGGCATTTTTGTCAATCATATCTGACATTGTCAAGTTTCTGACTTATGTCAGTTATAGACAGGAACCTACGCTCAAAATTATGGCTATAAGACAAGTATTAAATATATAAATATTTTAGGTAGTTAATTACACAAGGTAAGTTGATAAATACTGTCGTATTATAGTGAATAAGATGAAATAATAACTTAGACTTTTATGCAAAGCCAAAATGATCATATCGATTCGAGCTAGTAATTGAAAGATGGAAAATATAAGGTCTTGGACATGACTTGAACCTGTATCCTGGTTTTTCCGGAATCATGCGTTTACCAATTACGCCACCGTAATTGGTAAACGCATGGTTCCGGAAAAATCAGGATACAGGTTCAAGTCCTGTCCAAGACCTTATATTTTCCATCTTTCAATTACTAGCTCGATTTGATATAATCATTTTTGCTTTGCATAAAAGTGTGTTATTATTTCATCTTATTCACTATATATATATATATATATATATATATATATATATATAAAGAAATATCGTAACATACCTCCATGTGCCGAAATACTTATTGTGCGCCAAAGTCAGAGAAGTTAAGACAGCAAAACATCTGGATTCTCGATCACAGCGGAATCGTCTTCGCGGAGGTGGAGATCATTAACGATTCTGCTCTAACTGCAACAGTGACCTACGCAAGAAAATAGTTGGGCCTACATAAGGAAAACAATTGGGCCTATGTAGAAAAAAACTGCTAAAAAGGAAACCTCACTAGTATTAATAAGCACCTTTAAAAACTTACCAATGCACAGCAAATAAAAGCTTTTTGTAGCCGACATCCATCGCTCTTAGAGTAATAGAGTTAGTCATGCAGGAAATACATGTTAGAACGAAATGCAACATAAAAGTGAGTCCAGTTTTAGAAACTATATCATAGTCGATTGAAATATTAAGATACCACATGTTAAAGAACACGTCTAAAGTCTTTGTTAATCACACATGTAGAAAATTTGTGCTATTCAAACCTGCATAATTACTTATTTATAAAGCGAGTATATTTTTTGAGAAGGTAAAAACTGTAGATAATCGAGTACATTTACTGTTTTATCTCAAACAATAAAGATAAATTGGAGTACTTAAACTAAATACACTAATAACATTCTACAGTGTTGAACAAATACTTGTTTTAATTGTATTAGGAGGAGTTTTATAGGAACATCGATTTATTAAATTATAATGCGTGATAAGGGCGTCTCCCATAACATGTAGTTATACAAAATATCAAAATCGAGCTGTCGGAATATATGAGAACATCGTAAATTGAAAGAAAATATTTATGAAGACAAAATCGAATGTAACATAATAGCGGACGATAGAGGAAGAATTTCGATCTATATATAAGTATCGGGGATGACATAAATGACCAGTTATGATGTGACAATGGGAGACGTAAAAGATTGTATAAGAAATGGGCGTAAGATTCAAAATGCTGTAGGAAAAAAATTTGTACAGCATTTCCAACAAGAATTTAAAGAAGCGCACAAGCAACTGATCAAACCTTCGCTAGTCGTCGCATTCCATTTACAAGACATGATAAAAGAAATTTTGAAACCTTTGGGAAAAGTTTAAGATGAAAACGTGGAAACGCCATTAAAGAAAAATAAACAACTTTTTTCCGAGAAACCATTACATCGTTAGTATGCAGATGTATCGACAAAGAGTGAAGCCGAAAACATAAACAAGTCGGGTTATGGAGTAAAAATATAATTCCGAAATTGATATATGGAGTTTGTGAAAAAGTGTGTTGTTCATTGATCCAGAAAACAGGTAAATAACTTTAAATAGTAGTATATATCCCAGCACTCAGAGTCTATAATATCTGTTTACTTTTGGAAACATCAACCCCGCAGACGATGACTTTAATTTACACTAGGATTTGGCAAATTACTTAAATATGATAAAATCAACCTCGATTAACAGTAGACATTTCACACCATTCAAGTCAATCGATTTAACAGGATTTTCAACAAATAACAGAAATTTTGAAAAATATGTGGTAAAATATCCTATAAAATTGCTCGGAAATCTCAAAAGAACAGCATCAAAAAGAAAGATTCGGGCCTTCCGATTTATATAAGACTAAATTCGAATCAAGTGAAATGTGTCTACTGGAACAATGTACATGAATTGGTCGATCGACTAAAGTTACTGGTCGCATCCAATCAAGCCGGAAATACAAGTGCAGAAAACATTATCAGGATAATCTCCATAATACAAGAGCTGAGAGAAAAGAATATAATAGAAAAAGTGCACCATCAATCATACAGTCTAAGAATGCCCATCGATCGTTTTTGACGTCTAGGGTGTAAAGATTGAGATATACGACAAGGTCGAAGATATTTATTAACCACCTATGGAGAAGGCTACGATATGCAACACAGAAGAGTAGTAAATGTAGCAAATTTAAAATTTAACTCTGATTTGGTTACGCAAGGAAACACAATCATGTTTGAACCTGAAGAAGAAATAATCAGTTTACGAAATAATAACAGATTAAATCAAATATACCGCAATCAAACAGGTGGATGTCAAAGGGACAGTTTGAATCAAAGATGATCGAGATAACGTTCAAGGTTAATGACGTTAAAAAACTCAAAATCTTTCAACCCGTATTCGAGTTCGAGTTCTACTTCGGTTAGCAGTTTTCTTTTAAGAATTTATGTCACCGTGACAGTTTAAATCAGAGATAGCTGAATTCAAATGGTGGGTGTCAAAATGACAATTTGGATAATAGACAGCTGTCGTAAAAATAAATAAATGTATCAAAGCGACAGCTTGAATCAAAAATGGTCTTAGTGACGAGAGAGTTGGTGATGCTACTGCTCCGTCAGAATTGGCGGACTTTTGTGATGTCTAGGTGGGTGGTGCTTTTGTGATGTCAGAGTGAGCGCGCTTTTGTGACGTCACAGAAAACTGGATAAACGTAATGTCAAAATAATTGGATGTGATGGGGTGGAATTTGAAATGGTAGGATGTGGTGAGGGTGTAATGTGATAGGGGGAGGGTGGTAGATGCAACGCATCCTCAGTTCTCCGGAACAACTCTCTCCCAATGAACTAGTATTATATTTTTAAATACATTACTCTAATATTTCTAACATGAAACGAAAACAGCGAGCTGAAGCTAAACGAACGAAAATAACACTTCAAACGCTAAGATAACCTAACGCTGCACATAGTCAATCATCCTTAACAAGAAGTCGCGATTCAAGTAATCATTATATTTTCCTAACTGTTACAACAGTTAGAGAAAATCTGTAAATGATTTTCTTTGTTATGAGTAGGTAATTTTAGTTTATACAAAGATGGTGTAGTGAAAAATTCCCTCTGTATGTTCCAGAGGTGTATGTAAATTTATTATACTTTTAGTTCTATTTGACTACGTTTTCAAAGGATATTTATCTTTAGCCCTACGTGTGTATGAGATATTTAAACGGATTAGTCTAACATACAAATTTATATAACTTTAATACAAAACTGGTTACATGTTTGGTATATTAGCGCTTTGGGCTAATTTAATTACGCTGCTCACTGCGAAACTAACCAGTTTAAACAAAGTAGAGAGGAATTCATGACGTATTAACTGAACTGCATTCAAAATTAGTATTCAAGTGTAAATCTTCTAATTAATTTAATTATTATTTCCACTGGTCAAAATGTGTTCTCGTTCATCTAAAATATTTCTCGTACAGCTCCTAGCATGTATAAACCAGAGAGTTTTTTGTGGTAGCTACGTTATGCAATTTTTAAATAGTATGATGTCGCCCGAGAGCATGCACCTTTAGAGAAAAATGGGATGTTAGTCAAAAACTCTTTTTTTTTTACAATCATGCAGTATATTTCTCGGTTGGTTTTTAACATATTAAAATATTTTCTAGACAGTTCTGAATACAAGTAAAGCTGTACGATATATAAATAAATAAATATCGCCTGAACGTGCCATGCTTTGAAATAGGGATGGATTCGGGCCGGGCCGGGCCGGGCTTTTAGATGCGGTCCGGCCCGGCCCGAAATAATTTGCTCCGGCCCGGCCCGGTGGCCCGGCCCGAATCAAAACGCAACGGCCCGGCTTGAGGCCCGACTTGAATTTCGGGCCGGGCTTCGGGCCGGGCCGGGCCGATTCGGGCCGGAATGTATCTAAAACCTTAAGTGATGTATAGATTTTTCAACATCCAAATGGAAAGTATCATTTGTTAATATATGTATTTTCAGTTATATAAAAATACTTCTTTACTATTATTAAGCTTTTCTACAAAAGTTGAATATATCAACTTTAATAAATTATAGTTTATAGTATCATTTTAACCTCGACGAATCCCAAAGGTATTTGGACATGATGCACACTTGCGCAGGCAATCCAAAATAGAAGGTGGTTTGCGTCAAACTTCAACCTTAAGTAACAAAATGCATTTTAGAATTCATGTACTACTACTAGTATATAGTAACATATTTAAAGGAAAGTATTCAATATTCGACTGAATATTGTTTCCCCATATTCTAAACAAAGAACGTTACTAATTTCCATTTTACAGATTGCTTGTGTATCGGTCTACATTTCGAGAATGTGCTAGCATCCGTTCAGAGAACTGACTATTCAAGTCTCTCGTATCAGGTAGACCATTACTTTGTTGTCTATGAATATTTTTTTGTCGCATGCTTTACTGTAAATTTTAATTATTATGAAAGAAAGGCCGACAATCTTATCTATAAAATTGTTCAATATTAATATATGCAGGGTTTTTTAAAAGTATGGAAACGCTGCTTTCACCGTATATATAAAATCAGCTACGTATTGAGTAAAACAATAACATATAATTACAAAGAATCTAGCTCTTTAATATGAAAAAAGACATGTATACAGGATGTCCCACGCCGGGCTTCCATTAAAAGTGTTTTAAAAACTACAATTTTGCTGGCAAATTGAAACTTTGTGTAGGAGTTACCGAACAAGGCGAAACTATAGCTAAAATAGTTTTGAAGTCTTGCAAATATCTGTCATATTAATTATTTTAAATAGAACATCCTGTATTTTATTGCATATATGGATGATGCTTAAGCAGATGGTTACTTTGATTTAAGCGCATGTATAACTATCTTCAATTGATGTGCATCCAGGAATTATTGATCTAAAAAATTGGGTTAATAAACATTCAATCAAAACGGATTGTAGGTTGTGTTTCCATTACACCTTAAGAAATGTTTTTCAATAAAAACAATAAAATAGTTTTTACAATTTTAGGAGGTGAAAAATTCTGAATTGCAAAATTATATAATTTTTATAATTGAACCCCCATTTATTTATATCTCGACATGAACGAGCATAAAAGTATAATCAGTTATTTGGAAAATTTCGGTTTGTGCTTAATTTTCTTTAATTTTGCTTTCGTTTATGGTATTGCGAAAATTAAAGTTATACATAATTTTTTTAATAAATTGAGCTCAAACAAAGTACAAATATTTGTTAACGAATTTCATTGCTTATTCTAACTTATTATTAGTTTTTTAATTCGCGTTATTAAGTTGTAAAAACTTTGATAGTGTTCTTATTGAGATTGAGAAACATTTGTTACGGTGTTATGCAAACACACCGTATAAACCGTTTTAATAAAATGTTTATTAATACCATTTCTCTGATCCTCCAAAGTGCACTTTTTAAGAGAAAAACTGCTGGAAGCAAAACAATTGAAAATAGTTTTATAAACCTTAATATCAAAATAATAATCTACTTGCGCACTATTCAAATAAGCAATAATATGTGGAGTATGCCATTTAAAATAATGAAATTGACAGTTACTTTCGATATAACCGGAAGTTTTACAACGTTGAAAATATCCTAGCTAAATTTGCCTTATTGGGTAACCCCTACATGCAAAGTTTCAATTTTTCAGGAATTGTAAGTTTTGAGATTTATTTAATGAAAGTTTGTCGTTGGGGCATCCTGTATAGTTAAGTGTTTCTATATGGCTATACAAGTACATATCAAGCAAGCAATTAATTATACATCGTGCAGAGTGTCAAATAGAAATAAGTTTTCTACGATGTATAACAAAAACCAAAACTTTTGACGCATCACGCTGGAATCAGGTACATTCCTTGCTAGTTTGCAAAATTTGATGAAAATAAGTCGTAATAGGATTAAGTTTGATGGAGCAAAAACCTCTAAAATTAAACTACTACCGCCGGTACCAACTACTACAGCTGTTTAAAATAGGCGACCTAAAATGCAAATTATAAATTTTTTGGATGTCCATTATTGGCCTAAGCTCTGCAGATAGCAGCAGCTAGAGACGCCTCTGTTAAAATAATATTTACTCTATTCAGTTATTTTTGTATATACCCTTTATAATATTACGATTTTTCTTTATACCTTTGTAGGAGCCGCAACAGAGAATAGTATTTAGTATTTACATTTTAATTTTCTGTATCCATCTGTTATTTATAGCTATAAAAAACTAATCGCATTGTATTCGGTATGTTTTTCAGCAAAAGATACATTCAAATAATTAAATGTAATTAAACTGATTTTTTGTAATCGTGCAGTTTTAAATATTTTTACATATACAGAGTGGTTTCGATTTATTCATAAATAATCTTCAGTGCGGGGCCACAATATTAAGTTAATTAATAAGTATAATAAAATAAACCAGCTCAATTAACATACATTGCAATACTCGTTCAAATTAATTAAATATAACACGGACAATTTCTATTTCAAATTTCTTGAAAAGTGGAAAGATGTGAATATTATTTATCGAAAAAAAATCGAAATTCACAAATCGGTGTAAATCAAAACATTTTCGTTTTCGATTTACTTCCATTATCACACACCTATCAATATGTGTGTAACTGTACCTAGGCGATATATTAGGAGGAGCGTTAATTATAATTTTGCTTAAGAGGCAACTAAAGAAATCATTAAATGGAGTCTTACTAAATCAATAAATTTTATATTTCGTTACATAAACTTCGGGCCGTCCCGAAATAGCCCGAAAAGCCCGAAAAGCTTGAGGAGACTGGCCCGGCCCGGCCCGGGCCCGACACGTGCTTGGCCCGGCTTGGGCCCGAAAAAAATTTTGCCGGCCCGGCCAGAAGTCCCGGCTTGATATTCGGGCCGGGCTTCGGGCCGGGCCGGGCCAAAGCCCGGGCCCGTGGCCATACCTACTTTGAAAAATAAGGTAAGACGCTAAGTGTAATCCGGTTGTTCTCGTTCAACTCAGATCTTTGTCATACAGTTCTTAACAATATAAGGCATCTTCTAAAGAGTTCTGGGTATTAGTAACCTTATACAATTTTTAAACAGTATATTGCCGCCCAAGCGCGGTACACATCCAAGAAAGAAGACGTGACGCTCCCGAAATTTCGTCTTTTCATTGATGTAAAATATTTCTTGTATAGTTCTTAACATATTAAAGCATTTTTAGGAAGTGCTGGATACTTCAAACGTCGTACAATTGTTAAATAAACAAATACTGCCTAAATCTGCCGTACTTTGGGAAGATAGGGTGTGCGTTAGCAAAAATTTTGTAATTTTTGTTCATTCGTACTGCGAGATCAGACGATATTAATTTATTAAAGAATGTCAGTGTTGCTAGTGTGCAGAACCTTTATAATGCAGTTTATTACGCTAAGAACTTGTAACGCGAGTTAAGGTTCGGGCCTTGGGAGCTGTGTTTTTCAAAAAACACTTTCAAAACTTAACAAATTTATTTTAATTGATACAGATATTAATGTTGAATATTGACAAACTGATTTTAACTTTAAATCAAATAAATTAATTAATTGAACTAATATTGTGAGTCGCCTAAGCAAACTGCAACGCTAAAGCTAAATACTTTGACTGACTGCCGGATCTTTGAGTTCCCGGGCTTCTTATAATGATCCTACTCCTTCACATGGCTGTGGGAACTTGCAGATCTCATGTCTGCTTTACTCTTAATTCTATACTTTGTTACATTGTTATAATCTTATTTTCTAGGTAATTGCGAAACCTTATCCGTCTGTGACCTGCCACCTGCAGTATTACTATCGTCTGGAATACGTTGTATTGCATCAGTTCTTATGAACTTTTAATAACCTGTCTGGTTTATCCATGTACTACATTGTTGCAATGGATTTATGATTTTTATAACAATTTCTAATAATTACCTATTAGATTATATTATTTAATATATAGATAAATTGGGGAACACATAACTCCTCCCGACGTAAATGAAAAATTAAGGGTTTACTTAATTTTAAAATTTATAAAATTCATTATTTGATTTTATTATTTAAAATATATTGTTTCTCAGGGTACACTTATTGTTTCTTTATTTCTCTTTGTTTCCTTAAATCTAAAACTGTTTCCTTTATTCTTATACCTAAGATACATTTTGTGAATTACATATATAATTAGAAAAATTTATTAGAATGATTAACACAATTGTCTAAACGCTTATATTGTCATAGTGTAACTTGGGCACTTTGAGTTCACTTAAATGTTTTTTGTAGTTTTACATTAATTTCATGGCGTGGTTAAGGACGTCTAAGTCTAGATCCTCTAGCTCCATGGGTTTCTTGACTGTTTCTTCGTCTTCTTGTTGTTCTATCTTGAACTCTAGTTTTGGTAGATTTGCGAGTTTCTTTGTTGCTATGGGGTCTTCATAAACTCTGATTATTTCGTCTTTCAATTTTACATAACAGTTTTCTTTAAGGATAATTAATTTGCTTCCGAATAGTGCTAGGTTATTTTCATCTTGATTGCAGTGGATGGTTGCTATTACTTCTGTTAGAAAAATGGCGATCCATTTGTTTTCTGTAACCTTTTGAATTTTTATGGTGGTTATTTACACTGGTTTGGCTTCACAGTTTTCGTAATGATTTGAAAATTTTAATAGTTGTACTTCGCAAGGGCTGTTTTTTTGAATGGTTGTTGTCAACGATTGGCATAAATATTGGTTTGGTGTTACATCGGTACGTATTTCGTTTGTATAACCATATCTCAGTTCATTTAAGGATAAGAATTTGGTTTTGGGTATGATAGCTTGGTATGTGCTAGTGACTTTCATTGGAAAAGCAAATAAATGATAATAATTATAGTTGTTACTCTCTACTATTGGAATTTCTATTAAAAATATTATTTCCTTATTCCTAATGTAGTGTTTAACTATAGCTATTTTTTCAAATATTAGAGTGTTTGATTCTATTACGTTAAAAGATAGTTTACTGTTAGTTATAAATGATCTGATTCTTAGTAATTCCTTTAATAAATCGGCTGGTTCAATGATACTAGAGTGTAGGGTATTCAATTTTGCAAATGTTATTGCGTTTTCTAAAATTGCTAAAATTTGTTGAATTAAAGTAAGGGTTGATATTATTTGAGTAAATATTGTATTAAATCTAATTAAACCTCGCTTGCCTAACATGGTAGTTTGCATGTTGGTTTCAAGGGTTTGTATTCAGTTGGCTATATTGTCCTGGTTTCTTACTAACTTTCCCAATGTTTCGTTGAATTTTATAATTGTTGATTGTGTTAGTGATATTTGGTTGCTGACTATGGTTTATATGTCGCATTGGTTCTTAATTAATTGTCATAACGTTCTGCGTCTTGATTGTCTCAATTGCACGTGATAGCTTTTATTATGTTATCTAATCCGTTGATTAGTCCTCTTTTTCGTCTCGTAGCTTGTTCGGTGAGTATTAATCTATTAAATTTATCTTCTATGTTTCTCAAAATGCTTTCTATTATACCGTTGTAATTTATAATTTCTATTGCGTATTCCTTTCCGAATTTTGCTGTGTCCATTGATTGATTTAATCGGTAATAATTTTTTGCGATTGTTTGAAATTCTTGTTTTAATTCTGTTAGGTCGAATTTTTGTGCGAATGTCCAATAGTCTATGGTATTTTGGATACTGCCTAATTTTATTGGTAGTATACCTGGGTTGTTTTTATATCTTCTATTATTATTTCGTTGTCCGTTCTACCTGGGCGGAGGTTGACGGTAAGGGTGATGATTGTCCATCTGAAATTACAAGGTGTCTTAAGTTTTTCAAGAAAATGGACTTCGTTATTTTGCCGTTGTCTACTACTGCTATATTTTTGTCGAATATTCTCTTAATTCTAAATGGGCCTAAATTTCTGGGTGCCGTTTTATGTCGTTTATTTTGAAAATTTTTCTCATATACGGTTTGTATTATTGAACTTTTATTTGCGTCGGTATTTTTATTACGGGTTGTGGTGATACGTTCCTTGTTGTTCTCTAATTTATTTTTTACTTTGTCATAAGTTAATTTTAGTTTTTTTTATGATCTTTGTCGTATTTTTGATATACTTCCTTATTATAATGTATGTCTAGGGGTTGCGTGAATCTGAATGTCCTAAAGCTAATTCTAAGGGTGTAAAATTGGTTGATGGGTGGATTGTATTATTGTAGGCGATTAGTGCGTATGACAGTAAATTGGTTATGTGTTCTTTCTTATAAGTTATTTTTAATAATCGGATTTGTTTTAACAGGGTTAAATGTAGTCGTTCAATCAGTCCATTTAATTTAGGGAGGCTTTTAGTTATGAAATGAATCTTTATTTTGTGGAGTTGTAAAGTATTTTAAATAGTCTCATTTTTAAATTCGCTGCAGTTATCTAACGTTATTGTTTCGGGTGTTCTATAAAATGTAAAGTACTGTAAAAATCCTTGTGTTACGTCAATGCTATTTTTAGAAGTGATGGGTATTGCTTGGCCTATTTTTGTGAATGCGTCTACAATTGTTAAATAGTTTTGTGCTTTTACTACAAGAGTATCGACATGTAATTTTTGAAATGGTTTGACGGGTGTTTTGGTTAACATTAAGGGTATCTTTGGGGGTTTCCTGTCGTATTTTGCTTTGTCACATAGTTCATATTGGTTAATGAACTCTGTGGTCAATTCTTTCATGTCTTTCAAATAATATCGTCTTATGAGTTGCTTTATGGTTTCATTAATTCCGCGATGGGTGGTTTTTCTTCCGTGTTGGTTTTTAATTACATAATTTATTTCGTCAGAGTCGTCTAGTGTTAATAATTTTCTCGTGTATCTGATAAGTTCAGGGCCTGTGTTATTGAATAATTTAACGTACAATTCTGAAAATCTTTTGTATAAATGTTTGGTGCAATTATAAAAATAAAATCGTTTTTTTTTCGTGAGTGCATTTCTTTAGAATTTTAATTATTTGCTCCTCGTTGTCATCTTTGTTGTCTACCTTTGTATATTTTACGGGATTGGTGTTATTCAGAACTTCGGTATAAATTGATTGAGTTTCATATCGATTGCTTCGTTTAAAACTTTAATCCCGGTTTTAGGTTCTTCATTTTGTGTTGAATTGAATGCATAGTGTCGATCTCGTCTGGGTATTAGCTTGTTTCTGTTTCGTCTAGGTTTCCTACAATGGATTCTGTTTCTAATGCATTGAGTTGTATTCTACTTAAAGCGTCTTCATTGTTGTTATAAATTCTCTTTTTATACATAATTTCGTAATTGTATTCTTCTAGTCCGATTCTCCATCATTTTAATTTTGAATTTGGTTCTTTTAGCTTGCATAGACATACTAGTGGTCTATGATCGGTGTATATGTAAAATTTTCTTTCGTAAAGGTATGGTCTGAAATATTTTGTTGCCCAAATTATGGCTAATAATTCCTTCCGTGTTGGTTTTTAATTACATAATTTATTTCGTCAGAGTCGTCTAGTGTTAATAATTTTCTCGTGTATCTGATAAGTTCAGGGCCTGTGTTATTGAATAATTTAACGTACAATTCTGAAAATCTTTTGTATAAATGTTTGGTGCAATTATAAAAATAAAATCGTTTTTTTTTTCGTGAGTGCATTTCTTTAGAATTTTAATTATTTGCTCCTCGTTGTCATCTTTGTTGTCTACCTTTGTATATTTTACGGGATTGGTGTTATTCAGAACTTCGGTATAAATTGATTGAGTTTCATATCGATTGCTTCGTTTAAAACTTTAATCCCGGTTTTAGGTTCTTCATTTTGTGTTGAATTGAATGCATAGTGTCGATCTCGTCTGGGTATTAGCTTGTTTCTGTTTCGTCTAGGTTTCCTACAATGGATTCTGTTTCTAATGCATTGAGTTGTATTCTACTTAAAGCGTCTTCATTGTTGTTATAAATTCTCTTTTTATACATAATTTCGTAATTGTATTCTTCTAGTCCGATTCTCCATCATTTTAATTTTGAATTTGGTTCTTTTAGCTTGCATAGACATACTAGTGGTCTATGATCGGTGTATATGTAAAATTTTCTTTCGTAAAGGTATGGTCTGAAATATTTTGTTGCCCAAATTATGGCTAATAATTCCTTCTCTATGGTGCTATATTTCTGTTCAGTTTTATTTAGGGTTCTGTATGCTACCTATTTTTCCTTGGCTCAAAACTGCGCCTATTGCTATGTTCGATGCGTCTGTCGTTAGTATAAATGGTTTTAAAAAGTCTGAATATTCTAATACGGGGTGATTCGTTAATATATTTTTAATTTTGACTACGGCTTTAATGAATTCCGGGGTGTGTTCAATTTTGTTTCCCTTTTTTAAACAATTTTTCAGGGGCTTAGTTATCTGAGCGTAACCTTTAATGAATTTGCGGTAGTAACCATGTCCTAAAAATGATACTTCCTTTTGAAAAATTCGCTTTTGTCTAATTGTACTTTGAAATGTGCTTGTTTTAGTCTTTCAAATACTTCTTTCAGTCCATCTATGTGTTCTACTAATGATGTTGAATAAACTATGATGTCGTCTAGGTACACAAGGCATGTCTCGTTGTGTATTCCTTGTAGTTTATTGTCCATGACCCTCTGGAAAGTAGCGAGAGCGTTCTTTAATTCAAATGGCATTCGTTTGTATTCGTAATGTTGAAACGTATTATATTTTCTTGATCGCTAACCCCAAACGGTCACATTCTTTCCTAAATTGAGCTTAACTAATGCTCTCTTCTTAATACATACATCTGACTCTAGAAGTTGGGGGTCAGCAAAACAAAGTCTTCCGACGTAACTAGGGGTCTATTCCTTGGGTAGAGCTATGAGCAATGGGGGTAAGTCGAAATCTATGGAGCGTTACACTTAACAAAAACAAACAGGCGCCACCAAGTCCAAATTGATTTATTTTAGGGCATAGCTATTTTTTAAGGGCGGACTTGGAGACCCAAAAAAGAGATCGCCTTCGTTGGTACACAAACTTGTCTTAACAGAATCAGACGCTGTTCCTGTAAGAAAAATAATAATTAAGTCACATAAAAATGGGAACACTATTTGCGTCCCTCAAGTATACCTAAAAGTATAGAGAATATTTTCTGCATAATGGGATCATAAAATTTTAGTTCTTATTGCTTTTTGTTTACCAAGTCTGATCAGACTAGATCAGAATAAAAAACTTTAAATGAAGAATATTAATTTACTAATAAGAATTTTCTTGGTTTCAGTAAATAAAGTATCATTGTAATTAAATAAAAATAAAAATTTGAAGTACTTGCAAAACTGGTAGTAAAGGTTATCAACTAATCCTTACTCAAATATTTTATAATTCTATGTAACTAAAAATGCTAGAGTTTCTTTATAACCCAATCAGATCTGTGTGAGTCATTTACAAATGAATATACGAAATTTTCTCTTTAGGTTAACAAACTTAAATTTAGTTTGAAGTCAAAATAATCACCAAGATATTCTCTAATGTTATCAATAGTGGTTGTACTAAAATGCTAAACATGTGTTAGCCATTGGGCAATTGTTGACAATAGTGAACAAACAAACAGGTGATGTAATAGCAGCTGTTAAATTACGTTGAAGCCACGTGTGATCACGTATTTACGAAGCTAAGTGAAAGCAAATTTAATACTGGGGAAAACCAGCTTATTTACAGGTAAACTGAATAACAATTTTTGTACGTCTAACAAACAAAATGAAATAATGTACTTTCAGAAGGAAAGTACTCAAGAAATCCTTAATTCTATTACGAACCCAAGAGCAGCAGTTGTCCCTTGATGTAATGGAAATTACCTCGCAGCGCGGGAACAGCAACTAATTATACTTGCTTTCCATGCTTTAACACAGGTGTAGGAGCAAAGCGGGTTCCTTACTTGGATCACGGCAGCATTACTTTGTAACGTAATCTTCCGTTGTCTAAATTTATTTACTAAAATAATTTTTCATTGCGTAGCCAACAAATTAAGCTTTCTAAATTGTAACTTCAAAGGGATCATGTTGTCTCAAATTTTACAGTTGCGATTTTCGACGTGGTGTGCGATATATACGTTATCCATGCAGTTTTCTAATTTCTCGTTGGGATTTCAAATGTGTCGTTGCGAGTTCAAATGGGTCGTTGCGAGTTCAAATGGGTCGTTGCGCTAAATAAATTTTGTAAATTAGCTAATATGACAACGAATATACAAAATGTGGATTAGGTACTAACCGTTACTCAGGAAGTGTTTCACAAACATAGAGCGACTCGGAGGTCACTCGCCATTCTCTTAGAATGCATCTTGACGCTACTTTTAACTATCGACGAGTGCGCTCGCTGCTTTCTTGTATGGTGGGAGGTTCCGGATTTTAGTTCTCGAACCTCTCACGCGCGCGCCAGTGGCTGTGAAATTACACCGAACTCGGAAACAACTCGACTAATAATCCTTGATATTATAATACTATAAAAGTTTGATTGTTACTTGAATATTTATTTTAATTAATAAAGGTATTTTACTATTCATTGTACGTTTAATGAATGGATTCTCCTACTGCAAAAATAAAATTGTTACACTACCTCTTTCCTAAAAGAAAAAAATTTTTCTTAAAAAACTTCAAATATAACTAATACAAAAAAATTTTTTACAACAATACTAGCCTTTCCTATCTTCCTAACCAACTATGGAATTTTATAAATTTACTCAAATGGGGGGGACCTTCATTTATAATTGAGAGTGTGTTGGTAACTACGTGTACCTGACGTCCATCGGGAGACAAAATCGGGGAGTCACAATCGGTAATAATCAAAATTGGGAGGGGGTCAAATTAGAGAGTCAAACACTCCACGGGACAAAAGAATTTAAATTTACAAAATTTCTTGACTTGAGATTCCTACTTCTAATAAGGCTAATATTTCTGACCTAAAATCAAACACTTACAATTTACTTCTAATTTAAAAAACTTCACTTCCAGGAGCTCATTTAGCTCTATTTACAAAAAACAGGAATGCTTCCTCATCAGAACAGCATTACCATTCAAAATATCATCACTATAAGGTGAGAATCAAAGAAATACCCTACTAATAGGTCTAAATTTAAGCATCATCACAAGGTGATAACCAAAACAAAAGTGACCTAATCAAAGGTTACTTATCAAATTCAAATACAAAGTATTATCACTTTATTACAAAGAGATAATCAAAACGAAGGTAACCCGACCATACGGTTACTTAACAAATTCAAATACAAAATATTATCACTTTATTACAAAGAGATAATCAAAACAAAGGTAACCTGACCATACGGTTACTTAACAAATTCAAATACAAAATATTATCACTTTATTACAAAGAGATAATCAAAACAAAGGTAACCTGACCATACGGTTACTTAACAAATTCAAATACAAAATATTATCACTTTATTACAAAGAGATAATCAAAACGAAGGTAACCTAACCATCAGGTTACTCATCAAATTTCAAACCCAAAATAACCCAGTTAGGGTTGTAGAATCCTACACCCTACTAATCATCCTATCACTAATTGCTAACGAACAACTGATCTCATTAGTGATGGACCAAACGGTGAAAATCACCAAGTCAACTTTGACCTTATCAAATCTAAGAACTTCTAACGGTCAAAAGGAACAACGGAAAGAACAATTCATTCTCTCCACCTTGACATGTAGAAATCAGGACCAATAGTTAAATAGCCCACCTACTTCTACATTGTAAGGATATCTGTCAAAGACATCCTCCAAACACATCTCCGAGCAACGCGCGAGCAAAACGACCAGCGTGCACCAAGGCACACCTCAACTTACAAAACTTACAAAATCTCAAACCACTTATTTCACTCCTCAAACAAAATACTCAATATTAGTGGACCGACACTAGATCAAGAATTGGAACAAAACAAAACAGACCACTACGTCATTACTTAATATCAAAGAGATGACCGGACCGGAATTAATCGTCAAAATCATCATCTTCATTTGGATCTGATACTCCAATTGGTTTCAAGTCCTTTATGTGCCATTTCCTGCTCTTGTTCCATCTTCGTTTTCTAACTCATATACTAAACTGGAATGTTTTTTTCGAATTTTACTCATAACGAACTTAGGAGCTAACTTAGCGGAAAATTTATCACTAGCACTCGAGAGGACCTTATTAGTTCTCCAAACATACTCTCCGACTCGGAATGAAATGTCTCTTCTCCGAAGATTGTAGCGTTTACACGAACGTTGATAAGCTACATGCAAATTTTCACGGACACTTCCAAAATATCAAACAAAAGTTGACGATCCAAAACATAAGAAGGTCTACTACTGGAGACGACATCAACATCCTCACCAGGTATAAAATTATCCTTATAAGCTTTTCCACTTAAAGGTACCTGACGACCAAAAACTAAAAATTTGGTGAATAGTTGGTGGACTCATGTTTTGCTGAGTTGATCGCGTATTGAATCTTTGATATCTCAACATCCCACGTATCATGTTTTTCTACGTATGTACGGATTGCTGTACCAACTGTCTTATTGATTCTTTCCACAAAATTGCATTGGGGAGCATAAACAGCGTTATACCAAATTTTTGAATTTCGTACCTTGCACACAAAGCTTTAAAATACGTCCAACTAATTGTGGACCATTATCACAAATAACAAATTGTGGTACTCCGTAGACAAGAAATACCTTTTCTTCCAAAAACTTCTCGATCAAATGTGCGGTAGCACTACGTAAAGGTTGCAAAATCGAATACTTCGAGAACCAATCACCAACAACTAAGAGCCATTTATGTCCGCGTTTGGAACGAGGAAACGGACCCATCAAATCTAATGCAATGGTTTGGAATGGTAGTCCAACTTCTTTCTCCTTTCCCATCATTCCAAGGGGACCTCTATTGGGTGGTTTTGAGCACCACAAATCAAACATTTCCTACAAAATTTACGTACGTCAAAGATCATCTTTGGCCAATAATACAATTCTTGGACTCGAGACAAAGTTTTAAGGAACCAAAATGTCCTGCTGAAGGGGGTCATGACATGATTTAATGACATCTACGCGCTGAGACTTTGGCACCAAATATTTCCACTCTACAACATTCGCCGAATGCGGTAATAAGGAAGGTATAAACTTATAAATAAACCCATCTTCTACTTTCCATTGTGGGTAGCTATTCGGTGACAACAAAATTTTCTTTCTCAAAGACTCATACCACAAGTCTACTGCATCAAGTTTAATCTCTACTAAGTTAACTTCTGGATTTTCTAAAGGAACACCACGACTAAGACAATCTGGAACTATATTGAACTTTCCTTTTCTATGCACCAAATCAAATGAGTGTTGCCTTAATCGAACTGACCATCTGGCGAGTTTTCCAGTTGGATTCTGAAGATTACTCAACCAAAGTAACGAAAATGATCGGTGACAACGGTGAATCGAACTCCTTCTACCCACGGACGAAATTTCTCAATTGCAAAAATAACCGCTAAACACTCTCTTTCAGTGGTGGAATAATTGCGCTCAGTACGGCTCAGGGTTTTGCTTGCGTACGAAATTACACGCTCTTCTCCGTTTACATTCTGAATCAACACAGCTCCTAACCCAGTGTTGCTTGCGTCACACTCAACGATAAAGGGTGCCGAGTAGTCTGGCTGCGAAAGAAGAGGTGCAGAAACTAATGCTTGCTTGATTAGCACAAATGAATTTTCTGCTTCCGCACTCCAGTTTACAGTTTGACCTTTTTTCTTACTTTTAATGAGGTCATTAATAGGCGAAACTAAAGACGAAAAATTCTTTATAAAGCGCCTGTACCAGCTGCACATTCCTATAAACCTTTAATTTCCGTTGTGGTTTTCGGACGGGGAAAGTTAACCATCGCCGACACCTTATCGGGATCTGTACGAAGTGAGTTCGAACCTACTATATAACCCAAAATTTAAGTGTTTTTTAAAAATTCACATTTACTTATATTTATGGTAAGGTTAGCTTCTTTTAAACGTTGCTTAACCTCTACTAATAACTTTAGATGATCTTCAAAAGATGACGAACATAATATTATGTCGTCCAAATAGCAAAATACATGGGGTTCAAAACGTGGACCAAAATTGCATCTACTAAACGCTGTTGCGTCTGCGCAGCATTCTTCAACCCAAATGGCATGCATGTAAATCTATATTGTCCTCGTGAGATAACACTGAAGGCAGTCTTATCCTTAGACGATTCACTAAGAGGATTTGCCAAAACGATTTTCTCAAATCCAGAGACGAAATGTAGTTCGCACCTCTCAACATATTGAGAATTCTATCTACGTTCGCAAGGGGTACGAATCATGAACAGTTAAGTCGTTCAGGGTTCTACCATCAAAACAGAAGCGATATTCTCCATCTGCCTTCTTAACCAACAAAACTGGAGAGGACCACGGACTAGTACACGGTTCTATAACTTTAAGTCTAAGCATGTCGTCCAATTCCTCATTCAATATCTTACCCATATATGGTGACATGACATATGGTTTCTTGTGGAAGGGTTTGGCATTGCCTGTGTCTATGTCCAATTCGATTAGGTGAGTTCGTCCTAATCTATCGTCGCTGCTAATCTCACTAAATGAATTTATTAACTCTTGTGCTTGCGCACTTTGAGCATCTGAGAGGTCATGTAAACCACATAAAGAATCTTCAGTGTTCAAAGGGATGGAAGACGGACCTATATACCCTATGTCGTTCCCAACATTGCTTTGGATAAACCAATTATTACTTCTAAAGTCAGCAACTACACCAAATAATTTTGCAAAGTCACTACCGAAAATAAATGTATGCGGTAGGGACGGAACCACTAATGCATTAAGGATGCGGCAATCATTACCTATACAAATTGGCAAATCTACTGAGCCTACAACAGACTTTATTGAACCATCAGCTGTAGTGATACCTGTTTTGCTGAACTAAAATTTTCAAGTCTAATTCTCTAACAATTGAAAGTGCTAAGGATCCTACTACTGAGGTAGTGCATCCCGAATCCAGAAGACCGGTAATGTCTCTATCTATTAATTTCACCATAATGTAGGGTCGATTATCACACTGCTTCTCAATGAACAGAGTATTATTCTTAGGCTTCGAAGAGTCCTGACAAAATTTTTAACAACTGTAAGCCATCTCGACCACTCGTCTTTACTAAAGTATTTTTCTTGTTTACAAATCATAACTGTAGCCTTATGACGCGGAACAGGATACCGACCACTATGTACCTGCCGCCTTACTGGTTTTTTGAACAATGTGGACATGACGTTGCCTTAACGCCTTTTCGACCACATCCAAAACAAAAAATTTTTTTTTGTTGCTCTACAATCTCTAAACCAATGTCCACTACGGGAGCAATTCCAACAAACAAAATGATTCCTCTTATCGGGACTAAAGGAATTACAAACCGAGGACTCTAAAGAGCTCTTATCCGCTACTGTTACTTGAGGATTGACTAATTTATTCTGAAACACCCTACTCTTAACAGCATAAACTTTCTCATTCAACCCAGTCTGATGAGTCGCCCTCAAACTCGGACACAATATTACGAACTGACTCGACTGAAACTGAAATTTCTTTACTTTCCGTTGCAAAATCTACTTCATAACACGAAAGGTCAACCAAACAACCAGGCTTATCTATTTCTTTAGCTAACAATCTACCTAAAATTTTCCGTTTCTCCAACACTGGCCTCTCACTTACCACTCCTCTGATTCTTAGTTCATACTCCAATTCTTCTTTAAGTAGACAAACAATTTGGAATTTTTCCGACATGGTTACTACAACCTAATGGAATCAAACTGATAAATCTAACTAATCCGAATCTTACAAAAGCTATCAAAACAAATTCGTACTACTAAAGGTAAAAATCAAAAATGTTTTTGGTAAAATTATTTTGCCAAAACAATATCAAAAAAATTTAAGGGGTCAAAACAGAACTAAAGTCAAAAGTAAATTTGACCAAATTAACGAATTGAGTGTATGGGGATTACCGTTACAACCAATCTTTTATCAAAAGCAAACAAACAAATCTAAGTGTCAAATAAACCTTAAGCAAACAAATTTCGGAGCAAAATAATTTTTGGACAAATGGACTTCAAAGGAAAATAAATTTTGAGCTAACAAACTTCGAATCAAATTAAATTTAGAACAAATAAATTTCGAAGCAAATTAATTTCTAACAAACAAATTCTAAGGCAAATCAAATTATGAACAAACAACCCTCGAGCCAAATCAAATTATGAACGAACGAATTTCAACAAACCACTCGTTGAACAAACAAACTTCGAGCCCCCAAATAAATTTTGATCAAACAAATTTCGAAGCCCCAAGCGTTGGGCGCTACTGAAACGTATTATATTTTCTTGATCGCTAACCCCAAACGGTCACATTCTTTCCTAAATTGAGCTTAACTAATGCTCTCTTCTTAATACATACATCTGACTCTAGAAGTTGGGGGTCAGCAAAACAAAGTCTTCCGACGTAACTAGGGGTCTATTCCTTGGGTAGAGCTATGAGCAATGGGGGGGTAAGTCGAAATCTATGGAGGGTTACACTTAACAAAAAAACAAACAGGCGCCACCAAGTCCAAATTGATTTATTTTAGGGGCATAGCTATTTTTTTAAGGGCGGACTTGGAGACCCAAAAAAAAGAGATCGCCTTCGTTGGTACACAAACTTGTCTTAACAGAATCAGACGCTGTTCCTGTAAAAGAATAATAATTAAGTCACATAAAAATGGGAACACTATTTGCGTCCCTCAAGTATACCTAAAAGTATAGAGAATATTTTCTGCATAATGGGATCATAAAATTTTAGTTCTTATTGCTTTTTGTTTACCAAGTCTGATCAGACTAGATCAGAATAAAAAAACTTTAAATGAAGAATATTAATTTACTAATAAGAATTTTCTTGGTTTCAGTAAATAAAGTATCATTGTAATTAAATAAAAATAAAAATTTGAAGTACTTGCAAAACTGGTAGTAAAGGTTATCAACTAATCCTTACTCAAATACTTTATAATTCTATGTAACTAAAATGCTAGAGTTTCTTTATAACCCAATCAGATCTGTGTGAGTCATTTACAAATGAATATACGAAATTTTCTCTTTAGGTTAACAAACTTAAATTTAGTTTGAAGTTAAAATAATCACCAAGATATTCTCTAATGTTATCAATAGTGGTTGTACTAAAATGCTAAACATGTGTTAGCCATTGGGCAATTGTTGACAATAGTGAACAAACAAACAGGTGATGTAATAGCAGCTGTTAAATTACGTTGAAGCCACGTGTGATCACGTATTTACGAAGCTAAGTGAAAGCAAATTTAATACTGGGGAAAACCAGCTTATTTACAGGTAAACTGAATAACAATTTTGTACGTCTAACAAACAAAATGAAATAATGTACTTTCAGAAGGAAAGTACTCAAGAAATCCTTAATTCTATTACGAACCCAAGAGCAGCAGTTGTCCCTTGATGTAATGGAAATTACCTCGCAGCGCGGGAACAGCAACTAATTATACTTGCTTTCCATGCTTTAACACAGGTGTAGGAGCAAAGCGGGTTCCTTACTTGGATCACGGCAGCATTACTTTGTAACGTAATCTTCCGTTGTCTAAATTTATTTACTAAAATAATTTTTCATTGCGTAGCCAACAAATTAAGCTTTCTAAATTGTAACTTCAAAGGGATCATGTTGTCTCAAATTTTACAGTTGCGATTTTCGACGTGGTGTGCGATATATACGTTATCCATGCAGTTTTCTAATTTCTCGTTGGGATTTCAAATGTGTCGTTGCGAGTTCAAATGGGTCGTTGCGAGTTCAAATGGGTCGTTGCGCTAAATAAATTTTGTAAATTAGCTAATATGACAACGAATATACAAAATGTGGATTAGGTACTAACCGTTACTCAGGAAGTGTTTCACAAACATAGAGCGACTCGGAGGTCACTCGCCATTCTCTTAGAATGCATCTTGACGCTACTTTTAACTATCGACGAGTGCGCTCGCTGCTTTCTTGTATGGTGGGAGGTTCCGGATTTTAGTTCTCGAACCTCTCACGCGCGCGCCAGTGGCTGTGAAATTACACCGAACTCGGAAACAACTCGACTAATAATCCTTGATATTATAATACTATAAAAGTTTGATTGTTACTTGAATATTTATTTTAATTAATAAAGGTATTTTACTATTCATTGTACGTTTAATGAATGGATTCTCCTACTGCAAAAATAAAATTGTTACAATGTCCTCTAGGTGTTCTGAAGACTGTTTTCAATATATTTTTTTCATCCATTTCTACTTGATGGTATCCTGATGCTAGGTCTGGTGTTGAAAAATATTGGCATTTGTCTAAATTTTCTCATAACATTGTGTCATGTTCTATTAGGTTGTAATCGTTTTCTAAATTTTTGTCTATTTCCATTTCCTTAAAATTTAATTCTTCTATGTTAATTGGGTCTGTCAGTGATAGTTCTACGAGATAGTCATTTGAATTTAATATTGTCGTAGTGGCATAATTATCTTTTATTTGTACTAAGGCAGTTGGGGTCTCTACTTCTTGTTGAAATGTTATATGATTTATTATTTTTACTTTATTGTTAGAATTTACTGAGATTTTTATTTTTCTTTCCGTTCGGGGTTCTATCGTGTATTTTTGTTCGATTTGAGTGATTAGAAATTTAATGGGGATCTTTCCGTGTTTCGTTCTTAATAAACGGCTATTTTGTCAATATTGGCTTCTAATTTTTTTAGAAGGTCCATTCCTATTAGTCCGTCATATTTGTCGTTAAATTCGAAAATACAAAATTTGTGTTTCATTTTTACATTAAATGCCCTTGGTAAGGGTATATTAGCTATGAATTGGTGTAATGTCGTTTGATGGGTTGTTTTAATTTTAAATGGCTCTCTTTCTACATAATCTAAGTAATATTTCTTTACGGTTCTGGAGCTAACTAATGTTTTTGAGGATCCGATATCGATTAATATTTTAAATTCGGCATGGGGTATTTCTATGGATGGTAGTACTAGGTGGTTCATGTTATATAAGTTTATTAAATTTGGTCGTTTATGAATCGGTTGAAAATTTAAACATTTGTTTTCTTTGTCGTCCTCTTCGTAAGTTTCGTATGGTTCGTCGCGTTCATAAGTTTGTAATTGGTTTGATTCATCGTACGTACTGGGCTGAATGTAATTATTCTGGTCATTGTTAAATTTTTCTACTTCTTGATGAAATAGTTCTTCCGATGTAAAATTGCGTTTATGTTTAGGGTTTGGTCGAATGTGCGCTATTTTTGTATTTTGTCTGGTGTTACCAGATGAGGTATCCATAGGCGTTGGTTTGTAATAGTTATTATGATTGTTATTGTTATTTGTCTTTGATGTATTTCTAATTGGGTTCGCGCTGAATGCTGGTCTTTGTTGATTTACGTTTTGGTTAAATCTTGGTTGAAATGCGGGTTTCGTAAAATTTGAGTTGAACGTTGGGTTTGAAAAACGTTTATATTGATTATTAAAATTCGTATTGTTAAAATTTGGGTTATTAATTCGCGGTTGATTTGTTTGTGCGTTGAAGGGTGTAAATCTTTGTTGATGGACTGTTTGTCTTGCGGCTTGTATAGTTTCGATTGGTGAGCAACTTTTATTTGCGTTGGAGTTGTATAGTCTGTTTCGGTAATACCTTATATTTTCTTCTTCTATTGCCAGGTTTATGGCTTCTGATAGGTTTTGGGGACGTTGGAATCTGACCTTATCTGATAGTCGTTCTGAAGTGTTTATATATGTGTCCAGTGCCATTTCGTCATTTATTTTAGTTTTTAAATGTGGAATATTTTGATCGGGTTTTTCGATTTTTAGTTTTGTTAGGATTAGACTTCTCACGTCTTGGCATTTCATTCCGAACTGATGCGGGGATTGGTTATTTTCTTAACTGAGGTTTGTCAGGTCTCGTACAAGGCATTTTATATTGCGTTGGTCATCAAAATGTGCAATTAGTATGCGTTTAAAGTCTAACCATTCTTCAAGCTCATCTCGGCTGGCAATTAGTGTTAGTGCCCGCCCGGTCAGTTTATTTATCACCAAGCGTAAGAGTAAAACATTTTTTTTGTTATCTCCGAGTTTGTAGAAGGTTTTCAAAAATATCTCGTAAGCTGCAATCAATTTTGCAAGACGTACTTCCTCTCCATTAAAAATAGGAATCGTGTCAAGGTAAAGTTTCATGTATAAACTCATTTTGGCTAAAGGGTTGCTTTCGCTTTTACTCAGCTTCAAATTTTGTAAGAATTAAAACTTATTTGGCGGTTTGTACTGATACTTTTGGTTTGGACTGCGTTGGGTTATTTAAAGAATCATAGTTGCTTATATTTGTACTTGATTACACTGTGCGGTAATTAATTTGTGGCATTAATGTCCGTTAATATCTGATTAATTGTTGTGGTCCTCAGTTCGTTTATTTTTATTTCACGGATGTTAATTTGTCGTAAACGGTACTTAAGTTTTACTTCCTAAAAGGTTTTCGATGTGAATAAATAACTTCTTGCGGTAACTATTTCACTTTGTGTACTTTTCATCAGTTAAGGCTTATTTTATTTTAATTCTGCTAATTTTATTAAGTCTGTGATAGTTACTGTTTATCCGTGGCTGATTGTAATTTTATAACTGTCTAGGATGATTCCTGTCTCGTCACCTTTGAGTGCTAAATAAAAAGTTTGCAATTTTTCAGTTAATTGCTTTGTTCAATGTTGCCCGTTATAATTAATACAATGTTACTCTGTCTCGTCATCTTTGGTGTTAGATATAAAGTTTGCAATTTTTCAGTCTAACGTTTTGTTGTAGTAAATTGTGTTTATAATTTATACAATAAGGTTTTATGTCTACTTGAAGATGTAATTTAGTCTCGTAATAAATATACTTTGTAAGCGTTTTTGTATAATACGCAATTATATTTATTGGAGTTATTAATACTTTTCCGTAAGGTGTTGTTTCCAGTTGGTGTGAGGATTAATAGCTCGCGTCTTTAATTCATTAATTACTGCATAAATGTTAAGTGTCATAATTGTATTTTGCTATATTTAGATATTGCGATGCGTTTTTGAACGAATCTTTTTAGTAGTTGCTTTGCTATACTTAGCTTTTTGTACTAAAATAACATTTAATAATGTCGCGTTAGATAAATGATGTTTTATTCACTGCTGAATTTCCGGTCTTATCTTATGCAAAGAATTGCACGCTTGTTTTAATTAATAATAGTTTAAGTTAATAATAGATTTGCAGAGTGCTTTTCTGTAATTTATAGAGGTATAATAAAAGGTCAAGTTTTAAATAGTCTTTTCTGTAATTGAGTTGTTTTAATTGTAGAATCTTGATAAAGCTTAAGCTTGAAATAAATTGTTTTTGTTATTGCTTGTTTATAAGAATTGCGTTTAGATATTGGTATTAAATGATAGGGTTAATTGCGTTCTATTTTTACGTTTGCTGGATTAAACCGTTGCGTTTTCGTATTAATCTAATAATTGTGTGTAATAATTTGTGTGCCTGTTATTTTTGAAGTAACCGTTTGTACTATTTGTTCTAAAATTATCTCATTTGAAAACAATTTTTTTTTGCTTTAAAAATCTCCTTAAAATCAAGTTTCCTTTGCTTTAAATAAAATCTTTCGTATTTGAAAACAATTCTCTTAATTTATAAGTAAATTATTTTCGTTAAATGACATAAAATAAAATTCTGAACATAAAATTAAAAAAAATATCTCATACTAGCAAATATCAATTATAGTTTGTAAAAATCAATTTGGTTTTAGGAAATAAACTTACATTAACTTCTTCGATGGTTCCATGGACTTCGTCGATGATTGTACGTTGTCCACGTTGGTTTGATTTGTTTGATTCGATCGATTTGTGTATTTTGTCTAACTTCTGTTTGGGTTCTGCCAAAATTGCGAATTGAAATTCTTGGTCATCAGTCTTCCGATTTTTTAATTTATAGTGCCTTTTGACATCCCTACGACCACGCCAGTTAAGGTTCGCGCCTTGGAAACTGCGTTTTTAAAAAAACACTTCCAAAACCTAACAAATTTATTTTAATTGATACAGAAATTAATGTGGAAATTTAACAAACTGATTTTATCTTTAAATCAAATAAATTAATTAATTGAACTAATATTGTGAACCGCCTAAGCAAACTGCAATGCAAAAGCCGAATACTTTGTCCGACTGCCGGGTCCTTGAGCTCCCGGGCTTTTTATAATGATCCTACACCCTTACATGGCTGTGGAATCTTGCAGATATTATGTCTGCTTTTCTCTTTATTCTATACTTTGTTACATTGTTACAATCTTATTTTCTAGCTAATTGCGATATCTTAACCGTTTGTAACCTGCCACCTGCAGCATCACTATCGTTTAGAATACATTGTATTGCATCCGTTCTTATGAACTATTAATGACCTGTCTGACTTATCTTTGTACTACATTGTTGCAATTGATTTATGATTTCTTTAACAACTTTTAATAATTACCTTTAGATCCTATTATTTAACATATAAATAAATTGGGGGATACATAACTCGCGTTCACGTTGAGTTAGATCGAAATCGAATAGAAAAGGAGAAAATTTAACTAAAATGGACAAAGTAATACGGATGTACCCTGTATATTGTGATTTTATAAAAAGCAGTGTACACTAAGCTTGATAGTTCAATAATTTTTCTGTTCTATAAAAGGAATTCAGCTCAGTAAGTTTTAAAACCGAAAAACTGGAAAACAGGTTTAAATATTACGTGTCATGGAGCCACATATGAAGATGTAAACATCAATTATTACCCAAATTAGTTAGGTAGACAGAATAAATTACAATGGTAAATATTTGTAGCCTAGTCATGTCACTTTAAGAAAGCTTTTAGAATAAGTAAGGGAGTAAATAACAGTGGATTTATCAATATTCATGTTCCATACTACAATTATCCTAAAACTAGATGAGCTTTTCACAAATTTAGTAAAGTTAAGCAAAATTAACGTTACAGGGAAACGCGTGTAGTTATATTATAGAGTAACTGTGATGATCCAATACAACACAATTCAGTAAAGTAGTCGAGTGTTATCGCTCAATAATAATCAATTAAGGAAAGGAGTAAAAGATGCCTTTCTGGAGTAGTCGGAGCCAAGGCGGCTATGTGGTGTAGTTGGTATGCGTGTGACTACTATGCCCAAGGTTCCGGGTTCAAATCCCGACACCGTCCGCTTGAAAAATGTTAGGCGAGCATTTTTCACAAACATACGTCTTTGTTCGGATGAGAGGTAAAATGGAGATCCCGTGAGCGAGTGTTGTCACGCACGTTAAAGATTCCTACCTTGCTTGGGACAGCAAGGGTTTGGTAAAATTCAAAACTTCCAGGTAAAGAAAAAATAGCTTCATGGCCAATATAGTACCTATGGGTGGAGAATTGGAAAATCAAATGTAGGTGATAGTCGGAGCCGGCCCCGTCAATATGCCTTGGACTAACCCAGTACCGAGGCTGGGGTTGGGTAGACGACACGCCAAACAAACCCTCTGGCAAATGAACGCCGCTTAAATTTAAATAGCACGGCGCGCTATTAATATTCGAGTTCATACAATCTGATTTGATAAGAATTTAATTATTTAATACACTGTTAAATGCAAATGTCGTTATGAAAATTTTGACCGTAACAACTCCTTCTTACTTGAAAAAAAAATCTAGCGTTGGGGTTCGGACCCACGCATAACCATAACTAGGACACCAAAGTCGCAGTTTCCTCGCCATCAAATAGCGGTTGACAGCTAACGTTATTCAAAGATCAGTAAAAGGGAACAAAACCGACAATTTGCCAAAGAGCACAAAAGTGCTCAACGCACCCCAAATACTCTTATTCAAAATCAATGAACGGAACAAGACGAAACAACAAAGCAAACAGACAACAAATTTATTCAAGGATCAAGACGCAGATCCTTGGTATGCCACAATTTAACACTACGATCTTCAACAGTTTCCAACTGATAGGTCCACGTAGAGACACACTTAGACACAATAAAAGGTCCTAAGTACTTCGGTGCAAGCTTATTTGTTAAGACTGCCGTGGTGTCCAAGTGTACAACATTTTTGTGCCACACCTTCTGACGACGACGTAGGTCATATACTTTTTTGCTACATTCAAAAGCTCTGTCTAAACGAGCACGAATATCTTTAAAAACCATTTCAAAAATTAGTGGGCGGTCGACAGGAAGCACAAAGTCTTGTTCAATGTCATCACTTACAGAGACTTTGGGTAAATCGTGACTGTCGCCAGTATGATGTATATCGCGATCAAAGTTCGCGAAATACTGGACGAGCCCAGTGGCCTCATATCTCAACGTTCAAACTACGCATGCGGCTTCTGAAGCAGCGAAGCCCATGTGCGCGGATTGTCTTTAACAAAAGAAGTCAACATAGTCTTGAGAGAACGATATTGTCGCTCGGCAGCATTTGGTTGAGGATGATAATTTGCCGTATGGATGACCTTAACACGATAGGCATCTATCGGATACTTAAAATGACGTCCCAGATATTGGTTGGAGTTGTCGCAAATTATGGTACGGGAGACACCGAATAAGCAAAACACACGATCCTCTAATAATTCAGCAAGCTTGGATAAAGTAGCCTCTCTCATGGGTAGTAAAACACAAAACTTACCCAAAATATCCTTTATACATAACACCGGAAGTGAATCTTGGGTACGGTTTAACAATGTCAACAAAAATAAGTTCCCAAGGTCTTGAGACGTTTTGGCGACTTAAAAAGTAACCAGCAGGTGGTTTCTGTTCAACCTTGCAAGCAATGCAAGTTTGACAGTTACGCACATATATCGCAACATCACTTTTGACTTTCAGCCAAAAGTACTTAGAAGTAACCCCACGGTAGGTTTTAAAAGCACATAGGTGGCCTGAGGTAGACCTCTCATGTTTACTGCGCACAATATCTAATCTATGAGACTTGGGTACTACGATCTTTCAATCGGAAGCAGCCGTCGAAATCAGGATAAAAGGACTTCCACTTTTTGAAGCAATTTGCCTCATCAAATCTCCATAAGGGGAACCTAAGAGGACCTTTTGAAATCTGCTTACACATTTTGCGGAACCAACTGCCATTTATTTCCTAAATGCGGTTGCGGGTTACTAGGGGCTCTGATCTGGGGACAACGTTGTCTTTGCCACGACGATGGACAATATTGAAACTAAATTGTTGTAAACGGAAACTACAACGCACTAAAAAGCAAGCAGGGTCTTTTACATTACCTTGCCGAAGTAAAGCAAAGTGGTCCGTGACAATATAGGACTTGAACTTGCCGATAGCCCACACTACAACAAGACACTCTTTTTCAGTAGCGGTAAATTTTCGGTCGCTAGGGCTCAGGGATCTACTGATATAACTATTCACCTTTTCGCCTCCAGGGTGAACCGGGGGTAAAACAGCGCCCGAATTATAATCACAAGCATCTATTTGGATAGTAAATGGCAATTCAAAATTGGGCTGATACTATAAAATTTTTTATTTTAATGAAAACGGAATCGCATTCATCGGTCCATAAAAATTTGAGGCCCTCTCGCATCAATTTATTTATAAAAGCCATCATAGTGAAATTTTTTTGGAAAAATCAATGATACCAGCCGCAAAGGTTTAAAAGCTGTGGACTCCAGGTTAGGCGTCGCCGTGAATCAATGTAGTAAGCGTAAGACTGCGGATCCCAAGGTCCCGGGTTCAAATCCCGACACGGCCGACTGCTTGAAAAATGGCAGGTGAGCATTTTTCACAAATATTACGCCCTCGTTCGGATGAGAGGTTAAATGGAGGTCCCGTGTGTGAGTGTTGTCACGCACGTTAAAGATCCCTACCTTGCCTGGAACGGCAAGGGTTCGGCAAAATTCTAAATTTCCAGGCAACAAAAAACTCGCCTCCTGGCCAATGTAGTACCTTCGGGTAGAGCATTGGAAATGTAAATGAACGGACTCCAGGTTGAGGTAGTTTTAAATTAGCCGAAGCCTTCTCGGAATCGACGTGCAACTCTTCTTGATCAACGACGTAGCCTAGGTATTTAATTTCGGGTCTACAAAAATGACATTTTCCCCGAGCTACAGTCAAACCAGCTGATTGCAAGCGATAGAAAATTTTTTTAGTTATTTCTAAATGTTTATTAAGGTCGTTAGTAGCTGTAACCAAATCGTCACGATAGACATACACGTAGGAATCCATGTTAAGATTCATGACGCGGTCAATAAGTCTCTGTTACGTAAGTACTACACCCATAATAAACCAGAAATCGGTACCAAGTATCAACGGGTCTGGTACGGAAAGCATAATTTGAACCTTTATGCAAACAACTTTATTTTGTAATTTGATTGGTAGATTCTAAGTGCCACTAATGTTACACATTGGACCATTAGCCACACGGCATGATTTAATGTTACTAGGTAGGAGTTTTATATTTAGTTTACGGAGCGTGTCATAACCAAATTTGCCTAGAATAATATGGGAGGCTCTACTGTCAAGTAAACCGAGCATGGATATACAATATATATCCACTTTGAGATAAGGGCATTCGTCGTCTATAACTTTCCTGGACTCGAATTTAAAAATATTTTAAGAGAAGCATTATATTTTTAGGATTTAGTCAAAGAGGTAGTATGGTTGGGAGACTGTATACAAATTTGTTTGGAGAGTGTAGAAAAATCAATAATTTATCGAAGGTGTTAAAGTAATTCAGACAACGATCGCAAATATATTTTTTATGTTTATGTTTATTTAGTTGGTTGCCAATAAGCCGCGATAAACTTTTTATCCAAACATAATGGTATTTTATTTCAATATTTTCAAAATCCTGACTGGGAGTATTATAATTGTTTACGTTTGGAAAATATTGATCTTGAATTATGAGTAAATTTACATGCTTCTCAGCTTTCTGCATAGTAAGCCTTGTTGGCACCACACTATAGAACGACTTTTCTTTAGCGCAATTTAATTCTAAACTGTATACATTTATGGAAATTTTATTCATATTTTCAAATTTTGAAATATTTTTAATCGACATCGGCATTTCCAATCCTTCAACATTCAAAACTAATCTGTAGTGTGGATATGAGGATGTAAGATTACTTCTTATTTTAGACGGAAATAATGCTGAAACAATTTCCCAAAAAAAGCAACACTCATCTGAATTTTTCACGTTGATACATGCATATTTATTTGAAATTTGCTTTGGAAGCGGAATAAAAGATGAAACACGTCCATTGCCCATCTCATATTTATTAATATTAACCTCCACCGACATAATTTTTTTCAAAGCCCAATTGATTTAGATTCTTGAAACTCCGATAGTTTTCTTCTTAGTTTATCAACCACATTATCACGAAACCATGATGTTAAATCCGATCCTACGTCGATCGCCACATTTTTCGTATTAAAATGTTTAAAATCCGTTTAATTATTTTCATCAATATTAGACGTTTTAATGAATTTTCAGCAAAGTGTAATACTAATTTTTATTAAATTTAATTTTTTTAAACTATTTTTTATTTTAATTTTAAGCACCTTAAAGCAATCATTAAAAAATGCCATCAAATCTTTATGATGCATGTTTATTATAACGCCTGTTCTAATTCTTCTTGCAAAAGCGGAAACCAAATCAATCCATTTGAACCCCAAACGTAATGGTTGTGAAACAGATTGAATGCCGCTTCGTACATAAAAATTTTTAATTGACGATTGGATGCTTTTTAACAATCCCATATTGGTTTGCATTTGCCTTAACTGACCTAAATTTAAGTCGCCATGTCTAACCGCCTTTGCAAATAACCTTAAGTATCGTTTGATATATTTTAACAAAATTTCAGCTTCTTTAATTGTATGCCTTTTAATAAAATATTGCATGCGTTATTAGCTTTAAACACAATTTCGCTACTTAAAGTATTAATATGTTCATTCATTATTCAAAACAAGCAATAATTAAAAAAACATACCAATTATTTTTTGTTTTTCTATATGGTTTCTATTCTGTAAGAAACAAGATGAATGGGTTTTTTATATCTATTAGTTCCAATATGGTTCTTGCGTATCTTCCAGAACCCAATTCATCAATGTTCTTTCTCCACAATTCCGTGTTGCGTTGTGGCAGAAATGAAATATTGTCCGCTAACTCAATCAAAACACAATCACCATCTTTGGAGTGTAATATTCTTCCTCTGTAAATTCTTTGTGGAACGTTTAGTGGCAAATCGGCTAACCTCTTTGCCTTTTTTCTAGGGCCTACAACGGACTGTTTATTATTGTTTTGTATTACTTGATCTATCTACAAACAACAGCAATATTGTTACAAACTTGCAAATCTTATAAAGCAAAAATATTCTTTTTACAAAATAAAGAAAAATATAACTTACTTTTTATCTAACGCTGCGCGTATACTGATCACTTCAAAAACGCAGGTTCAAATAATGGTGAAATTAAACGAGTTATATATATATATATATATATATATATATATATATACAATGTCTAATGCGTCATCTACATACAATCACCAAACCGTTAAAAGTAAAAGAATTTTTATTGCCACATAAATTAAATGTATAATTACATTTAAATATTTAAATATATTCAAATTGCTAAAATGTAAGCAAGAGATCCTTGATATAAGATCAAATTAATTTTTTTATTTGAGAGTCAAATAAATAGTGATGAAAGGTGGTATAATTTGCATACCAAGAAGGAAATATACGGCATACCTGTCTTGACATGTTTTTGCAAACACACACCTTATGTTAATTAAATACATTATTTTAAAAGTTCAATGTCGGCATGATTTGCATATATTTTACCAGAGAGCTATAATCCCAATAAAAGGACACGAGGTTATATTCGACTGCGAATTCTTGATATTTTATCTTGACTTTGAAATCGTGAGAAGCGAACGACATTTTTTTACAAGATTTTACATGCAGACGTTTAAAAATTTGACCCCCATTATATAACATTTTGTATATTTTCTAATTTTTATTCGCTACTTCATACAAAACGCAGCTTATGAGGAGAACTAAAAACTCTTTACTACTTGCACGCGTTTGCTTAATATAAAAAAATTCTTCACCGCGGCGTTTTAATTTTTAGCTGAACCTACCCAGAAAAATCTTCGAAGCGGCCAAGAACCAACACGTGGACTCCATTCTACACACTACATTTTGAAAAAATGTATAACACCTTTTCCCATCTTATTTAATATTTAACACGAGAACGCTGCTAAAAAAATTTCTTAAGAAAATATCTCCACCCCAGCGCACGCGCACCACCCCACGACAAAAATCTAACGACCCCCCCGAACGCACACCCCAAAAACCTAACGACCCCCCGACGCACCAAATTTACATACAAAAACAATTCTGTTCTCAAAGCGGCGTATACATATTTTGCTGCACGTTTTGTTTCCCAAAGCGGCTTAGCTATTCATTTTGTTCTCAAATCGGCGTATGCATATCTTGCTGTGGATTTCTGTTCTCCAAGCGGCTTAGCCCTTCTACTAATTTACGCTGCCACCTCTCGGCCGCATTTCACGCGAAGTCCTTCATTTACAATAATATTTCTTAAAATTTTGGGTTCAACCGTTTTCTAAATCCTCAAAATTCAGCGCGTCGTTACGATATTTTATGAAAAATTAACATTCAATATTCCCGTGTTTGTCTGATGTACAACTAACGATATCGACTAATAGTATATGCATTGACGTCTTAAAAATCCCGCCTATATTAACGCTATCCCTTGATTATGCATATCATATGCTTCCTTCTAACCTTGTTTGAGTGGTAGAGAATCGATATTACTGTCCGCGTTCTACAACTCCATGTGGACCAAATTACGTGCTTTAGCGACTGTTGTTTACCAATATTCTCTAAAATTCTATAAAAATAAGGGAAACTTAACATTTACAAAACCTGTAGGTGTTCAATTTTAACGAACGTTTTAAATAATATTTCTACGAGTTGGCTTTTCTACGTATTTTATATCCAACGGCTGTTTATGAGTTAGCAACGCGTTTCACCTTGATGTTATTGATTTTTCATGCTTTTATGCATATTATACATAAATAACCATTCAATTAAACTCAATTAAATTAATAAATTAATTGCATTGGCTTGTACAATTTATTTTCTTTTCAAACCTAACTAAATTTTATTCATTAATTGTAAATTTTTGTTAATACTTGTTACATTAAACTGAACTAATGAAATAATTTTCGCACGTAATTTCTGGTTGTTTCCTTTATACAGGGTGTTTTGAAATTGCTTTGTTTATATTTACCTTTAACCCTTTAAAACCACTACAATATATATATATATATATATATATATATATAAATAAATAAATAATTTTCTTATTGGGAATTTTAGTTCTTTTATAATTATAAAATTAATTCCTAAAAATTCTAAGTTAGGAATGGTCTTTAAATATTTTTCGTTGCTCAAGCATTTTTGTTGAAATTATGGTATGGAAGATAAGCAAATTGTTTTCCTATACCTACAGGTACAGAAAAAAAAAGTTTGTCAAATCTCTACAATAAACCAAAGATAAGGCTTTACAATAACTGTCAATGTAATTGGTTAACAACATGTTTACAGCACACTTGTTGTTGCAAGATAGAACTTAGACAATTATTTACATAAATTTATTGAATTTTCCAATGGTAATCTGAAACAGAAATGTAAAAGTACAAGCTGTTTAAGTATTTTACAATTTTTGAGATGCAGTTCGTTTGAAAAGGTTCTACATAATTTTATTCTTATTGAATATAAGCCGTGCAACGTTGTGGTCGATTGTGCTCGGAGTTACTAGGACTAAGAAGACATGCCTTGGGTTACTAGGTTTTTCTCAAGGGATTTTTCAGTTTGCAGTGGAGTCTCAGATTTCATAAATCCAAAGATCGTTGTAAATGGCGTGTCCAGAGTGGCATTGCGGGTATTTTGTATAATTATTGCCGTCCACGGTGTATTTACTTTGTTTAAAGTTCATTTTTTGTTAAATTCTTCCGGAGTGTTGAAAATCACTAACGTGTGTCGCACCAAGTTGCTAAAAGTGACATTTAAAAGGGATTAGTTTGTTCTTGTGTTAGTCATCATGGCGCGCCCTGGCGAACATGAAAAAAAATTTTTGCGAGAGTAAGGACTGTTGTTAGAATCGGACGACAATCGTTTGATGTTAAATCTAATAGAGTAAGAAGAGAGGAATCTCTAAAGACGATGTCTATTATGGGTGAAATGTTGTTTATGTTAACTGGGATGCAAGAAAGTATGAAATGTGATAAAGGAGAGAGTTATATGGGCAGTAAAATGCTAGGACGGGAGAGAAGTTAGAACGAGAATTAAGAGAGAAATAGGACAGACTAGGACATATAGTAGAACAAATGAAGAATAAAATAAAGATAGCAATAAAGAAGAGTAATGTTGAATTTAATATGGAAATAAAGAAACTATGCAAAATAAGTGCTTGAAAATTCCGAATGAAATTGCGGAGCAATAGATTGAAGTGGAGACAAAGATAGAACTGGGTAGTACTCATTGTAAAGACAGTAATTAGTTTGAATATCTTAAAGAGTTTTAGCGATTCAAAAGAATAAGTGAGAGTAATAATAGTGAATAGGTACTAGTACTGCCCTTAATTGAAATATGTTTAGAAAGAAAAATGGTGAAACGCATGCACGATACAGGAACCGAAACGTCGTTAGTTTCAAATAAAGTTGAATAGTAAAATCCTGCTTTAATAAAGAAAACATCGTTCTAATAAGTAATACATATCTAGTAGCAGGAAATAATAAGACATTCGCAAGCGTCAAGAAATTAGTAATTTTGTGTATGATATAAGGAAAATTATGGTATCTTTAAATTATTAGATACTTCAGGTTTAAAGATAGAATGTGACGTATTTATTCAACGGAGAAGAACCTAACATTGGAACTGCTGTAGTTGATGCCGTAGTTGTTGAAACGCATTTAGGCAATTTTTATCCCAAAAGTAATCATGCCTATCTTCAGTCAGCTTGGTAAAAAGTTTGGCAATATTCGCAAACCTGAAAACAAATCCCCTACTATAAGTGCACAACCTCAGAAAACTGCGCAAATGATATTTGTCTTTTGGCGTCGGCCACTCTTATACCGCGTTAATCTTTTCGAAGTCTGAACTGACTCCGCTGCTTGAAACTATGTATCCTAAATATTTCACCTCTTCGTCTAGCAGGTGACACATCTCTAAACTCTCCATCAGATTGGCTTCTCTGAGTCTTCAAAACACGTCTTCCTAATTTCCCAACCGACTTCCCAATCAAAATCATTTTGTCCAAGTATACCACACACATTTTCCACGATAGCACACGAAAGATGTTATCCATTTAACGCTCAAAGGTGGCAAGTGGGCCGTAGAGTCCTAATGGTATGACTGTAAATTGCCGTAGGCCAGTACCATCAATGAAACGGCTTTTTCCCGTTCTTTGGTTTTCTTGTCTACTTGCCAGTAGCCACTCTTCAAATCTACGGTAGTCCTCATAAGATCTTGTCCAACCGTCCTTCCTTTTAACAAGCACTGCAGATGATGTCCAAGGGCTATCAAATTCCTCAGGTCAGGTACTCTTTGCCCCTCATACCTCCAACTATATCCTCGGCTTTCTCGGGTTTAGCCAATGGAAGTTTCCGCGGCTGCTGTCTTACTGGCCGAGCGTCTCTCGATTCTATGCTTGACAACTACGATTTGTCATAATCGACCGCAGCCGATTGCGAACACGTTTGAGTACCGTAGGAACAAGGTTTAAAGTTTTTCCAGTTTTTGTTAAAGATACTGGCACTGTTTCTTCAACTGGTCCAATAATTGTGCGAAACACTGGTTGCTGGGTAGTTTTCTCTTAACATTACCACAGGCTGTCACGTGAGCAACATCACCCCAGGCTGTCACGTGAACAAAATCACCTAGCGGTTGTGTCCTTTTCCGAGGGATTCGTCACCTATGGATCTAATAACGCAAACAAATATCTTCCTAGAGAGCACCATCCAAGCGTCCCATTATCACACCTTCTGTCTTTCTCGGTAGGATAACGTCGTCAGTCAAACAAACCTGCACTGGCATATCGTCTGCTCAGTAAAACGTTCTCTACTTTCAAAACATCTTCCTTCATATCTGCATGGAATTCGTACGTCTTCAGAATATCAATTCCCAAGTTAACTTTTTCGGTGATATTCGCTTTTACTACCTGATGGTCAAATATCTCGCTCACAACACCAATTTGTACATCTAGTTTTCCCTGCAATAAAATTTTCTTACAAGCTACAGTTCGAAGACCCACCGTCGCGGGTTACACTTTACCGTTATCGTTCACTACAATCAGATTAGCAATTGTCCCAGTGGTTCCGTTCGACGTCACTCTGGTTTTTGTGTGTATGCATGCGTGCGTGCGTGCGTGTGTGCTTGCGTGCGTGCGTGCGTGAGTGCGTGCGTGCATGCATGCATGCTTGCGTGCGTGTAGGTGTGCTAGTTGCGACGTTATGCACAGTACGGGTCAGAGAGAAATACCGGGCTAACTACCAATGCGGAGAGGGGGGATTCCTAGCAACACAAAAAATACATTGCCAACGATTTTCTATTTACAATAAAAAAATAAAAATTTCTAAACAGCAAAAAAAAATAAATAAAGCAATTTTACTTTATAAACAAATTCAATAATTGCTCCATAAACTGCGCATTTCGTAGCTAACATGCAATAGATCAAACCAATAGAAAAGAATAATGCGGATAGTTTCGTATAAGCAGATGGGTTAAGTAAAAAATAGCATGAATTTAAAAATCTTAGTAGTAAGGATTTTACCATAAGAAACATTAGCGTATCTAATTTCAAAGTGGGTTTTGTTCGTCAGCACGATCCGAATTTAGTTTATCCCTAGGTATGTTAAAAAAAGAAAACAAGTCACATACATGTGTCGGTATACTTATCTTACCAGCCATCGGAAGCGGGTCAGCACAGGATCGCAGCGGTAGTCAGCAACAACCATGCTGCTACCGTAATTACAACAGCGGTCTGCACGCAAGACCAGCTGATCTACGTCAAGGAATAATTGGGCCTGCATAACAAGCATTGTGGCCTCCAGCTAAGAGCTAAAAAAAGAGTCTTACTAATATTAATGACGCAGGAGAACTCACCGTTGCAATCAAGATCTACACTTTTTATAAAAAACGTGCATCGCTCTTGAAGTAAGTAAATTAGAAAATACACATAGAACGAACTGAGAACCAAATTTAAATTGTTTAAATAACAAGAATTCGAGCTTCGATCCTCGCGTTATCAACATACCAAAAAGAAGATTAGAAAACGACTCAAGCTTTATCTAATAATAGAATATACTATTTCAACGAGTCTTTCGGTCGTACCAGTATAAGGATTAATTTAACGCTAGACTAATGTGTAGCCCGCTAACGGATACTCAAAACAAGGTACCGATTATAGAATTTATAGCGTAAACTCGTCGTTTTAGAGTAGACGGATTGAGGTTGAAAATTATTCGCAAGCGTATTTATCATAAGCAGGTAAAATATACAGGGTGTTATTGACGTATGGAAGAGTAGCACCGGAATCGATGTGGTTTTTAATTCATCGGCCGTAATTGAACGCAACACATCCTTCCCCAGCAAAATTAACAGGTCGGAGAAGGAAAGCCAAAGTGCAGGAGCGAGCAGTACCAAAAGGAAAAAAAACCAAACACCAAAACGAATTCGCTTAAAAACTAAAAGAAAATTTGTTTACAAAAACAAAAGGAACCAATAAATAAAAGAACCATCGAAAAAAAGAACTCTCATCCGTCTCGAAGAACCTCAAAAAAAAATTGAAGGGAAAACAGGTAATAAACCTTCAAAGAGGACTAAGACAAATCGGCATCGACACTGCATAGTCGTCAAAAGTCGGATGTATCTCGGAAAGAAACAGTGAAGTTATCAATCTCCAGACCAGGATTGGTTTCCCGCAAAGAAAGCAAGAATAAAACCGAGCAGTGACAACCAAAAGAGGACCCAAGGGTCAAGCCTCAAGTATGCAAAGAGGCAACAAGAGAGAACGAGAGGATGAGAGGAAAAGCGCTGGTAAAAGAAACGACGTACTGCAAACTGTGATAACCAAGAGTCGCAACAACCGAAGATCCAAAGAAAAGAAATAGCTAACTAGACCTAAAGTCAACTAAGGCGTGGTTTCCGAAGAAAAGAAGAACGGACCAGAAAGCACCTACCACAGGAGCGGATGGGCGAAACAGAAACGGTTTAATAACCGACACTAAAGAAGACTAGCTAAAGGATAGGGAAAGGAAAGTGGATCCTAGATAACAGAGAAGTAAACTAACGCACACAATACCCATATTGTAGCAGCATCCCAGTGTAGCATCCCAGAATCCCAGTGTAGTTATGTATGAGTATGTGTGTGCGTGTGTGCGCGTGTGTGGGTGTATGTGTGGGTGTGTTGCTGTATGAGTATGTTAGTGTGTGTGTGCGTGTGGGTGTGTGTGAAAGTGTATGTGTGTATGTGTTGGGCGTATGTGCATGTAGGTACGTGTGTGTGTATGTGTTAGACCGCTTTAGTCGCCTTTTACGACAGGCAGGTCGTACCATGGGGCTATTCTATTCTCGGACCCACACGGGTGCAAAGAGTACAAAGAGAAAACGAAAGAAATAAAACCCAACAAACAGGTAAGTAAATAAAAAGTCGTAAAATCCAAAAATCAAGTCCTAATGCGAGCAAAATCTGCATAAGAATATGGGGCGCGAGGACTGGGTATTGTGCTTAAGACGTTTGCGCCGCCAGCAAAAAAATGATACGAGATCAAGGACATTAGGACTTTGCCGACATACATCTTTCGGTTCGAAAGGAGCATAGATTAATGTCTGCCTCTTTTGGGCAGCTTTCTGCAAAACTGGGACGGCAAGGGGTGTAGTAGTTGTAGCACGCGATATAGGAGGTGGCAAGGGTAGTTTAGTAAACTCAAAACGCGTCACAGAAGAAAGTTGTTTGTTTTTAGGATTGGCGGCAAGAAAGTTAACGATAGAAAAAGAGAAAGTATTGGTTGTAAAAAGATCAACCTTACAAAAAAAAACACAAGCAGAGCACACTTCAGTTACGTGAGATGGAAGGACAGAAGTAGATAAAATTTCACCGACGTTAGATAAAGAACTAGAAGTATCACAGTTAGGAAAGAAAACAGCATTAGCTGTAGGAGTATCAGCCTTAGGAAAAAAAGCAGAATCCGATAACACTTCAACCATATTACATAAAGGAACAGAATAAGATAGAAGTTCATCAACGTTACAAGAACAAACAGTATGAAGTAGAACTTCGGCAATGTTAGATAAAAGACTCGAATGAAGTTCATCAAAATGAAAAAAAAGGAGCAGCACCAGACAGAATTTCATCAACTTTACAAGAACAAACAGCATCAGGAAGAACTACATGCACAATAAGTAAGGAAGCAGAATCAAGTTGACCTTCGTCAACATTAGATAACAAAACATCAGCTAAGATTTCATCAACCTTAGTTAAAAGAACAGCTAGTAGCATTTTGTCAGCATGTGAAAAATGGGTAAGAGTAGGAACGTTTCATCAACGTCCAATAAAGGAGTAGAATCAAGTAGGACTTCATGACTGTTAGACAACGGAGTAAGAACAAACAAAACTTCAGCCACAATAGGAACTGATTCGTGACAATAGTAGCTAAACAAACAGGGTCAGGTAAAACTTTGACGACAGCAGCAATAGGTATTATAGCTACGGGTTCCTTAGCTTCAACAGGACCTTCTCTACTCGTATTAAAAATTATCGCCACTTTGGCTACAGCTGTTATTGCGGACACGAAAGAAAATTCTTGAGTAGAACCATTTAAGAAGGCAGAAACATGTAAAATTTTGACAGCAACCGACATTAAAGATACAGATTCATAAACTTCAACAGGACCTTCGCTGACTAAATTAGAAGTTATTATCACTTCAGAGACATTTGTGCTTGCAGACACGACAGAAATTTTTTGGGTAGAATTGTTTAAGATAGCGGAAACAAACTCTTGGAAAATTAGCTGTAAGTCACTAATTCGAATTATGGGTTGCAATGGCGATGGAGGCACAGGCTAGGGTGAGAGTGAATAAGTATGGCGAGCAGAAGCAGAAGTAGAATAGGATGTAAAACTAGAGACGGAAAAATTTTTGTTCGAGCTATATTTGCCAAAGAAGAGTAGGTTGTGATAGTAGTAGCAGGATGATCTGGATGAGGTACAGAAAAGAACGTAGAATTAGAAGCAGAAAAAGTTTCGCTCCTACATCTGAGAACAGAAGTTAAAGAATTATTTGAAAACCTATTAGTTGTAAGATGACAGTTAAGACAGTTGTAGCGAGTAACTCCCTTATGCCCGCAACCATAGCAATGGAGTACTATAGGACGAGTACAACGTGTCAAAACCTGACCAGGTTTGTCGCAATTAAAGCATATGACCTGACGAGTAGAAGCAGAACTAGGAAAAAGAACAGTAGAACGTACGGAAGAAGTATCGAATCTACCCGTAGGCGCAGGAGAAATCTTAGCATCTCGGCCATGTGAAGTAAAAGTATCTTCCTCAATAGTAGTAGACTTATGAGTAAAATCTAGAGGTTCAAAATGTTGATTCAGTAAATTAGACAACGACTTGTAGTCAGAAAACCTATACCGATTACCACGATACCAAAGTAACGCTTTAGCCTCGAACAAGTCCACTGCAGACTCAAATAACTGCAATTCTGACACCTGCTGAGTTTGTCGAAGTTCTTCGACCCGTCCCAAAAAATCGGTAAGAGTTTTTGGGACACCAGAAAATTTCAAATTCCACTCCCACACTCGGAGGCCTTAGTAGGAAGCCGAAAAAGGAGTAGCAACTCCCTTAGGTACTATAGCAAAAACTGATTCCGGTTCAGCAGTAACAGTTTGTTGGTCGTGACTAGGTGCTACGGAATTATCGGCTAGAATCTTTGCTGGTTCTAACTTCAGACATTCGTCCTTTAACACTTGTAAGGAGCGGACTGTAGGCAAATGGGCTCGATAGAATGGAGCGAGGTTCAGAAGCCAAACGGACAATTGAACATCTTCACTAAAAGAACCATAGTTCCAAAACAGACTTGTCATACACGCGAAATAGTTAGTAATGCTATCGAATGACTTTTATCGTTTCTTACAGATCATATTAAACACCACTGACCTACGATCAGTCATTTTTAGTAAGAATAGAAAAGAAATTGGAAGAAAGTAACTAAGTAAGGGCTCGCCGTAACTCGATAAAAGCTCCAAAAAAAATTATTGCGAATATAGGGCAATTTAAAACATATCCGACGGATAAACTTCAGGAACACGAATAGGAGCTAAACAACATAATAAAAGGTAGGAAAGTAATAGGGCGGCAGCGTTTTTAACGGTCTAGAATTATTGGCGAAATCACAATTCCGATAATCTGAAATGAGCCAACCAAGGATATTTTTTAGCGATCAAGAAAGAAAACAAAATCAAAATTTAAGAAGATAGAACCCACGCAAGAAATAAAGAAAGAGGGGGGGAGGATTCCTAGCAACACAAAAAAAAATTACCAACGATTTTCTATTTACAAAAAAAAATTAAAATTTCTATCTAAACAGCAAAAAAAAATAAATATAGTCACTATTTTTAAAAAGCAATTTTACTCTATGAACAAATTCAATAATTGTTTCACGGTGCGCATTTCGTAGCTAACATGCAATAAATCTAACCAGAAAAAAAGAATAATGCGGATTCTTTCGTATAAGCAGATGGGTTAAGTAAAAAAAGCATTAAATTCAGAAACATTTCTAGTAAGGCTTTACCATAAGAAACATTAGCATATCTAATTTCAAAGTGAGTTCTAAAAAAAAATTGTTTTGTTCGTCAGCACGATGCAAATTGGGTTTATCCTTTGGTATGTTAAAAGAAGAAAGCAAGTCACATACATGTGTCGGGACTTATCTCGCCAGTCATCCGAAGCGGATCAACACAGGATCGCCGCGGTACTCAGCAACTACCATGCTGTTACCGTAATTGCAACAGCGGTCTGCACGCAAGAGCATTTGATCTACGTTAAAGAATAATCGGACCTGCATAACAAAGCAATTTGGTCTCCAGCTAAGAGTTAAAAAGGGAGTGTTGCTAATATTAATAACGCAGGAAAACTAACCGATGCAGTCAAGATCCACACTTCTTACAAAAAACGTGAATCGCTCTTGAAGTAAGTAATTTAGAAGGTACACATAAGGACGAACTGCAGAATCAAATTGAAATTGTTTAAATAACAAGAATTCGAGCATCGCTCTTCGCGTTATCAACATACCAAAAAGAAGATTAGAAAACTCGACTACAGCTTATCAAATAGTAGAATATACTATTTCAACGAGTCTTTCGGTTGTAGCAGTATAAGGATTAATTTAACGCTATAGTAATCTGTAGCCAGTTAACTGATACTGAAAACAAGGTACCCATTATAGAAATTATAGCGTAAACTCGTCGTTTTAGAGTGGATAGATTGAAGTTGAAAATTATTCGCAAGCGTATTTATTATAAACAGGTTAAATAAATGGATGGTATTGACGTATAGAAAAGTAGTTTTAATTCATCGGCCGTAATTGAACGTAACATAGTACGGAATTGTGTTTGTCTGTATGTAGTGATGTCATCGGACTACTTCCTCCTCCGGTTCCCGACCGTCGGCAGCCGGAAATCAAAAACCTAGAAGTTCGCATTCCTGCACGTGTCCCGGCCATCGGCAGTCAGATACCAGGGGGGTTACGTACAGTCCCAGAGCGTTTGTATTTGTGCTGATGATGTTTGTGCAAAAGTACGAAACTGTATATGTGTGGTTGTCTGTATGTAGTAGTAGAATGTCGTCATAGGAATGCTTTCCTTTCCAATTTCCGACCGCGGGCATCCGAAAATCAAAAACCTAGAAGTCCGCATTCCTGCTCGCGTCATGGCCGTCGGCAACCAGAAACCAGAGTGGTAGTGTCGTTGGTGATATTGTCAGGGTGTTTTCCTAAAAGGTTTCACTAAGGTTAGTTACAATGTGGGTCGGTCAGGACTCGAGTTGTTAATACATGTGTGTTTGCCCTCTTGTTGTTTGTTATTTAGCTTAGGTACTAAATCTAAGTGTTAATTTCAAAAAGTCTTAATCTATTATCTTACAACTAAATTAAATACTAAACTAATTCTACACAGAAGTTCATTAATCCGGGTGAAACTTGTTCCTTATGCACATATACGTAGTGTCATTGAACATATTTACTTAATTTAGGTTGCATTGTCTTTTATTATGTCTTTCGTGTGGTGTTTTTGTCATGTATTATGTTGATTAAGATGCGGGAAGAGGTCTTCGTACCACATCTTGTCTGTCATAGTTTGTCCGTTGTTAGGTGCATCTTGTATTAGTTGCTTTGTATGGTGGCGTTGTCGTGTGGGTCCCAGAGATCCAAGCAATTCAGCAGTAGATGCTCTGGAGTCTCCGTTTCCCCGCATGTGTAAGTGTCTGTGTCAATTAGCTTTTGTGTATTCAAAACCTTCGATTACATTCCCATGTATTATTCTGGTCTATGCAACACCGATGGGCGCTCCAATATTAACGCGCTTTTCTGGTAGAAGCCCTTTATGATGGTGTTTATTCAGAAAGGTTTGAAAAGCGTTTGTCGTTAATTTTTACACTACACCTATACTATTTGCAAATACTATTTAAAAATAATTACAAAAATTTTAAATAAAACACTTACGGGTGAGCAGCTAATCGCATATAACGAATATAGTTACTTATATTACTTTGCATTAATAGAATCTTCAAAAGCCACAAATTTCTTTTCAAAATATTTACTTTTATATCGACAGTAAAATCAACACAAACTAGAACGCTACATTCTCGAATAAATGCGAGAACAGCTTTCATGTGAAAATTCCATTTCGCATCTAGTTTGGAGTTTCCATTTAATACTTGAATTTTTATCAGTAAAATTTACGTTCCCAATGTGGTTATAAGTATTCCTGACACATTCACATCTTACATATATTTTCGGCTCTAAATTTAATACTTCGAAGTCGAAAATCCGGAAATTCGTTCCGTTTTTAGATATCCTATTAAATTTTCACTCAAAAGATGGTTGAAGTTACTTGACAATCGGTTTGCTAAGTTCTGAAAAAAGCCATAAACGCTCAATTTTTTCGATACAATTCAACTGTTATTGTAGAGTTAAGTTTTAAAAATTGCTATCCTATAACAACAGTTACGAGCTTTTCTACTCAACTACAGCTTTTTTACTAAATACTAAAAAGGCAAATACAGATTCGCTATACAAATGACTTTCAAGGATACTTAAAAACTGCTACAAACAGCTAAGTTAAACTGATTGGTTTTATTTTATTATTAATTTAACTGCCGTGTATAAATAGGTGTAATTTAAAAGATAAAAATGACATCTAAGTAACTCAGACAGTGCATTAATCTAAAAGGCCGATCTAATGTGGTTATAAACAACGTTATAGGAAATTTAATCGTATGCCAACTACTACTTGCCAAACAAATATTTTTAAAGCATTTCGGGAATTATTGCATTATCGTTTGAAAAGGTATCTACGTTGCTTGACCAATATATATGAGTATATATTGTAACGGGTTTTTTTACGTAGTTACACTTCGTTTATTAATCTAAAATAATACAGCAATAATATAAAAATATAATTTGTAAATTTCCGTACAATAAAAATAATACATAAAATTTATAATGGCATATAGACTCCTTTACTTTTGAGGTCTAAGTTTCGTTACTAAGCCTCGTCGAGTTGTCAATTCGATCACTTTGCTATCAGCGTTTGAAGAGGTAAGCTGCTATCGGCGGCGTAGTAAAGTCAAGATTGTCGTGTCTAAACACGTGGCCTGTAACACGGTCCGAAAAAGAATATTTAGTTGATTGAATCTTCGTGTCTGAAGGTAGTTCCTAGCGGCTTTAGCGTGATGGTATTCAGTTTTATGTTCCACCTAGAGCAGTTCAGTTGATCCCTGCAGGCCAAAGGAGATAAAAGCTCCCCCTCATCATTAAAACATGTAACATCACGGACGTAGATAATATCTTGGATCTAGAAAATTTGTTAGATACAGTTTATATCATGCAGTTAATTTCAAGAAAATTTAGTGTGGGATTTGGAATATTAAGATTATAGGACGTAATCAAGGAGAAATTGGATTCGTTAAATACTGTTTTATTCAGAAGAGTTCTCAAAATTCCAGCAATAAATTCGTACGTATTCACGTGGCTTCTATTTGTGCATCGCAGAACGCAGATTTTAATGGAATTTCCGACAGCTGAGGTTATAGTTCAATTTCTTTTGGTCGTACTGTATTTCCACACGCGAGTGTTATTTATCATTTAATCACTTTCATAATTATTTAAATCGTAATAAGAAAATATAAAGTTGAAACTTTACTTGTACTAAAGTCACTTAAAAATTGTTTAAGGAAAGAAAGAATTCTGTAATAAATTTATAACCTTGCATAAATTCTAAAGATGGCCATGCTGTTTGCTTGTCATAATTATTGCACAAACAGATAACGTTAACTAAACTGAAAAGTTGTTAGTGGCATTTAATGTCAAATAAAAAAATATTCAGCTGTCCAATGTTGTTACACTAATTTAAAAATATATTTAATAATTTTGAGGTCATGTACTTTGAATCTTAATCAACGTGACGAATTATTTAATACATATTAAGTAAAACTAACTCTATGTTGAAACATGCTATTTTATCTGAACTTAAGTAATTAAATTTGATTGTTAAGTCAATGTAGTACTACTATGGCTGAAGAATATGTAATATGAATTATTAAGTGAGCTCAAACTTTTTATAAAATTTATTAAGAAAGATTCAATTTAGAGATCTTTATGTTTTTGAATACAAATCCTTATTATGTTTCTGTTCTATAAAAAATTATTAGTTGAAAAATATTATATTAAAATAAATCAAGGAATTTAATCAAATAGAATATATTTTTGCATGAATTTCTTACTATTTAAAATACAAGTAAAACTTACAGGTCATTCCTAATCAGTAATTGTGTGTAATGATAACAAATACCCTGGGTGTATACTACGCTATTGGAAGCGACAATATACAACTGTACAATTGGAAGCTATGTTAGTGCGGAACGGGTGTATAATCCCTTAAAAGACTGTTTAACCTTATTGGAAGATAGTAAGTTATACTTCCTAAAGGCGCCAATGTACTCGGTACCACTTGCCAAAATGTGGACTAAGCTATCGGACAAGCTACAAAATAGCTGCTGTTTAGTGTATAATAAGCTACTACAGTACGTGTATTGGGGGAATGGTAATACAAAGAAATTGACGGACTTGCAAATGAAGTTGTCCGAAAAACCAGAGGAAAGAGAAAAATTGATAAAGTATGTACTTTCGGCTTTTAATTTTAACTATTTACCTGTAAATTATTTGGAGATAGTGTAAGAGGAAGACAGACAAGATAACATAAAAATCTTACACAAGTGCTACATTAAAGCAGGTAGTACATATTTTACACAATCTGCAACGCCATATTCTACAATTCAAAAAAAAATAGTCATTTCAGAATTGGGGTTGATAGATACGCCTAACATTCATCCAGAGCTTGTACGACAACGCGTAAATATTTTCAGTAAACTCTATCCATTTACGCTAAAGGAAATTCCCCCATTATGCACGCCATACGCTGTAAGTGGAAGAAAAAGACAATTGGAATTAGAGGAAATGGATGCAAAAGAGCGAAAGTTGGACTACATGGAAAACACTGCGACAAAACGCGAACAATACAAAGATGTGCTAGACAAAGAACATCTGATTAGAGAAAATAAGGAAAAATTAAAAGATTATTTTATGTGCCGATGGACTGACTTAGATACATCCGGTTTCTACAAGCTGTATGCATTTGTGGTTAGTGAAAAAGACTCTTTTAGTTATGTAGGCGTCCTTGCAAAAGGATGGTACTAAATCCGAATACTTTTCAAAAGGTTATTCTAAAAACGTATTTATCAAAGTGGCAGATAACAAAGACGAACTAAGGAATGTGGGTTTCGTAACCTTGGCGTACAACACACGCAAAAGGGTTCCATTAAACATTGTATATTTGCCTAGTAAAGAACCTTTCTGAACTTTTAAAACCGAGGGTCTTAAAACCTATAACAACCATATATTTCCAAAAGTGGTGGACATGCAACTACGCAACAGTGAGTGGGAGAATAGGTATTTCCTTTAAGTCGATCAAGCTAACAAGATACGTATGCAGGATATTGTGGGAGAGCCGCGGTTAAAAGATTGTCGCAAGCTGCAAGAATTATACGAAGGAACGGATGTGGTTGTCGGTGGAATCAAGGACTTTATATATAGAGGCCACCTTAGGTACATTTTACAAATCGACAACCCAGACGGTCTCTAGGTATCAAACTATTGGCTAGAGAAGGAGATACAGGACTTGGGTGTCGATTTAAATTTTAAGCTGCGAATAAAATTAGATAAAATTAGAACCACTCCAAACAAACATAAAGAAAGGACTGTTTTCTGTGTATAACTTTTTATTAAAAAAAAGTTTAAATGACTCCATGCTTGGTATTAGATATTTTTAAATTTTGTTATGTATGTCAGAATAAAAATTTTAAAACAGTATTACATTGCTCTTTAATTACAAAAGGCTGTGACTTTACCACCAAATAGAAGTCGCACAGAGAGTGGTGCGCATGGGTAGGCCGCTTATGGGTTGGAATGTGCATGGGAGGGGGTGCACACGGGCAGGGGTGGGCATGTTCAGCTGTGCGCATGGTCTGGGATGTGTCTGGGCGTAAACGAGGGAAGCGGATGTTAACAGTCACCAAGTATCTAATTCTTTATTTGGTATGTAGTACTTGCAGGCGTATGTATGCGGAGTAAGAACACGATTTGTACACGCAGCTTATTAATAAAATTAGTTAATCAAGCAAAGACGACTAGCGTAACGTCATCCTGGAAGCATCTCAATCTACGCATTGGGGCTTAAAGATATAGGTTTAAGATAGTTGTATAGATTTTGCAAATCTATTGTATATATTAGTTTTAAGATTCCATAATCTTTAAGTTATTCACCCACCTTCCCTTCTTCCAAATCTTTCCTGCTTCTATTCTGGTTGACAGAGTATACGTGTTATCTCCACGTAATGTTCGCGGGACACATCGGTTTTAGATTTCTCAGGAAATGGTTGATTAAAGCATATGTCTTGGGTAGCGAAGAAAAGTTCTAAGGATGAAGTTAAACAAAAATGGGCAAAGATTAGAGGTTTAAAGTTTTTAAAAGGCGTAACTTTGTAAGGGGTTGTCCTATTTAATATCTATTCTCAGGTTTGGGCTCCCTAGAAAATCTAATATTAGTTAATGCCAAACAAAATATAGTTATCTTAAAAGAGTGATTACCCCGCGGATAATAAATACTATATACCGCTTGTCAACAAAAAAGTTCTAGGGAAATTCAAAGACGAATTTAATGGGGTTCTAGTATTAGAATTTGTCGGTACAAAAACCAAGTCCTACTGTATTGTTAGCAAGAAAGACACGATTAAAAAGGTTAAAGGGGTCTCACGAAGTGTAGTTAAGTAAAACAGCAGATGTTACAACCTATAACGAGCATATATTCCCAAAAGGGGTGGGCATGCAACAACGCAACAGTGCCTGGGAGAATAAGGATTCTCTCCATTAAGAAATTAATGTTTTCATGTACGTAGCACCAGTCATTGGGAAAAGGTAGAAATGATAAGCCTATAAAGCGATTATTAGTTGTGATTTAGAAAAATAGTAGTTTACTTGGACTAAATAAAATAGCTTGGACTGATTAATGTATATGGTTACATATTCTCGTACAAATCCACAAACATCTGCTTACGTATACATACGGACATGGCGATGCCGGTAGTTTTTGTTTAGCAAATGGTAGGAAAGATACGTTAGGTGTTAGTGTGTGGAAGCCCATCGGATCGTTGGATTCAAAAAGAACGGTGCGGCGGAATGTATGGTGGTTCCCGTTAGAATAATCGAAAGTGGTTAATCGATCGTATTAGATGCTTAAGTATGCGAAAGTGTAAATGCCCACATGAGCAAAATTTAATTATCAGCCAAAAAGTGCGCGATGTGCTATACTTTTAAAAAAAGTATAAAATGGTGCTTTGCAGCGGTCCTAGCGGTAAAAAAAACGACTGACTTTTTTCAAGCAACTACAAGAATAGGAGTTGCGCAGAGAAGGGGTATACATGTATTATACAGCTCATTGTTACTATAAAATATGTTAGTTTACGGGTAGTTCGAACGTGTAAATGATAACGACTTGTAGATCCCTCGGAGGTTTAAAAATTCTGAGACCATTGTCGTTTGAAAAATGTTTGGAAATTATCAGAACGGGGGCGGGTCGAAGTATAAGTTAGATGGATAATTGCCCGAACTGTTTTTACCTTTTACGAAGGAATCAAAATTGGCAGACATCGAGCATCTAATTCTCTATTTAGGTGGTATCGATTACTTGCCGGTTCTAGAATTAATTACGTGCTACCGACCGCCTTGCGAAAGATTTGGTTCTAGCAAATGAGCAACCTACGAAAGTACGGAATACTTGGTATTAATGCTAATTGGTTTAGTGACCGCGCTTGTGCACTCTTCGAGTGTCTTCGGCAATCTTCGATTGTTTCCAAAGAAAATATTCATACCTGCCATTTCCGAAAATATGACGTAGAAGTTATTTAAAATTAAATTGCTTTATTAGTAAGTATTCTGTAGACAATAAGTTTGGTATTCCCTTAGTAAAGGTTTAAAGTGTTTTATTAGGTATTTGTTTATAGTAGTACTGCATTTTCCACCGCAAGACTTGCAACCAATTTGTGTGCGTGTGGTACCATTCTTTTGAATTTTTAGTATGCACGCGATGCGATTGCTGATCCGTATAACATGGAAGACGTTTTCCTGTGTCCACTAACTGCATTCGCAGGAAAGATGATGCAAACCGGGTGCATGCATTGGTGCTAAATGTACTGGACGAACAGCAAGGATCGGCAAAAGATGACGTCATTTAGTTCCCCACTGAATCCTCAACTTCGTTCGGCTGTCTTCCGAAACCTTCGGTATGCATTCTATAGGGTACATAAAGCAGGTGCGCAAGAGTAAACTCTTTAGTTATAAATTAGTTCGCTTACAAGTTTCACCAAAGTCCTATAGTGCGGATTCTGTTTTGTACTAAAATGGTACCTGCAAACGTTTTTAAATGCAACTCTTGCGGTGCTTCCTATACCTGGAAAAATGCTCTCAAACGGCACCAGAACAAATGTTGTGGTGTAACATCGTCCACGGTTAAGCTTATACATCTGTCAGCAGGAAAGTACTTAAACTGTGGGTCTTGCGGTATCGCTTTTACGAGCATGTTCAACTTACTACGACACAAGGAAAAACAGCACGGTATGTCATTAAGCCGTAAACGTTCAGCTCTAACAGATGTTAAAGGGTCTTGTACGAAACAACTACAAATTATGTGTAAAGTATACGATTTTAAAATGGAAAAGACTACCTATGCCGTACACTTGAGAAGCAACAGACATAAAAATGTAACAGTTATCTCTACTGGCGAAGATGGTGTAGAAATGGTTAGCACAGCGTTTAACAACCGTATGGTAAGCTATTGCATAAAAAACGCCAGTGTCGACGATGGAGTGTCCGAGTTACTTTGGAAGCAGAAACAGCGGTGTATTTGATTACTTAATGAAAAAAGACCACAACATACAGCAATAAAAAGTCTATTGCGAACTCTACGGCGTCTACACAAAAATGGGAGAAGAGACTACCGATGTGAAATCCTTTAACACAAAAAATATGGTTATAACGTCTTCTAGTAATCTAGAAAATTTGTACGAGGTCTTAAGCGAAACCATAAGAACAAAATCAGGGGAATTTGAAACACGTGGAACCGGTTGATCATTGGAAATAAATTTAGAAATAAATATTAATAAGTATAAGCCAATGTGAGGAGTTCTAGGTTAAGTATAAAAATTGTGAATATGTATTTAGAAATGTGGTTTACAAAATTTAAAGTGTATAAGTAAAAATTGTCTGTAATAAGAAATTTTAAGAATGGTTTTTAGTTTTAGTATGTGTGTATAAAATGGTAAGGGGTGGTCAGATATTAAATCTATGTACAGATTCGGATTCTGCATTAAATTCCAGACTAATTTGATGTATTGCATGACTAAAAAATTTATAAGGACGGTTAGAAATCGCTGCTGTTACAAAATCTTAAAATGAGGGTAGCTCCCTGGGGGATGATGCAATCTAAGAACTCCTAGAGATTCGGGTAGCTAAGAGAATTCTAATATTATTTGATACCAAACAAGCCACATTTATCTCGTGTGTGGAAATGTGGAGAAAGATTTATCTCGCAGAGGGTATATGTACAACTTTGTAAGGAGCTGTCCTATATCAAATCTGTGTGCAGATTCAGATTCTGCATAAAATTCCATACCAACTTGATGCGTCGCATGGTTAAAAACTTTATGTGGACGGCCAAAAAAATCGCTACCAGCAAAAAATCTTAAAATGAGGGTAGCTCCCTGGAGGATGATGCAATCTAAAAATTTTAAAGAGATTTGGGTAGCCGAGAAAAATCTAATATTAATTGACACCAAACAAAGTACATTTATCACGTGGGTGGAAATATGGAGAAAGATTTATCTCGCAGAGTTTACATGTGTAACTTTGTAAGGTGTGGTCCCATATTAAAGCTGTTTGCAGATTCGGATTCTGCTTAAAATTCTAGACTAATTTGATGTATCGCGTGGTTAAAAAATCTATAAGGACGGTCAGAAATCGCTACCAGCAAAAAATCTTAAAATGAGGGTAGCTCCCTGGGGATGATGCTATTTGAAAAATTCGTAGAAATTCGGGTAACCGAGAAAAATCTAATATTAATTGATACCAAACTAGATAGTTTTATCTCGAAAGATGAGCTAGGGAGGCAGGTGGAAATGAGTGTGGGAATGAGGGATTCTGGTGGAAATGTGGCGTCAGCAGCCCCATAAACTACCTACTATTACAAATGTAGAATATTGATTGTAAATATGTTATCCTTAATAAAATGTTATATCGTTTAGTGTTATCCTATTCTTAAAAAATTAAAGTAATAAACTCCTCCGTCGTGGGTGTTGGTTAAAAATAACCTGAATTGACCCTCAATTCCTCCTTATGGGGAATTAAATGTGTGGTACAAAAATGACCAGAACGGACCTTGAGCCTCCTTATGGGATTTAACATGGGAAAATTGCACGTTTTGCGCTAGAACGAAGGTACCTTACCTACTACTTGTAAAGCCAGCTAGTGCATTAAGGTCACTAAGATGTGAGAGCAATATATATATATATATATATATATATATATATATATATATGTGTGTGTAAAATGTTAATGTTAAAATTGATTAGATAATTCATTGGACAAATTATTCCAAGTTTCTGCCGCAAACAACAAAAAGCAACAATTTTTAATGCATTGCAAACCCTGAGAGTAGTGAGGTAGGGCCGGTCCTACTTCAAAACGCGACAGACGTATTTTCCAAGTGTAGAATACGGCTGAATCGTTTTGAATTAGGATCGGCCCTATATGATTTCAATGTAAAATAGTCGTGAAAACATTTCAATGTAAAATAGTTGTGAAAACATGAATTCTTCTATACTTTCAATGTAAAATGCTTGTGGGCACGTTTTGAATTAGGATCGGCTTTATATTACTTTCAATGAAACACACACGTATGTTGAAAAGTGCAGAGAAGAATGTGTGTAGCTGTTTTGAATTCGGTTTTCTATCGAGAAGTTAGACGTGCACCGTTTTGAATTAGGATCGGCGTTATATACTTTTAATGTAAAAATGTGAAAACCTGAATTCTTTTCAAATGTAAAATACTTGTGGGCACGTTTTGAATTAGGATCGGCTTTATATTACTTTCAATGTAACACACGTATGTTGAAAATGTAAGTGCAGAGAAAATGTGTGTAGCTGTTTTGAATTTGGTTTTCTAGTTAGAAGTTATAAAGTATGACAGATGCAAAAAATATCGCATTCAAGTCAATTGTGTTTAACACGTGCACCGTTTTGAATTAGGATCGGCGTTATATACTTTTAATGTAAAATGTGAAAACCTGAATTCTTTTCAAATGTAAAATACTTGTAGGCACGTTTTGAATTAGGATCGGCTCTATATTACTTTCAATGGAACACACGTATATTGAAAAATGTAAGTGCAGAGAAAATGTGTGTATATGTTTTGAGTTTGGTTTTCTAGCTAGAAGTTATAAAGTATGACAGATGCAAAATATTGCATTCAAGTCAATTGTGTTTAATTAAAGTGGATTCTGATTTATGTTTAGAGGCTGCAAATACACACATGGGCCGGTTTCAATTCAAAATGTGTTCACACTTGTGATAGGTTGAAAAGTGGGTTGGCAAAGTACGCAGATGGTGGTAATCTGCTATATAAGGAGATTGCTCCAATATTAATTTAATTAGTCGAAGTTTACTGCATATATTAACATACAAACATGTATATAATCGATATTCAGGGATTTAAATACAAGAAAAACGAGTTTGTGTGCAAAGAAATTGCGGTTTTGGACTTGTTGTTAGGTGATGTTTGGCATCAAATTTTTAAACTGCCAATGCAGTCTAGTTGTTTGAGTCAAGATCATATAAAACATAATGACTGGGTGACAAGGAATATTCATGGTCTTTCTTGGGATGAATCTTCAACGGCTGGAATGGTGTCAACATATATAGCGCTTTATTTGAAGCAAATTATCCGACCCGGTGAAGAAGTATTTGTGAAGGGTCTAGAAAAGAAGAAATTGATTGAAACATATATAATGCAAAACTTTGTAACTGATATGCTTGCACTAGGTTGTCCTAAGCTATCGGAGTTAAAATCAACAATCGTTTAAAATATAACATACATTGTTGTAAACACAGCAATAACAATCTGCAATGTGCAAAACAAAATACCTTTTATTAAAAGAATGGCTTGATAATAATAAAAACAATAGAAAGATTTTGTTTGTATTATTTATTTTAATATAATTTTACAATGTTAGCCTTATTAAATTCCTTTATAATAATAAAAACAATAGAAAGATTTGTTTGTATTATTTATTTTAATATAATTTTACAATGTTAGCCTTATTAACTATTATTATAACAACTTCTAGCAAACATTATTTTTATCGATCCAGCTATTGTGTACGTTAGAGAAGCCTAACCATTTTAGAAATACTTTATTTCCACTCTTTCTTAGGACTTTTTCTACCAGGTAAATTCCTGGATGTTTAACCTTTTGCAACTCCGTTTCATAAAATGCACCTTTGATTTCTTTCTCGTCTTGATCTTCTAATATATATGTAGTCGGATTGGTTACGTTTACCTTTTAATCTTAAAAATTTCATTTGACCAGTTTGGCGTGTAACCTTTCGTAAATGCTTCCTGTGTTTACTAATCTTCACACTGTCTTTAATAGAATATTTTGGTATTTTGGTTGCAAGTTTGATGTGGGTAAATGATGATTTAAGAATAGTTTTTCAATTGATTTATCAACTTTTACAGGTTTGACTCCGATAGTATTGTGAACTGTATTGTTGTATTGTTTCACAATATCGCTTAAATTTTTTATCCAATTGTAAGAACCGTTCAGGTTAAACAAGCGCCACATTTTTCCCTTTAAATTTCTAATTACACGTTCCACAATGCATGCTTTCTTTGTAGAAAAACACTATAATGGTTTATGCCATATGTCCGTATTAAGGATTGAAAGTGTTTGTTATAATATTCTTTACCAAAATCAGACTGCAAATTTCTTGGAGGATTTTAAATTTATTTAAAATTGTTTTCATTGCAGCAGTAACATCAATACCCGTTTTACTTTTAAGTGGTACAGCCCATACGTATTTGGAGAAACAATCAATAACTACTAAAATGTATTTAAATCCTTTGTTTGTTTGCGAATATGGTAGCATTTCAATCAAATCGGTCTGAAGAAGGTCATTTAAACCTTTTACTATCACTTTGCGTCTCTTGAAATTTATTCTTGCTGGTTTATGAAGTTCATTTACTATATCCTCTTTCACTTTTGATTGAGCAACTAACATAATACTTTTTTTCTAATCAGGATTTATTAAATACTATTATTTAAGATACTTCTATGTTTGAATGTCGCGGGCTCCACTTGCTTTGAAAGGAACTTTTAATATAAAATCAAGAAACATTGTGGTATTGTTTATGATAGCACCGCTGTCACGAAAGCTGATTACATCCATACGTTTAAGCAAAAATCCTTGTAACTGTGCAATTACATAACTTTTTTTCGTTTATAAGAATTTCAATGTCTTGCGGGTATCCTTTAATATTCTCAATGACTGCTTCCTCATAAGGAAATTCATAATTATGTTTAATATTGAAAATAAGAAATGTCTTATCACCGTCGAGGAATGTATTAGAGTAAAACGTTGCTACTACCGTGTAATGTAGCATATGTAACTTATACTCAATCAAGGTTTCAAAACCTTCACTTTTGTTTTCATATTCCTGTTCACTTATATCTATTTTACGGTTATGTAAGTGCCTTCCAAATTTGTCAATTGTCATATCATCTAATTACTTTTGCCTCACGAAATTCTTCAATGATCGAATTTATTTCGTTGCCGTGACCTGTGTGTCCAGCAGTCTGTGATGAAACTAAAAGTCGTAATCTATCAACAAGTTCATTGGGATCATTCCAATATAAATAATCTATTTCGTTATTTGATACTTCCATTGTCATACCGTCTCCAAGACGCTGTCTATAGGGTAATGTTCTAGGTCTACGGGGTGTTTGGGGAAGTATGTTTAATGTAGATATTATATTTTTGTACTTATATGAAGTATTACCCTGAATTTGTTCTGTTTCAGAATAATATCTTCTATTAGCATTTGTTCTTTTCACAATATCAAGGTACGACTTTCGATCTTGCTGACTGTACCCGACAGGATATTTTTTAAACAGTAGTTCGTATAATCCAGGAGTACCTTTATATTTCAAATCATTTATTAGAACATTTTCATCATCCAACGCGAAATTCGAATTGCCTATCATAAGACCATTCGAATCAGGGTTAAACCTAATACCATATTTATGATCAAATTCGTTCTTAACATCTTTAAACATATTGTAAATATATTCTCGAGGTAGCGGATGTAGCTGTTCGAGATAATGTGTCATACCAGGTGAATCGGCAAAGCTTTGAATATATTCCTGAGCTTCTTGTGCATTTCGATTAATTTCTGCTTCGTATTCATTCTCAACATCATCATCATTTATCTCTAGGTCATCATTTTTTGTATTTGGTATATGCTGTGCAATAACCGGCAAATCAATATAGTCAACGTTCCTTTCTAGCAATGTAGGTTTAATTTTTTTTACACTGGTATGAGGCAGTTCTTCTTCTTCTTTAAATTTTTCTTTCTTTACCACACTTTCCCCATCCAGTTTATTAGCAATAGTTTCTAATCGTGATGTTATGGGTAATATTGATTCCACTTGGACGACTTCATTATCTTTTAACTGACGCAATTTGTTTTTTACAATGTTTCTTTTCTTAATTAAAATTCTTTTAAGTTTTATCGACTCCTTATTCATTGCGTAAAAGTTTATTGTAATAAAAAATTCTTCGATGCTAACGATACTTGCGTCTCTCAAGGTTTAAATATGTATGAAGTGATCAAAACCTATTCGGTACCTTCCTTGATCTGGTTCACTATCTTTGTCTACAACTAAGAAACCGTATTTGTCTCGCCAACAAGCAGCACATATTTCACGGAATTTATCATACTTCATATCAGTATTGACGTGATCGTCATATATATGTTTTAAGTTTAAATCATCTTGTTTAAATAAAACTAAAAGATTAGCATTATCACGTAGTAAGTGCTTAGGTATACGAGTATAACTTTGACAAAGGTAAAAACTGTCTACTTGTTTATGACGCCCCATACTAAAGTATTCCCTAATGATACCTTGTTTATCGCAAGCTACATCATCAAAAACAAATATAGAATTATTTCGAGCATCAGATGGTGATATAATATTATCAGAACTGGAAAATGTATAATATTTGATCCCTTTTATTGGTTGCAGTAGACTTTCAAGGTATTGATACTTTGGTTGATAAAGTGATTTAGAATAAACATATACGTTTTCAAACTTTAAACCATTAGGATGTTCTATCAACCCAATCATAACGTTGGTTTTACCGCAATTTGAAGGACCAACAACTAGACATCGAATAGATGCAGGTAGAAGAACGCTATGTTTTTTCTTTTTAGCTAAAGATTGCGCACCAATGTCATTATTGTTTATGGATAAAAGGTGTTGATTGTTTCACAACATGCATGTTTGCAAGTACTAAATTCGATTTGTAAAAAAGTAGAATTATATATATATATATATATAAGAAACGGCTAGTATATAAAGAATCATTAATTCATAATATTTTATTTATTTGCTGCACAGCTTGAGAGGATAGTTGTCCTCTAATGATTACATATAATAATTCTAAAACTACTGGGAACGGACTATTAAATACTGTAATTAACAATTTACCATTCGAAGCGCATATTCCGGGTTACAAATTTTGCGGTCCAGGTACAAAACTAATCGAACGGTTAGCTCGAGGAGACAAGGGAATAAACAAGTTAGACGAGGTTTGTAAGGAGCACGATATTGCATACTCCAAAGAAAAGGATCTATCTAAACGCCATCAAGTAGATTCGAAGTTAGCTCAGTTAGCTACAGAAAGACTAAATTCTGGTGACTCGTCTTTAGGTGAAAAAGTAGCAGCATTTGGAGTAGCTACCGCAATGAAAGCTAAAGTAAAACTTGGTATGGGTGCCTGTGCATCACTGAGAACAAAAAATATCGATAAAATAAGAAAACTGATAAAGAAACGTAAAATAAGAAGTACGCTAGGTATTAAAAGTATTATCAAACAAGCACGTACAGCTTTAAAAAAGTCTAAAGGATCTAATGTTATGGATGCAATCAACATAGCAATTAAGGCAGCCAATACAGCAAAACAAAAGAAGCATATTAAATCAGCTCGTATTATATCAATTCCTAAAACAGGAGGTTTTCTACCACTAATACCAATTTTGCAGGCCTAAGCGCTCTTGGTACTCTTACTGGAGGTGCAGCTGCTGTTGCAAAAGCAGTTTCAGATACTAAAATAGCTAAGGAAACAACTAGCGGAAAAACAGCGTCATAACAAGGCAATGGAGGACATTGCAGTCGGAAACGGCATGTACATCAAACCTTATAAAAAGGTTTTGGTCTTTTTAGCCCCTGCAAAACCTCAAAGGAACGCAACTTGATTTTACCTAATCGTGCACTAAGCAATGTAGAATTAATAGAGTTTGTTAAGCAATTAGAAGTACCATATTTCCGTGGTGTGTTCATGAGAAACAATCTTCCCAAGAAAGTTAATTTTAAAGAATGTGGTATAATTAATTTAGATGGAATAGAAGGTTTAGGCACGCATTGGACCTCTTACAAAAGTACGGTAGTAGCGCTATTTACTATGACAGCTACGGAAACCTGCGACCGCCAACAGAGTTGATAAGTTATTTGAATAGCGGGGTAAATGTAGAATTCTTTATAACATTAACCAAGAACAATCGTACGGTACTGTGTTTTGCGGACATTTATGCTTACAATTTCTAAGTAGCGCATAGAACTGCGTACGAAGTCGTTATGTCGTACACTTTTACTCTAACGGGAAACACTTCAGTTTTAACAAGCAATTTTAATCCACCTATAAACTTGGATAATGATTCGGAGTACGTATTAGGATTAACAAATTTTGAGTCTTATAACACAATTCCAAACATAGAAAAAGGAATAAATAATAAATTTTATTATGGATCTAACGGAGAATTCATAGAAATACCTGAAGGTGCTTATGAGATTAGAGAAATTAATAAATATCTTCAAAAGCTTTAGGTGATAAAAGATGGCGTGGTCGTATGGAACAATCACGAAGCGCTAGAAAGACTCCAGTGTATATAGAAATTACAGCTGACAATAATACACTTAAATGTAGTATTAAATGTAGTCTAGATGTGGATTTTACCAAAAGGATTCAATTGGTTCTCTACTTGGTTTCAATCCACAAAAATTGCTAGCATTTGTTACGCATCAAGCAGACTACGCAATCAACATTTGTAAAGTGAATGCAGTTTTAATCGATTGTAATATTGCAAGCGGATCCTATTTAAATAGTAAACCAGCCAATGTAATACACGAATTTTTTCCGCAAGTACCTGCAGGTTTTAAAATTGTCGAGTGCCCACCTACGATTATATATCTACCAATCAAGTCACGTATAATAAATGAAATAATAGTTAAAGTGTTAGATCAAGATGGAAATTTAGTTAATTTCAGAGGAGAACTGCTAACTGTAAGGTTGCATTTAAAAAAAATCTGCAATAACCATGGGTATTAAGTATAATGCACGCAACATGTCAAGAATTGCTATAAATGCTGGAAATTTCAAAGCAAACGACACTCGATTGATTGTTTCAAAACCGCTAACAACACAAAACCGACAGTTTCTACAATCGTTAGAACTGCATTTATTTAATTAAAAAAAAAAGTAGAATGGATAGTGAAATACTGAACGTGCGTGAAAAGTTTACTTCGATAATGCAATTGTTAATATCGAAAACATACTCATCAACCTTATGCTAACACATCTTTAAACAATAATGATGAAATTCGAATCCCTATACAGCAACAAGATGTATACACCTTACCATCGAAGAGCATGCTGTACATAGAAGGCAAATTAATTAGAACAGATGGAACGCCGTCTCAGACAGCAAAGTTTGTAAATAATGGAATTTTGCTGCTTTTTGATGAAATTAGATATGAGATTGGAGGTATCATTGTAGATCGTGTTCGGAATCCTGGATTAACGTCTATAATGAAGGATATGTTTCATATAATAGCAATCAAAGTAAACATTTACAAAACGCTGGGTGGTCTCCTATGGATGATTCGCAAATAGTTGATGCCAATGGGAATTTTAATGTTGCAATAAACCTTTCAATGGTTCTCGGATTATGCGAAATTTAAAAAAATTATTTTAAACATACGTCATGAGTTAGTTTTACTACGTTCCAGTTTTGATACTAATGCTATAATTAATCCTACACCCGATGAAGAAATAAAAGTTGTTTTAAACAAAGTTTTATGGAAAATGCCGCATGTAGTCGTTGATGATACTCAACGAATTAATTTAATAGAATGCGTTGCACAAAATCAGGATTTGCATATTCCGTTTAGAGGATGGGAGTTGCATGAATATCAACTTCTACAAAAACGCAACGTCATACATGGAACATTAAAACAACAACACAATTAGAAAAACCAAGATTTGTGATTGTCGGTTTCCAAACCAACCGAAAAAATAGATACATGAGCAACTACAGTCGTTTTGATCATTGCTATTTAACCAACATGAAACTATATTTAAATTCAGAAATTTTCCCGTACGATAACTTAAATTTGAAGTTCGAGAATAAACAGACTGCGTTGTTATATGAGATGTATGCTCAGTTTCAGCAATCATACTACGAAAAGGAAAATGAACCACTTTTTAATCCTGAAGATTTACGAAGTATTGCACCATTAGTAGTCATAGATTGTTCTAGACAAAATGAAACGTTAAAATCTGGTACTGTCGATATTAGATTAGAATTTGAAACTAGCAGAAACGTTTTGCCAAATACATCTTGTCATTGCCTTATACTTCATGATAAGATAGTCAAATACAATCCACTCTCAAACAGCATAAGAATATTATAATTACTTTATTATTATTATTACTGTACCTTTACAAATTATGAAAAACAATAAATCATTTAGCAATCACAGTCTATTTATTAATATTTTTACATGCTTTTTACAATATCTTTCACATATTATACATTTCTCAAAATAAACTAACTGATATGTTATTAAGAAACTGGATTTTTTTAAAAACAGAACGGTTATTACTACTATTTTTCTCTACAATACATTTATACTAATATAGTTCAAACTCAGGCAGATTGAAGGGTATCCTATTTTTAGATACATCCAAAAACGGTGTACTTGTGCAGGTATAAACATAACACTGAAGTTTTATAACTAAAAAATTATATGTTAATCGAGATAAAATAAATTGCATTCTTTATTTGAGCCAGCGGTTGAAGCTTCACAAGTCATTTCTGAGTGTATAGTTATACCCCAAGGTTTAGTATCAGTGGTTGAGGTACTAAGAATTCTTTTATCATCACTTGGATTAAGAACAATTTTGTTTTGTTTAATAGTAAAGACATCATGTTTGACTGATCTAATTAAACATTGTTGTTTCTGTACAGACTGGTTATAAAACAAAGCATTCTTATAATCATCAAAAGAAATTTGCTTAATACTTGCTAAGGAAGATCTCTTTGACTTTTTATTATCCTATCCTGAACTCTGTAAGTGTACATTTTAGATCTAAGCCCTACAAACTCTAGCATGATATCACCATTGTTTTCATCTTTCATAATACCAGGAACTTTTTATTTGATAATGGAATATGATATTTGTTATGAGGGTCGTAATCGGAAGTATCAAATCTATGAATATCTTGTTTGATATAAGAGTAAATATCTTCAACGCTAAACTCGTATATCAAACTATCCGTATCTGTATACAGTAACTTTGCTTTGTTAGCAAATTGCGATTTTATATAACTATAGTGAAATTCATATAAATAGGTTTTGAAATATCTAGAATAGAGAAACCTACATAAATGGGTTTGTTTAAATAAACCTCTAATTTATTCATTTCTATTAAGACTAGATCTTTGTCTAACACAGTGCAACTATGAAAATTAGGCTTCGCTATGTAACTACGAGCTCCAAACCGCCCTTCCCATTTGCTCACTAATTTCACATCTTTCCTTTTCCGTACGTTTTCCATCATTTTTCCATAAACCGAATTTATCATATTTTATAAAAGCATATATCGAAACTGTTTTTGACTGTTGTCTTAATTTCGTATTCAAATCAATGTATTCTTTTAACCAAGGGCTTGTTTAAATCGAAGTACCTTATGAATTTTTTCAGTTCTAAACCGTACCTTAAATACATTTTAAATTCTTATAGTGAATAATATAGTTGAGTTTTGGATATAAAGTTGTAAGTAATTTCTTTAAGTTTGATTTATTTGAAGGTACTGGTGGTATCATATGTTCAGACGCCAAAGGTAAGTCACTGTGTATTTCATGTAAAGATACTGGATAGTGTAAATCGCATTCAAAAATATATCCTACATCAGAATCATCGGGAATATTAAGTATGTCTAAACGTACTATATCTGGACTGGTACCATCTAAAAATTCAAAATCTCCATATGGAAGATATTCAGACATTGCAGCCCCATATAAATTATTAACATCAAAATACATTAAATATTTAGAATCGAAATTTGGATCATAATCTGCATTCATATATTTGTTATTTGCTTTAGCATATCTATTCGAACATTGAGAAACACCGCCACGAATTCCAAGTTCTAAAAACATTATTTTTTCAATATCAGTAAGCAACTCGAGTTTAACGTTCGTCGTTTTTAACATCGCATTTAGAGCTAAACCAAGAGCCGTAAAGTAGTGAAGCGGATCTAATTTATACGTGAACATACAAGTTTTTCTAAAGTTTTCAAATATATCAGACAAGAGCAGTACATTTGTTTTTAAATATAGGTCTGAATAGTCCCCTACTGTTTTTATATTAAATGTTTGCCAAACGTGTTTAGCATGATTGTAGTCTTCATCTGATATTTCTTCATTGCGTAAACGATTAAAGAATGCTGTTTTACAGGGTAAATCGGTTTCATTGAGTCTATCCCAAGAGTTAATGTAATCATAGGGAAATATGCCTTTGCGCGTAAGTAACTGAAACTCATTATCAGTGTTACAATTTTCCTGGTGATGGATTTTTATTATCATCTAAGTAGGAAGCTAATTTTTCGATGCTAGATGCCATAAACCTGAATGAATCGATAAATCTAAACTAACTTTCATACCTTTTACATATTTTGTAAAAGATATGTATTTTCCTTATTTATTGGCAGAATGTTTAACGAACCTGACAACTCTAACGAGATTTTTTTAATAATGAAATGCGAATCGTAGCCTGATAAGTTATGAAAAACTACCGGTATCATATAAGAATTATGATAATTGATGTTGCAATCTTGATGAGCCACTCCTCGAAATTCGCCTGTAAAGTGGCAGTGATCGCGAACTCTAATATCATCTATACTAAAAGGTTTATTGCAAATGTGACAGTGAAGGGCAAATTTAAATGTTGACTTTTGTTCTTCCGTTAAAGGATTCATAGGTTTTGGGTTACAGAAAATTTTATTAGTCGTTTCTGAAATCAGTTTCAATTGAGCAACAAACCATTCTATACAATCCTTCCCGCGATACAATTGAAATTTGGAATATTTATTATCATACGAGCATTTCAAATAATACGCTACACTAAAGGGTATATGCCTTTGGTAACGAACTGTGTTTAATATTACCTCAGACTCATTGCATGGTTCTAGTATACATTCGAGATCTGCATAAACTACAAATGATACTTTTTCTTGATAGTGGAAATGTTTAAATGTTAGATACTTTTCAGATTCTTCAGGTAATCTTATTGAGCAAGTATTCTGTTTTTTCGCAATAATTCGAATGACGCTTAAGTAATGCTGCTGTACTAAAATTATTTAAACATCTATAACAAAAAAATTTTTTATGGTGATGTGAAGACAACTGTTTTGCAAATAATTTTGACATATCCTTAATCCAAGTAAAATGAAAGTGATTCTCATTAGCATTTGTAGGACGAGCATATTGTAAGGAATCATTATTTAAAACTAACAGATTAATAGGTTCAATTTTTTTAAAATTTTCGCTTAATCAAAATGGTAGTATTTTAGCATTTTCTATACAATATAGGTTAATTGCGAGATTGTTAAGCTTTTCAATTTTTTTTATGTCTTTTAATGCAATTGGAAACTGAATTGAATTGTAGCGTAATACTGTATCAAAATGCGCATAGCTAGATATTCTATGACTATTTTGTTTAGCAGGAAATAAAGCGGAAACCAAGCTCCAAAGAATGCAATGTTGATCGTTATTTATTACATTTACCACAGCTTTTTCTTTTTATAAAGTCCGGGACCGGTACAAACGTTGAACACCCTCCTTTAAGTGGATCATGATTGTTTATATTTACCTTCAAGTGTAAAACTTCTCGGATTGCCCAACCAGAATCTTTCTCGCTAAATTCTTCTAATCGCTTCGAAATCTTGTTCAATACGTTCTCCTTATACCATAGCTTGAGATTGGTATTTATATCGATGTGACGATTTGCAGTAGGAAACGTTTTCAAATCCATTTCGCCAGTTGTAGGCTTAACAAAGTTAGCTGCAAATATTACATTAACTTTCAACATTGACTTTTTTAAGCAAGCAACAATCTTGCGTTTAAAACTAGCGAACGCCTTGTCTAAGAACACTAGAGAATCTCTATAATTTAAATTGGTAATAAGTCCCGTAATTATTCGACTTCCAAAACATGATTGTACATCATGCCAAATCAAATTTTTTCGAGTATGACCTCTAGAAAGCGTTGAATCAACACCTTTTCCACGATATTCCAAAGAGCGTTTCTTGTGCCTCAATCGTACAAGGTAGCTTTTAAGATATGCTAAATTAGATTCCAGTCTACTAGGATTTTCTTGTCGATTGTTTTCGTATATCTTATTTCTAATAGCAAGCTTCAATATACTAATATTTGCTTTGATAACTAAAATGTGTTTCGTTATTTCATTCACTGTTTTCAATAAATTCACGCATTTTACAGTTAATCTCAAAATTGCTTCACTAATCTCGGATACGGTTTCAGCATTCATGATTCTATATAAAATCAAAATACACTACTCAATATACGTATTTCTCTATTTAATATTTATACCAAATATCATCTGACGTAAGCAAAACAATTTCAAAAAGGTTCATTCATCTGAGTTTACGGAAAACACGTAAGCAAAACAACTGTAAAAAAGAAATAGCATCAAATCAAAATAATTGCATAGCGAATTGCTTTGAATGCAATTGTTAAAAAATCTCCTTTATTTACGTTTTTATTCAAGATGATTTTTAAGCAGAGTTTGCAGTCAGTACGTAACTATGACAAACAATTCGCTAAGCAAGCATTTCCAGTATTTACAAACTGAAGGCGACTTTGTGCAAAACAGCTGTAAAAGGAATTCGCATACAACATCATTTTTCATTTAGTTACGTTTACTATGAAAAAATGTTTTATATGACCTTTGATTTTATGATGTGTATACAGAAAAAATACACACAATCATTACAGCGCTATTTTTATGGATACATATGAAAAAATGAGAAAACCTGAATTAGGATCGGCTTTATATTACTTTCAATGGAACATACATAATCATCTAGCGTTTACTACAAAAATTCAGCATGATTCGCACAAATTACTATATCCCTATATATGCAGCGCCTTTTGCAATTTATTTTCAGTCAATGAATGTAATTCATTATTTCTGCTGAGCAGTACCTTTTAAAAAATTCTTATACAGCGGTAATATAAACGAAATAAATATAATTTAGGGTTTTATTATGTGCATTCATTGCAATTTCTTTTTCATACAATGAAACTAATTCATTATTTCTGCTGAGGTATAATTATATTCGCTTACATACTGTTTTGTTTATTAGAATAGATTATAGAGCTGAATTTTTCAGAAAACGAGGCAAATTTTTAATTTTTCTAACAGATCAGTTTATTACTTGAATGTAATTCATTATTTCCGCTTAGCAGTACCTTTAAAAAATTCTTATACAGCGGTAATCTAAACGAAATAAATCTAATTTAGGGTTTTATTATGTGCATTCATTGCAATTTCTTTTCATACAATGAAACTAATTCATTATTTTCTGCTGAGGTATAATTATATTCGCTTACATACTGTTTTGTTCATTAGAATAGATTACAGAGCTGAATTTTTTCAGAAAAACGATGCAAATTTTAATTTTTCTAACAGATCAGTTTATTATTTAATATAAATACTTCACGTAGATTTACCAACAGTATTCAATCAGTTCTCTTGTATAATTATTAGTTACTATTACTAGCAACTTTTTAAAAAATGAGTAACTTGTCATCAGTCAAAAATTGTAATAGTACCAACGTAAAAGTTCTAGAGCAATTTATATTACATTCTGACGGAGACGTGATTAAAGAAGTTTTTGGTTGTTCTTCGGCTCAACTCGATACTGCTGCTATTTTGATAGTGACGTAATAGATATATCACGGTAAGTGCTTTTCACATTTATACATGTGTTTTTAAAACACTACTAATTTATAAGTTACATTAGATCAAAAACCATTCTGGAAATTCTGAGGCTATCGTAGAATCGTTGATACACTCTGAACCTCTCAGAAACATCAGGTAGTATACAAAGAAAAGGTGAACCTACAATAATCTTTTATGTTATGCTCACAGATCAGGCAAAAACATGTCGGCTATGAAAAGTTATGTACAGAATCAAATATGACTGTTTGCTGTGAAGATGACAAATCCTACGAAGATGATGCAGTAGAGTTGCTTAACGCATTTAAAAAGCGTGGAGAGAAGCTACTGCGTCGTATATATTTGGAGCTAGAAATAATAAAGCAAAAAAGATGAACTAGCGGTGAGGAGCAGCAGTTACTTCAAGAACGTGAGTTAATAAATACTTTTCATTTATAAATAGTTAGATCAAAATATTCAACAATTTTGTAAAATAAAAAGTATTTTATAATAGTTTCTCTTTTGAAACAAGACTTTCTTTAAACAAGGTAGTAAACTCAAGTAAAACGCACATAAATCAGAATCCACTTTAATTTAATACATAATTTTTTATACAATCGACTTAGATGTGTTATAATAATAAACTAATTTCTTAAATTAGTGACATATTATTCTGAAAATTCTATGTTGACAGTTAGACCGATCGATCCCTTACTAGTTATGTATACGTGTTTGTTCGAGCCAATACTTTCATTTAATTGTTTCACTCCATGTGCTTGAAGGTATTCAAAATATCTCAATGGCAATATACTTTTGAACTCTTCTGTTTCCACTAATACTATATCTCCATATTTTGTCTTGAGTGTTTCCACTTTTAAAACTTTAAACCTCTTATTCACTATAATATCTTATGAATTTACATAAGGTTTGCGATATGTGGTTTTATTAAGAGTATTAAAATCCATATTGCTTTTCTTTGACTAATTAAATTAATATTAGGAGCAATCTCCTTATATAGCAGATTACCACCATCTGCGTACTTTGCCAACCCACTTTTCAACCTATCACAAGAGTGAACACATTTTGAATTGAAACCGGCCCATGTGTATTTGCAGCCTCTAAACATAAATCAGAATCCACTTTAATTAAACACAATTGACTTGAATGCAATATTTTGCATCTGTCATACTTTATAACTTCTAGCTAGAAAACCAAATTCAAAACATATACACACATTTTCTCTGCACTTACATTTTTCAATATACGTGTGTTCCATTGAAAGTAATATAAAGCCGATCCTAATTCAAAACGTGCCTACAAGTATTTTACATTTGAAAAGAATTCAGGTTTTCACATTTTTACATTAAAAGTATATAACGCCGATCCTAATTCAAAACGGTGCACGTGTTAAACACAATTGACTTGAATGCGATATTTTTTTTGCATCTGTCATACTTTATAACTTCTAACTAGAAAACCAAATTCAAAACAGCTACACACATTTTCTCTGCACTTACATTTTTCAACAGCAGCCTCTAAACATAAATCAGAATCCACTTTAATTAAACACAATTGACTTGAATGCAATATTTTGCATCTGTCATACTTTATAACTTCTAGCTAGAAAACCAAATTCAAAACATATACACACATCTTATCTGCACTTACATTTTTCAATATACGTGTGTTCCATTGAAAGTAATATAAAGCCGATCCTAATTCAAAACGTGCCCACAAGTATTTTACATTTGAAAAGAATTCAGGTTTTCACATTTTACATTAAAAGTATATAACGCCGATCCTAATTCAAAACGGTGCACGTCTAACTTCTCGATAGAAAACCGAATTCAAAACAGCTACACACATTCTTCTCTGCACTTTTCAACATACGTGTGTGTTTCATTGAAAGTAATATAAAGCCGATCCTAATTCAAAACGTGCCCACAAGCATTTTACATTGAAAGTATAGAAGAATTCATGTTTTCACAACTATTTTACATTGAAATGTTTTCACGACTATTTTACATTGAAATCATATAGGGCCGATCCTAATTCAAAACGATTCAGCCGTATTCTACACATGGAAAATACGTCTGTCGCGTTTTGAAGTAGGACCGGCCCTACCTCACTACTCCTGAGGATAGGATTTAATTCGGATACAGAACTCTAAGGATGCTTAGATGCAAAGTAACAAAAACCAAAAACCTCAATTGCAGATGTAAATATTTGTTTACGAGCAGTGGAGAAGCGAGCATCTTAAATTATAGCAGATTGGATGTCGAAAGCTATTCAGATGCTTTAACGTAAAAATCAATAATTCTAAGTTCATAATCAAGGAAGTTGAAATATTAATTTTTTTAAATTAATAGTTGTAATAAATATAAATTCTATCAGTGTGCATATTTAGTCATAGTTCATAAAGTGTAAATATAATTGGTAAAACGTTGGCATTTGTATAACTTTCAAAAGCTTAATTATAGCAAAAAAGAACAAGTGGCCATTACAATGTTTGTTAAACAGTGTGTAAAAAAAGATACTTTCCTAGTATTATTTATAAAAGGTGTGAAAGTGTTTTGAGAGAAACAAGTAAAACGGATACCGGTTCTAGTAAGTTCAAATAAAGAGGGTCAGACAAACAACACGTTCTTAGTATTTGTGTACAAGTTTGAAAATCGTTTTGGTCAAGGATTTCTTAATATTGGTATGAATAAGTCCTACCGTCGCTAGATTCCACCGATTCAGTAGAAAATGAGCATATATAACCGTTGGAAAAAGCGTATGTTAATAGCAGGCATAGAAACGACAGAAATATCATGTGTTAGGTGTTAGGTAGACTTGGGGAGAAAGCAGGATGGCAAGGAAGAAATAGATTTAATATATACGGGTGAGATGCCGCATGTTTCCATAAACATCATTTGAAGATTGTAATATTATAGTGGGGAATAAGGTAATAGGTTACATCTACAAGCTGCTAAAGATAAACAGAGAAGGTGTATAAGATGGAATATATGTGTAAATGAGACAGGATTATTTTAACATTGTTTGTGGAGGGCTATTGCGTGAAGGACATTAGCAAGTTGAAAATAAAGTAAGGAATAGAAGATTGTATATGTTGGATAAAAGGGGACAGATAACTACGTAGAAGGGGTGTTTGTTATAAACGTTTTGGAGTAGTGGCTAAGATTCGACAAGGTGGATATAAATTGCGACGCAAAACTTGTGCTTTCGTGGAAAATATTTTGTTTGTATCTTCAAAATTCTGAGATTTTGGTGGTAGTTGATGTTAGGGTCGAAATTTACAGAGCATTGGTGTAGCGTAAACTGGTGTTTTCGGTATTAAAGTGACAGTGGAGCGTTTGCTTGTGAGGGGTTTTTAAGAAATGTGTTAACCATTTAAAATTTTACTAAGATGGCTGTTTTGTTTGTATCAACCCAGTTGTCGGTATTTTGAAGCTTGAGAGGGGCAGAAAATGACTATATAGACACCAGAGGCTGGTAGTAGGGCTCTCTTTTAATTTTCATCGACGTGTCCGCTAATAGTGGTGAACAAGTAATTATATAATACTTGAAATAAAATTTATATAAAAGTTGGTGTAGGGTTTGTACACTTTCTAGTTACCGCTTGATGCGAGCGGACGTGTTTAGCAGAGCTCCGCTTCAGCAACTAAGAAGTGAGTTTTTATCTAGGGTTTTTATTATTTATTTTTAATTTATTTTATTTGAAGCTTTGTTTTTTATTGTGTTTTAATTTTATATTTGTGTGGCATCAAATTTTAACTACAGGGTAGTAAAATAAAAATTTTAAAACAGAATTTAAATTAAATAAATTGTGTTTTCTTTGTAATTTAAACCAAATCCGCGTTTTAAAATAAACTAACTAAATTTCGGGTTAATAAAACAAAAATCTACTAAATTAATACTCAAAAATAATTTTGAAATAACTTAAAAAGGCATTTTTAATAATTTATTTAAAATAAAAACCGCGTAAATCGAGTAAAAAACCGGGTAAAACAACCAAAAAGTGTGTGAATTTTTTATAGTGCGCGTATAATCAAATAATAACCAAAAAACTAAAATCTAAGCCTTTTTAAATCAAATAAATAACTCAAAAACTGTAAATTTTAAAACAATTTTAATATAAATTTTCCGTAATTTAAGTACACGCGTACTTATAAGTTCCTTTAAAATCGATTTTGGTGTAATTAAGCGGTGTAACAGTTACAGTTACCAAGTGATTAAGTGAAAGGTCATTTCCGGTGACCACATTCCGATTGCGCTCGACCTTATTTTGTTAATTACACATTTAAAAATAAAGTGTTGTTATTTATAAATTAGGTATTTTAATATTTTGAAGTAATTAGTTTATTTTAATTTGATTTGGTGGTTTAAAAAATTTAAAATAAATAAATAGGGTTATTTACGGTACATTTTGAACCGAGATATTTTTATTGCGTTAGGGAATTTATTTGATTCTAGTTGTTATTTTGACGCTTAGTGCTTGTTGTATTTTTGTTAAAATTTGATATTTAATTGGGCGGTTTGAAATTTAAATAAATACAAGGTTGTTTACGGTTCACCTTTAAACAAAACATTTTTATTGGACCAACGTTTTGCGCTCTTCTAGCGTCGTTCTTTTAGCGTCGTAACGGTCAAGTCGTTGCGCTGCGTTTTAGGTGTCATTCTTTGTTGATAGTTTTGTTAGCATGGTGGTCCACCGCGACGAGGAGCCGTTGCCCAGGAAGAAGAGGGGAGATCGGCCGGAGTCTGATAGGTCGGAGGCTGAGGGCGCTGTTGGGGAAACAGCTGAAGGTGATATTAAAGGACGTTATGTTAGGGACACAGGAGGAGGTAGAGGAGCCTGTGTCTGCGGCGGTCGTGTCGGAGGAGTCGGGGCCCCCTGGGGTGGCTGCGGCGCCTAAATCGCCCTCAACTTCGGGAGCCCAGCGAAAGATGTCGACTAGCAGCGACGTTAGCGTTGCGGCTAACAACCTCGATGAGCTGGACCTCCTGAGATTGAGGGTGAGGAAGGCGCACTCGGTCATCTCCGGGACGGTGCCGACGACCTCCGCCACTATCGTCGTGGAAGACAGAAGGAGGACTCGCTACGCCGTGGATGATTTCCTCGACGCGGCGAATCAATTATAGGTATGGTTAGGGCGCTGCGGCTTGTGGCTAGTGATTCTGGGAGAGCTGATGTTGTCGGGGGAAGTCCAGCGGTGGTTGCTTCTGTTTTAGGGCAGCAGTGTTCCAGGGGCCAGGAGGTGCCAATGCCGCGGAAGGCGTCGTATGCTGCAGCTGCTGCAGGCGCGAAGCCCACCTTTGCAGTTACTGTCGACGCCAGACCAGGGGAGAAGGATGACGTCATGTCGACCCTGAAGAAGAAGGTCGATCCCGCTCGTGATGGTTTTGTAGTGGTCGGAGCTCGTAGGACTCGCAGGGGCGGTGTAGTAGTAGAATGTGCGGGACGAGAAGATGCGAAGAAATTGTAGTCGAAGGTTGTCGGTCACTGCAAAGAGCTCGTGGCGAAGACCATCGAGAAGAAGCGTCTACGGGTCGTTCTTCCGGGGGTCGAGGCGGGGATGAAGGCGGAAGAACTGGTGCGGTTGATCGCGAGCCAGAATCCCCGCTTCGGCGATTTGAAGATCGAAGACCACCTGAGGGAGAAATTTAGGTTTGGCGGAAAGGGCCCTAGGGATCCCTTCGTCAACGTAGTCTTCGAAGTGACCCCCACACTTCGGAGACGCATATTAGCTGACGCTATATACCTCAGGTGGCGAAGTGTCTGGGCCCGGGACCACTTCTCGATGACCCAGTGCTACAGGTACTACGAGTACGGCCATAGATCGATGGAGTGCAGGGAGAAGGTACAGTGGTGCGGTAACTGTGCCGAAGTCGGACACGAGTTCAAGAATTGCCGGAGGGCAATCCCCTGCTGTGTGGTTTGCGCTAGGGCAAACGACAGAACTGGCGGTGGCGCGATGGTCGATACGCGCCACGACGCCAAGTCGAGTAGATACCCCACGATGCTAAGATTGAAGAACGCCATCACACGGAACATCGATTATGGACCGTGAAGAAAAAGAAAGATTTAAAAGAAGCAAGAAGATAAAATTCGCGCAATTAAATCTCGGGAAAGGAAAAGGGGCTACAAATAACTTCGTTAAGTTATTCAGCGAAAATAATATCGACATCGGGCTTATACAGGAACCGCACCTGTATAGCCACAATATAACAGGTTTTGGGAAGGGGGTTACCGTTTTAAACGCAAACAGTGAACGACCGCGTAGCGGGATAATAATAGATAACGGGACGTGCGCCGGAATAATCCTAAACAATCTGTCGAATGAGTTCATAACCACCGCAGAAATAAAAACGGGATTGCATACGTTTTACGTGATAAGCACTTGCCTTCCGCCGATCGATTCCCGGCGGGAGAATCCTCAAACAGAGGATTTAATAAATCAAATTGAAGGAATTCTTCGTAAAATCGGTAGAAATAGAAATTTAATTATCGCGGGGGACTTTAATGCTAAGTCGCCATTATGGGGCAGCCCTATCGAAGACAATAGAGGCTCGCAGGTTGCTGATCTTTTTACGGGATGGGACCTTAGTGTGATAAACACTAATGATTCACCTACGTTTGAGACGCATAGAGGCAGCAGTTTTATAGATATTACTGCAGTCTCGCACGAAATGTTAGAAACGATTTGTAATTGGAAACTCGGACGAGGAAACGCTCTCTGACCATAAATTAATAACATGGGACGTTGAAACCAAAACAAGAGCAAACGAGCAGCTAACTATATTTCCGCGGTTCTGTAATAAAAAAGCAAATTGGAAGCGGTTTAAAGAAAAATTTGGCGAAAGTATCCCTGCGCTGGAAAATGAGCTATTTAACTGCCGAGCGGCAGACGAAGTAGAAACACTCGCGAAGAAATTAACGACGCGGTAGTAGACGCGTCGTCGTATTCCATGCCGCAAAAGAAAACATTTAAAGACAGCGTACCCTGGTGGACCCGGGAACTAACCACCAAGCGGGCAGAAACACGTAACCTAAGGCGCCGCTATCAACGCGCCTCAGGAGAAATAAGAGAACAACGGAAAATAGAATATAATCAAAGTTACCGCGAATAATAAATATTAATAGAAGAAACGCGAACGAATAAATTTAAAGAATTCTGCACGCAAAACTCAGAGAAAGAACCCTGGGGAACCGCATACCGCGTAATTAGAGGAAAACAACAAAAAATCGCGCTCAGTAATATAAAGAAAACAAATGGCGAATACACGGAAGGTTTTAAAACCACAGCGGAATATTTACTAGAGAAATTTTTCCCATCGGATAATCCCGAGGGGGATGAAGGGTCGCACGATTTAGTACGTCGGGAAGCTGCAGAGGCGCAAGGAACAGGTGCCGATAAGGCAATCCTAGTTCACGAGGTCGTCAGGGCTCTTAGGAGGATGAACCCTAAGAAGGCACCGGGGCATGATGGAATCACCTCACACGCAGCTCTGCAGGCGTGCCTGTTAGCCCCGTGTATCTTTGTTGGGTTGTTTAATCTTTGTTTAGAAAGGGGCGTTTTTCCGCGTTGCTGGAAAATCCAGAATGTGAAATTTATACCCAAACCTAAAAAGACGGATACGTCAGATCCGGGCAGCTATCGTCCAATTAGCTTGCTACCGGTGCTGGGGAAAGTTTTAGATCGCGTTATGACTACGCGTGTTGATTACCTGGTGCGAGACAGCGGCGGTTTTAATAACCGACTGTTTGGTTTCGTGGAGGGCAAGTCGACTATCGACGCGTTAGAGTTTGTTGTCGGGGAAATTAAGCAGGCAAGAGATGCTAAAGAGTACTGTGTCGTTGTTGCTTTGGACATTTCAGGAGCATTTGATGCGGCCTGGCCTGGTGGCCATTAATCGTTTGCGAGTTAGATCGTAGGGGTTGTCTGCGAAACTTGATGTCTTTGGTCAAGAGCTATTTCTCCAGGCGATTGGCACAGGTTGAAATTCCGGGTGAAGTTCTGTCGCGTGAGGTGGAAAGGGGATGCCCGCAAGGGTCGTGTTCTGGTCCCACATTTTGGAAGTTGTTGTATGAGAGCATCTTTAGGGTCAAGTTGCCCGCAGGATGCTCAATCGATGGGTTTGCAGATGACACGCTTTTAATTGTAAGATCGAGATTGCTAATGGATATGCGCACAAAACCGAACGAGGCGCTTAATAAATTACACGAATGGTCGCAGGTGGTAAAATTAAAATTTAACACGGCGTAGTCAGAGGCGCTTTATTTCGGCACGAAACCAGGACAGAGACCTCCTAGGTTAGAGCTAGGAGGGGAGAAAATCCCGTTTAAAGATTGTATTACCTACCTCGGCGTCAAGATCGACAATAAATTAAATTGGAAAGCGCACGTACAATACGTAAAAAGTAAGGGCGGCGAAATATCAAATAAAATGATGGCGGCGGCTAAAATAAAGTGGGGTTTCAAGGGCGAATCGCTGAGGAAGGTTTATACCGGAGCAATTGAGCCGGCAATACTGTACGCAGCTTCTGTATGGGCAGAAGGTTGTAAAGTCCGGGAGATACGTCAATTAAGGAGCGTACAACGCATAACCGCGGTAAAAGCGGCGAGGGCGTACAGGACCACCTCCACGGAGGCTGTCCTGGTGATCAGTAGGACTCTCCCTATCGAATATGTCGTTAGGGAAATTAGAGATAGGCGATTAATAAATATAGGAAAAGGGCGCGAAATTATCGAAGATCTTAATCTTGGTAATAGGGAAATTGCAAGAAAGATCGTTGTATCTGAGTTGGGGCACCCGGCTGATGTTAGAGGAATCGAGTTTGTCGAAGGTGATGAGGACGCGATGGGTATCAGAATTTATACGGACGGTTCACGTATGGACGATGGGCAAGCAGGCGCGGCGTTTGTCGTGTATAAGCAGGAAAGGGAGGTGTTTCGGTTTCAAACCAAACTCGCGAACTGGTGCACTATCTTCCAGTGCGAATTGGTAGCCATACGAGAGGCTATCGATTACGTAATAAACCATACGGGCAGAGACGAGTATTATATAATCAGTGATAGTAAATCGGCGCTGACGGCTTTAACAAACATGAACACCTCGACAGACCTCCAAGCGGACGTCTGGAGAATAGCGCGTACGGCGCTCGAGTTTCGACGTTTAAAGTTCTGTTGGGTCAGGTCGCACAATGGTAACGTAGGAAACGATAGGGCTGATGAATTAGCTAAAGAAGCCGCGACGGGAGACTTTCGAATATCACATTCGTCAATACCGAAGTCTTTGATTAAAAGAAAGCTGCGCGAAAAATCAATTCGACAATGGGAAGAGAGGTGGAAAAACGCTGTCACGGGCAGGTTGACCCACAAATTCATACCGAGCATAGAAGCTAGAGGTAGGATCGAGGTTAAGCTCGATCACAAAATGGTGCAGTTAATAACAGGGCATGGCGCCCTGAAGGCGTATTTACAAAGGTTCGGGCTAACCAGCAGCGACCGCTGCGAATGCGGTGAGGGCGCGGAAAGCGCAGAGCACGTGCTCTTTGACTGCCCGCTTGAGGCGGGAAATCGTGGGTTGGCTGATAGCAAATTAGCTATCTTAGGTCTGGCATGGCCAAAGAGCCTAGAGGAAGTCGGGGAAGTGGTTAACCAGAAGGCGTTCTGGACAGCCTTAAAAGAATTCGCGGGAAAGATCGCGAGATTAGACAATGATAACCGCGTGTAAAATTCGGTGGGGTTAGTGGGAAGATTGGAAAATTTTAGATTGACTTGGCGTGAGTAAGGATACGAGCATAGATATAACCAAAACCTTATATTAAAAATAAAAAAATAATAATAATAATAAAATAACATGATAATTATACCCAAATGTCCAATATGCACGAGAAACCCCCACACCATTAATACAATCACTGCCTATCTTCATAATTATGTGCGGAAAATCGGGAAATCGGGAATAAATAATAACAAATAAACAATAACAAACAAATCAGAAACACTCATTAAATTAAATCAATAAAATAAACAAAGATAATAAAATGGAGTGAAACCGTGCATCCCCCCAGGACTTGAAAGTGAAGTGATAGTGATAGTGAATGTGATCCCCCCCAAGAACATTTAGTGCATACCCACCAGGACTTTAGCAGTGCACCCCATCTTACCCTTAGAAGTAAGTTACAGTTAGATGTAAGCAGACGACCAAATCTTCGGATGCTGGAGAATTTTATCATGGAGGTAAGACTTAAATTGTGGCGGCTGTACTCGCACAAGCTTTGATTTACATTAATTAGTAGTTTTTGAAATAATTTAACAAGCACGTTTTGTGTGTAATGGTGCTAGCCGACATAATGCTTGTGCGAGTGCACCTAATAAATAAGGTGATGCTTTTGCTTTTTTGTGCACTGCTATATGTTTAACGCTTATTAGACATTTATTTATATATTTACTTATATTTTATATTTACACTTTATATTTATTTATTTATTTATTAGCATGCATTGTGGCATTTTGTGGCATATTTATTTTGTTTGACGTTCTGTCGCCATATTGGTTGCAGTATATATTTGGGAAGGAAGAGTAGAATAGTGAAGATTGTAATCATAATATAAATCAGTTAGGGAATGATAGGGAAAGCTAGGGATGAATTTAAATTAGTTAGCTAGATTTGGATAGTTTTAAGACGACCCTTCAGGTCGCACTGGTAAGCAGAGCCGGCGTCTGCTTTCCGGTATTACGGATCCCTCCCCCTCTTATTTTTGCTTGTGTCTTGTTGATCGCGTACACTCCAAAGTCAGCGCTTGGGATACCATTATTTACAACCCTGTTTTTAGCTTTGTTTCAGTTGGTCAGATTTTTATGTTTGTTAGATTGTTAGAGCTTGTTAGGTTTGTTAGATTTTTATATTTGTTAGATTTTTATTTAGTTTTTTATTTAGGGTGGATTAACTATGAAGTCAGAATTAATCAGAAGCACGATTATTTTCGCGTTTAAACCGAATGTAGTACCTCCGGTTGGAGCATTGGGGACGTGGCCGCAAGTATAAAGGCCCTAATTCAAATTATAATGTAGGGTTTGTACTAGCAGTATTCAAATTAATGAGAAAGATAATTTAAAGATTCGAAGCATACTTGATGAAAGTAAGTACAAATTGCTTTATATGGTTGTTGGTACAAGGCATGCACAAAAATGCAGTAAAGATTGTGATGGATTGATTTGGTGGTTTACCCATGGTAAATTGGACCAGTAGCAGAGTTGGTAGAGTCTGGCTGTATCGTCAAGTGGTGATTGAGAGAACGGCGTAGCAACTTTCAGTCTAGAATGGCATAATACAAACTGGGGAGGTTCCCAAACGTGCAGTCATTGATGAGGGGAACATTGATCGATGGTATGATTGTGAATACATGTGTGGTGGTGTATTCCAGGTAACAGATCTTTGTATATAATTGCTTTTGTGGATTTATTTGATGTGTAATGGTATTTTATTCCTTATGGGTATATTTCTATAAATTTAATGGACTAAGAAGGTACCGAATGAACTTTGATGATTTATTATTTGACCATACTTTATGAGGGAATTTTATATGTGTAAAATAATTTATGTAATATTTGTTTATGGACAAGATAAAAGGGACTTATGGTATTTTGCTGTGCGAAAATTAGCACGAGTGTTTATATGTTTTACTGTGAGCTCTTATTAAACTTGGGGTAACGTAAGGTTTATAAAAAGGCCCTGTTACTTGAAAAAATAGTTTTTTTGTTTGGTTAAAAATTATTTAGAAAAATGTATCATTTCAAAGGAGAATGTTTGTAATGTAACCAATGTGTGAAATAAGAATTAATGAGTACTTTTGGTGTAGAATTTTTCTATGAATAAATCGTCACTGTAGCTGCGTTTGCTTTTGTTGAATAGCATGGTAGTGTATTTCATATGGCAGCTGAGCAGCCGTGGGGAACTTTGTTGATCAATCTGAGTTTTATGTATTTATAGTAAAAAGCTGGCAGTAGGTTGGCGTTGATTAAGGAAGGACATCGTCGACTCCAGAGAAAACTACAGGTATTTTGGCAGCTTAAACTGTGGGGCTTAAATCATAGATAGACCTCGCAAATGTATATATATATATATATATATATATATATATATAATATATGTATGTATTGCTACACTATCGCCATTTGCCTGATTTACAACGATCAATTGCCTGCTGATCGCCACCTCTCTGTGCCTTTAAAATAATTTAAAATTAACACAATTATATTTATGCCACAACTAGCTCAGTAATACCCGCACAGAGTGATCGATGATATGATAACAGAGAATTTTCACTCACTCCTTTCCAGCACTCAATATCTCCGCATAAAACAAACTAATTCACCAAAATTTATATAATGAAATAAATAGGATTACAATTTATAAATCTGCACCCTTTTTAATATCCTTTGCTTTTTATAGAACTTTTAAATCAAATTTAAATAAACATTTCTATGAAATTAGTCTTTGCTAAGATTATAGTTTTTTTTACACTTTTTTTAGTAATTAGAGCCAGCAAAAAATTGTATTTCTACCACGAATAGTTTTGTCGAACGTTCAAAGGAATATCCTTTTTCTTAAGCATACTTTTACGTTCCAACCAAATTTTTGTTGACCTTTTCCACAAAATATTACTCACATGCAACTTTTTAGAGTTCGCCCCCAAATACACTAATTATTTAAAATTATAAATGTAACATACTATAAATTGAAAAGATAGTCATGACTTTATATTCCTCTTTGTTTTTCTCGCTGGAGCTTTCTGGCCCAAATCCGTCGTTTGTTCAGTAGCTTGGAGTCGTTAGCCATCAGCTTAGCGTGTTGACCCAGTATTTTGAAATATTCACCAGCAACTCGAATTCGTCTGCCCAATGATTTGAAGTATTAACCTTAGAGATTTATTTGGAATATTAACGTCGTGCTCTAGTGTATTAATTATTAATATTGTGATCCAGTGATCAATTATATTAACGTCGTTCTCTAGTTTATTATAAATTTCGCAAACCAGTGCCCTAAATTAATAAACTGCAAAGATTTTATTTATTAATTAATTCTGGACTTAACGTTTATTTCAACGGCAGAATTTTATATACACTTATTTTAACGCACTTTACTGTTTATCACATGAAATTATTAATTTATGTTATATTTCAATCTCTTCAACTTATAACTTTCACTATATTTTATTTACGTAATAATCTTGTTTCAACTACTACCGTCGGTGCGTCGATTATGGAATGAATACCTTTTATCTGCTTCGGTTAGTTTTATAAACAATTTTCTTCTAGAATGCTCCACGCGTTCTCATTGGTTGACAGCCCGCTATAAGTTGTTTGTCAGTGGATAAGGCGTTTCAGTTGTTATTTACAAGGTGTTGAATTTTAGCGGGTATAAATATATACCTTCTATATGTCATGTATCCCGCAACTTTGAAAAGGAACCTATTAACAAATAGTCTTATGTGCACGTTTCAAACTGCACATATATCGGACCTCTAATTTCCATGCTCTAATTACATATGCTTGTTTTTAATATGGCATTTTCTATTCGTTCCAAACCGCACGTATTACTGTACTTTCTAGCGGGATTTGTTTAAGAAATGGTACTTCGTGTACGTTGTAAGTTACACGTACCCCATCGTCTCTAATACTGATGCTATATCTAATATGCTTGTTTTAAAATGTTTGCCTATACAAACTGATATAAGTTATATGCGTTTGACTTTTCTACTAAACTGCGTTTAGAAAGAAATTTTATTGCACGGTTATTTTTTTTTTCAAATATGTTAAACTTCCATTTGATTTTATGCTTAAAAATGTCTTAAATGTTCTAAAAATGATTGGATTCCTTTAGCAAATATTTATTTTCGTGAATGTGGTGATATTATTACCAAATGAGCTCCCTTTGATTAATTGTAGCTTGATATTGATTTTATACAGGGTGATTTGTATTTCCTTTTTGCATAATGAATGAAGTATGTATATTTTGTGATTTAAAAGCTTGGTTTTCGTGATTTTTATAATATTTCATAAAATATGCCTCTCTTGTGACTCTATATGACCTTAAATAACCCTATTATTATAGCAATATATTTATATATATATATATTTATATATATATATATATATATATATATACACATTACTGTGTTTCTCTCGTTACTACGGTGAATGGCCCCTCGTTCGGGTGCCAAGAATTGCAGTGTTTCTCTTGTCCGTTGACTTTCTTCTGGCCTATCCTCTCCTTCTGATAATCGATTTCTTACCTGAATATCGCCTTTTGACTCCTTCCGCCTCTTGACTCCTTCCGCCTCGGCTTCTCACCTAGGTAAAACTTTCATCCTCATTCATAAAAAAAACACATTCCTACCACAAATCTCAACGTTAACTCTATTTACACCAATATTCACAATACATTAAAATTTCAAACTTAAATTTTAGCATAAATTTCAGCATCGTAAAATTTCAAGTTCAAATTTGTCATCATTTTAATTTGCATCCATAATTAGAGTCCTTGTAGGATGCATACTTAATTAAGTACACAATATTTGCAGACCTGAGTCTGAATAAAAGGGAGCATCTCCCACCCCTTTACGTTAATTTAATAGGTTAGTCTAATTGAGCTCAAAGACAGACCCAAATTTTCATCATAATCAAAAACATAAACCTGATAAATACTCCTTTCTACTTATACAAGAAAATTCTACCTTAAAATTCAAAATTTGTTGTTTATACAAATTACTACTGTCCATTTTTATCAAACAAATTATAAAGATATTCAACACACACCAAAACATCTAAGATCGAACAACAATGCATAAGTTACCTGAAGGTTAATGCACTCGTGGCTCCAATGTACATCTTCCTTGCTGATCCCAACATTCCAGCTGGTTTATGTTTACGTCTTCGGATTTCTGGCCGCCTTTAAAATTTTTCTACACCACCATTCATCTAAAAGGTTTCAGGGCTTCTCAGGAACTCATCTAGGTATATCGAACTCTTGTTTTATGGATCTAATCACGTTTACGAATAACATTTGATCACTAACACTCCCGAAAAATAGCAATGAAATTCATAATCCTTTCACGCTCTACCAAAACTGCATACTTCTATTTATTTATTTATCGTTACTAATTTGGATAATTGGTACAGTAATACCCGCAAATATAACTAGACTTTATTACCTTTATCTATCTTCTCTAAGTGCACTAATGCATAATAACTTTTATCGTAGCACGTAATCACCATGTATTCTGCTTGACGTATCGAAAATGAAGATCAAAACTGCTTGAAGTATCGAATAAAATCAAAAATAAAAGAGAGCTAAACTCCTATCAGCACGGGTTTATATAATGGCTCGCTCGCAAGTCGAATTTGTCCCGCGACGGACGATTTTAAGAAATTCGCATTTTATTTTTCTTTCCGATGGCTCGGCACAATGATTCTTCTAAAATTTGCACTCGTCCGAGTTGAAATCTAAGAAATTTCCACACGCCTCGCATCACGTCCGAAAACAACTAATTAATTTTACCTATAAACTCATATGCTTCCACTTCTCATGTTTGCATCTTATTTCAACCTTTCTCGCTAATCTAGTCTGTTCATTCTATCTACAACCTGTGCTCTTGTTTTACATATTTCCCCTTATTTAACTACCAATACATTTCATCTCGCTTGTCTCTATACCACAAACTAGCTTTCTTACTTGCACTCATATAGCTTGAAGCTTATTGACTATCATATACATCGTTATCTTTGCAGGTATTCTGAGTTCTAATACGCTGAAGGCTCTTTCGTGACTTCCCCGCGTCTTTTATAATTTCTCAATAGTTTTAGTACTTGGAAAGATTAAATTAAATACAAGTTGAACATTTTAAGTCGGCTTCTTTTATAGAAAGCTTCCAGTGAATAATCTAAACCCCTTATTTTTAATGAAACGAATAAATTTTTATGCTCCACGGTTTTAATAATCTATTGAAATTCTATATTACTTCTTTCTACACGTTGATTATGATTATATACAAACCCTACATTCTAATTGAATGATTTAAATCTACACAGTAGGCCTTTAATTAAGCGTACTATTTTCCAAAGCTTCCTTATACACGGTGTTTAACATTATCTAAACAATATAAACCCTATGTTTAGAAGTAAATGACGAATTTATCCAATATGCCTTTAAATGAAGCGTATTAGTACCCAAAGCTTCCTTATACACGGTGATTAAAATTATTTGATGTCGTTTATTAATTTTCTATCCTGGTCTAAATTAGAGTAATATATATATATATATATATATATATATATATATATATATATATATATTATTGTGAACGCTAGGCTCTAACTAATAGAACCCCTCCGTTGGACCGTCTTAATTTCTGCGAGCTTCTCCAAGATACCATCGAGTTAATTCGTGCCCCTAACTTTGGGCGTCATTATTGCCGTGTAGGTGCTTCTGAAAAGTTTCTCTAAAATTTGTATTGTCACAAATAATTTACATCTACTCTGGAAATCAAGTCCTCCCACTTAGAGTTGCATTACATATCACCCTACAATAATACCTTTTGAAGATGCTTTCCAATTCGGGCGCCAAAACCTCCAGCTTTTTGCTCAGCTTCCTCAGGGATATTTGCCACTGCTGCTCACTTGCTTTCTGAAAATGATACCTTAATATTCAAAAAATATATAAAATTTGACTGCCAAAAGTACATCACGTTTTATTGGAACATAAATTGGCAATTTAGAAATTTTAGTCTTACATTTTTCATTCACCTTGGATGTTTAACAGATATTACCAATTCTTAAATAAAGTCATTTTAAATGAAATAATTTGTAAACTTATCAATTTACATAGATCATTAAATAAAAGTAACATGGGCTTATCCCTAAATTTTACTATAAACCCCAGGTCTATTACGAGCTCATAGCGAAAACCTTTCAGTACCTATGTGCTAATTACTGCACTGAAAAATGACCAAAAACCCCTTTACTTTGTACAAAAACCAATATTACACCTTCAGTTCGTAATACCAAATAGCACATAAATATGTTTTCATACAACCTCTTCTCAAAGTAAAATTGTCAATTAAAAATATCCTTATAATACAACAAAATCTACAAAAATCACAAAATTGTCATAATCACCAAAAAATTCACAATATTCAAAAGTTTTAAAAGGTTGAATTACCTGGATTACGCACCACCAGTTCGCTGCGTTAAAATCATCTCCGATGTGGTCATCCCTCTAGATTGTTTGTTCAAGAATTGCTCCAGGTGGCCTCTAACCATCAGAAACTACACGCCTCCACTCAGATTTCTCAGTTGCTAAAGCACAGTACTTTCATGCTCCCGTACATCAATATACTACACTTCTACCAGTGCACAACAAGCGCTTTCAACCATATGTATGTAGTAAAAAGGTTTACTTACTTTTCTACCAGCTTCGGTTATCAACTGTATTTTAGATGTTCATAATTGCAATATTACCGTAGCACCAACTTGTGCATTTTAATTATAATAAAAAGAATTTAAACTTACTTATACACATTTACTATTACACAAAGTTTGGTTAAAGATCAACAAGCAAAAGAAAAGAGAGCCCTAACTGCCTTGTCGTTTATATAACCTCCGAATTCCACCCCTGAATCGTTACACCTCATCCCCAAGCTCACTTTTTTCAATAAACTTCTCAATCATTCACAGATTTTACGAATTCCTCCACTCCACAACAACTAACAGTCGTCTCATTTTGCAAAACCGGCCATTATTATTGAGTATTTCTCCGTATACTTCACAACCGTCTTCAACCACCTTAAAAATTCGAAAATTCTACTTGCAAACAAGTATTTTAGTTCGAAACCCTCATTGAAAATATCTAACGGATGTCACTTTCTACGAAGTTGTCCGGCAACTAACTTCCACCCAAGCACCAAAACACGCATCTATTACACGCGCACATCTGATCGCCTCATTCTAACTTGCATTCAAACTATATTGTTCCTTGTCTTGTATGTTTCCCCAGTTTTCAACGTTTGTTACCGATTCTTGTGTATTCTTGTCTTACCTGTGTATTATGTTACTTTACCTTTATCCCCGCTTATTTACAAGTCATATCTCAACCAACCAGTCTACATTATTGTCTTTCTTGCTTTTATACATGCAGTCTAATCGTTCAACTCTGTCTGTAGCCTCTAGAATATTTTCATTACACTCTTTAACCAACATCTTATCCAAACATGTAGCATCTTCTTCGCACTTATTTACTTTTAAAAATCTTTTTGTCTACAGACGTTAGTAGTAAAACTATGCGACTATGGACCCAAAGTAGGTGAGTAGGTCAACTGGTCCCAAAGTCAATGTGACTATCGAACCAAAGTAGGTCAGTAGGTCAAACTGGTCCCAAAGTCAATGTTGCTACGCGTCCAATGTAAGTCAATCAACTAAAAACAACGTGATTATGGTCTTAAAATAGGTCAATCAAATCAAAAAGTGTAATACTTTGGTCCCAAAGTCTATGAGACTAAAGACTCAAAGTAGGTCAGCAGGTTAAACTGATCCCAAAGTCAATGTTACTATGGACCCAATGTAGGTCAATCGACTAAAAAACGTGATTATGAACCTAAAATAGGTCATTCAACTAAATGAATGTAATACCTTGGTCCCAAAGTTTATGCGGCTCTGGATTCAAAGTAGGTCACTAGGTTAAACTGGTCCCAAACTCAATATTACTATGGACCCAATGTAGGTCAATCGACTAAAGCACCCTGACTATGGGTCTAAAGTAGGTCATTCAACTAAAAGGTCCCAAAGTCAATGCGACTATGGACCCAATATAGGTCAATGGTCGAATAATAGCTGCGTTAATTTAGTCAAAGTAGATCAGTCGATTTGAAACTGCTGCTGGTACAAATACAGGAAATTGCCTAATAAAATCAAATCAAGAAGAGTGTGAAAAAATGTGAATGATAAAATTAAGGACATGTCAGGAAGTAAACTAAATTGAAAAAAGTTGTCGTGCCGGTTCTGAAACATAAAAATGACTTGAGAAGTTGTTGCACAGATTTTGTAAATAAAGTAAAGAATTTAGAGCATAGAGTGCAAAATATTTTACAGAATTTGGATGAATCCATGAGATAGAGTCAAAGTACTGTTCTATTAGAGCAATATTCCATATTTCAGGCGAAAATAAATTAAATCTTAAGATATGTTAAAATAATGTCAGGACTTTAGTACAAGGTAGTTTAGATGAACAAACCAAATTAAATATAGTTAGGTCAGTGTTAAAAGAGAGTGCAGAGGTATGGTTTAGTATAATAGGAAATGAATTGAGAAAATTTATAGATTTTAAACCTAAATTTTAAAACATTTCTGGGGCATGATCAACAATTATTGAGTAGGGGATTAATTTAATTATGGAAAAATATAACGTAAACTTATGTATAACAAAAGAGCTAAACGCTATGAAGAAATTTACTGTGGTGAAACAATTAGATCCTCCCGTGGAAGATAAACAGATTATTAAGTACTTGACAGAAGATTTTGAGGTGGAAGTCAGGCTATGTATAGCTTTGCAAAATATTGTAGGCAAAGACGTAGTTTTAAAAACTTGCAATGATACGATGAAATTGGTCATCTAAGAAGAACGGAGAATAGGCTTAGGAAACATCCGGTAAATTTTGTTAAATGTCAGAGAACTGCAAGGTCAGAACGTATAAAAAAATAAGAATTTTGATCTCATTAATTATAATAGGTCAAATTAGAACTAGAGTATCATACCAAGAAGGGGAGTGGAAAGGAATAATGAGACAAAGACTTTGAAAAATAAGAATATAGATAGAGAAAGTAGTAATAACAATAAAAATTTATAATGTGCTGGAGAGTATGAAGGTAATTCAGCATGAGTAAATAATCGTACATATGCAGAAATTATAATATAGGGCGAGACTGTCTTGATCGAGGCAGGATTTTCAATGGGAAGCAGACCAAACACATCCGTTAAAATTAATCAATATCAACATCAACGTGATTTTATAAAATTTGAATTAAAAAGGGGTGATAACTTAAATTTACTACCTTATTTTAATTTAAATGTGATACCCGTAAAGAAACGTAACTTAGTAGCACCGAACAATAGAGAGCGGACAAGTATAAATAGTATGGTGATTTTGAAATGTGAGTTAGGGGATATGAAGTTTGAGCATGAGTCTACGATTTTGTATCAAGATTATAAATGGATGCTATATTTGGGATGAATTTGATAGATAAGTTGAAGTTGAGAATAGACACAGAAAATAAGATAATTATATGTGAGGAAAAATATATTAAATGAGATTAAAAAATAAATAGTGGAGTAGCAAAAAATTATATTAATTAGAATCAGAAGCAGTAATGAGGTAGAAGTGAAGAACATTATTAGTGATTCCGGTGAAGTAAAAAATAAAGTGGAATTATTATTAAATAATATTCTGACTTAGAAGATGGAAAGTCAAGAACTGCTACAGGTTACAAACATAAGGTGGAAGTTATCAATACGGAAACTTCAAAAGTTAATCCTATTTCAGAAGAGGATGAAATAGAGATTGAGAAAAAGTTGAATGAGGATATCATCGAGAAATCAAATATGTATTGTGTGAATAATTTAGCTGTAGTAAGGAAAAGCGATGATAATATGAAATTATGTTTATATGCTAGAAGAATAAATCAGCGTAGTAATAAACGATATATTTGTCCAATGTCAATTGATAGTATTCTGGCGAGGTTAGGTAATAAGTGAATTGTTTCAAAACCTGACTTGAAAACTTATTTTTCTCGAAGAGATATACAGTATTTGCGGTAGATGGATGTATTTGACAATTCAAAGACCTTTTTGCTTTGTCTATAAGCATGGCAGCAATAGTTGAGACTATGCAGTGTAATTTGGGACAATGTGAAGAAGACTATCCAATCTGTGATTGACATTGTGAAATTTAGTTATAGCATTTAGCAGCATATTGTGAATATAGTGTATGATAAAAAATTTAATTTAAATTGAATCTGATGCCTGATGAGGCTTTTTTTTTAGTATGAGAGAATTCAGAAGCTGATGAAAAAATATACAGGAAGTTCTCAAGCAATAAAGGATAGGTTGAAGAAAGATTGATTTTTAAATTTGAGGAGGATGTAAAAAAAATTAATTTTGAATTACTAAAGAGAAATGCCATTACCAGTATGCTGTTATACGTGTGTATTATAGGCTTAATATAAAAAGCTGTGTACAGTAGTAATAAAAAAAATTTAGTTTATCAGTGTGAATATTGAACTATTACACTAAACGTGAACAGTGAGATCAATTTAAAATTTTGTGTTTTAATTTTGGAGAAAATACTGTCATTAAAGGTCATGAAAAGATCATATTACATTGTATGACAAAGATTTTACTTCATAAATGGGAGAGAATTCAAGAAAAAATAAATTTGTGAAACATCGATTTATATGAACGTTCGTGCAGTGTCATGAATAAACACTATTAGGTACCTTTAAAGCATACTCCTCTGTGATTAAAAAAGCTTTCATTCATACCAGATAGTTTATTAAAGTATCTTGTTTGTGTAAATGCTCTCAAAAGAGGTTCACCCATATTTTATAATAAAAGGTTCATGTTTTCTATAGTTTTAGTTCAAGTGCATATGAATACTATCAATTATAACGAGAAACTGGCAATAACAAATATTCTAAAAGGATTTCATTTGTAGTTAAATAACAAAAGGACATACTTCTAAAAAGAGTGTTTATTGATCCCATATTCTAAAATAGACTAGAATGTTGAAGCAAACTATAGGTAAACGACACACTTAAATGACCTAGATTTTGAATAGCCTGAAACGGTAATAAGAGGTACAGTGAAACAATCGCGAAACTTCTCGAAACCGCTGGATCCGCCTGGAACTATTACGTCAAAAGGAACTCGTTATTTAAAGTCAATGGAAACTTGCGTTTAGACCACTGTTACTTAAATCAGCGATGTGCGGGGTTACCTTTTGTAGCACAGCAGGTTTACGTGAATAAATTAGTATTCAAAAAGGTACAACAAATTTGACATTCAAAAGTAATTTAAAAATATATCGCTATATGTATTTTAATCAAATTAATGCTATCATAGGAGAGTTTAAAAATTGGAATGGACGTATATAATCTAAATGATTTATCATCAATGTAGTTGGTTAATTTGCATAAAAATTTTGACTTTTTAAAATGATCTAAAGGAAGACTCACCATGTCTCAGTAATCATGTTTTGGAAAAAGTCAAAGCTGGTAAATTAAACCCAAACAACAAGAAGACACTTAGAGCTAAAATTTAAATCAATTTGTTTAATTATTTTGAGTGATTTCTAAAGACTCATTTATTAGTTTTAGTCTCAGGATAAGGTTTGTGAGTAAATGTCGATTTAATTTAATTTAAAGAGTTTCTGGCAACCCTACTGCAAGCAATGCCCTGCCTTCATTTTTTCATAGTATTACTCATAATGTTCCATGTTAGCCAACGATTATCTGCTTTGAATTACATTTTACTACATTGTCAATTATCTATACTGTTTGTGTAGTTTGATGTCGTTCTATTACAACGTTAAACTGCTATTTGTTAAAATGATTATTTTCTTCATATCTGAAAGAGTTGTTTGTCAGAGTAATCGTTTGATTACAATTTGGCGTTACGTAAATGTGCTCGACAAGCTTTCTTATCTGTCAGCTCTACTAGAAGTTAGACGTTTTTGGCGTGCTGTTTTGTGGTATTCTTGTACGTCGTTTTTAACGGATCTGTGCAATCACCCTTGTTGGAAAAATAATATATATATACAGGGTGAGTTTTTAGTGTGGCAACGGTCGATAACTCCGTTATTATAAAAGCTACGTAAACCAAATTTGGAGGCATATTAGGCATGCCTAAAGTGCACATTTTAAAAATATTTGGAAGCATACAGGGTGTTTCATAATTCAGGGCATATTAAACTTATATTTTTAAATAGAACACCCTATATATTATTACATTTTTGAAAAGCCCATAAAAAGAGCTTTAATTTGATATAAAATTGTATCTGTCTATTCCTTTTAGTTTTTGAGATATTCAACTGTTTTTAGAAAAAATGACCCCAATTGGATACATTGCCACTGCACTAATACACAACTTATGTTAATTTTCAAGATGCATAAAATTTTACCATATACCATAGTATATTTGTAAATATCACTTTTTTGAAATTTCTTCCCAGTATACAGGGTGTGTGAGGTTTCGCAAAATGCAATTTTTAAAATTTTTTTTAAATGGCACTCTACCAATTTTATTGCTACAATGGATAGTTCATTAAGTGTCCTTTCAATTTTGTTAAGCATTCTCTATATCTAAATCCATTGCTTTCTGAGATATTTTTGATTTTCTTCAAATTTTATGAATGTTTTTAATTTACATAACTAAAAATAACTTACTATTGGAGAATATTATAAAACAATTAATACATTTTGATTAACAATCAACTACAGTTATCCAATAACAATTTTCACTAAAAATATAACAACCTACAATAATACGCTATCAACAGAATTCTGCCAGATCAACAATATGCATTTTATAGAAAATGTTTAAACAGGAAATCAGGCAGGCTTTGAAAAAAATAACTATTACATGTAAAGTGTCATTTAGGTTTATTAATTGTAGTGTGTTGTCATTTAACAGGATATCTCTCTTGGTATATTCTTGATGCAAGTAGGAAGTTTTTTAAACTTGCTCTCAATACCCAAATCATATTTATTTGTTCTTCTACTGTAAAATTCATTTTGAAAACTCCTTCAAAGATTACATTTAAAACAGAACTGATAATGTGTTATATGACAACACACTACAATTAATAAACCTAAATGACACTTTACATGTAATAGTTATTTTTTCAAAGCCTGCCTGATTTCCTGTTTAAACATTTTCTATAAAATGCATATTGTTGATCTGGCAGAATTCTGTTGATAGCGTATTATTGGAGGTTGTTATATTTTTAGTGAAAATTGTTATTGGATAACTGTAGTTGATTGTTAATCAAAATGTATTAATTGTTTTATAATATTCTCCAATAGTAAGTTATTTTTAGTTATGTAAATTAAAAACATTCATAAAATTTGAAGAAAATCAAAAATATCTCAGAAAGCAATGGATTTAGATATAGGGAATGCTTAACAAAATTGAAAGGACACTTAATGAACTATCCATTGTAGCAATAAAATTAGTAGGGTGCCATTTAAAAAAAATTTTAAAATTTGCATTTTGCGAAACCTCACACACCCTGTATACTGGGAAGAAATTTCAAAAAAGTGATATTTACAAATATACTATGGTATATGGTAAAATTTTATGCATCTTGAAAATTAACATAAGTTGTGTATTAGTGCAGTGGCAATGTATCCAATTGGGGTCATTTTTTCTAAAAACAGTTGAATATCTCAAAAACGAAAAGAAATAGACAGATACAATTTTATATCAAATTAAAGCTCTTTTTATGGGCTTTTCAAAAATGTAATAATATATAGGGTGTTCCATTTAAAAAAATATAAGTTTAATATGCCCTAGAATTATGAAACACCCTGTATGCTTCCAAATATTTTTAGAATGTGCACTTTAGGCATGCCTAATATGCTCCAAATTTGGTTTACGTAGCTTTTATAATAACGGAGTTATCGACCGTTGCCACACTAAAACTCACCCTGATATATATATATATATATATATATATATATATATATATATATTACTCATATTTAGACCAGGGTAGAAAATTAAATAATCACATCAAATAATTTTAATCACCGTGTATAAGGAATTTCATTAAATAATACGCGTTATTAAAACTATGAAGCATAAATAAACTCGGTTGTTTCAGTAAAAATAAGAAATTTAAATTATTTATAAGACGAAGCAGTAGTGAAAAGCTGTGCGTGTAATGTAATTATTCCTAAACAAAGAGAAATTACGTGCAAAGTTTATATTAATTAACCCTATTTTAAGTAACCGGTAGTAAAACAAAGTGTACGTATAATAATTAATATTTAAGTTGTATTCGCTAAAATGAAAAGGATAGAAATCAATTTTAATTGGAGTTAATTAAACCGTTAATAACATATAATACCTATAGAAACTTGTAAAAACCCAAGATTAAAATACCACGGAATAAAGCTCTGAGAATTAATATTATTTTGAACACCTGCGTAGTTTAAATGTCACATTCGGCGTAAAGTTTGCAGATAATTAATGTTTCAAAGAATCTTGGGAAAACGTCGCATAATAGTTACGAGAATTGCTAAAGCTGGGTTATTTCACACTCCATGTGGACTAAAATAATCGATAATAAAGAATATCAATTTGCACCAATACGAACAGGTTAGAGAAGGAAAGAGAAAATGCGTCAAGCAAAGACACATATTGTAAAAGGCGGGATTTAAACAACGTCACGAGGGTCACAATTGGTTGAAAATAGGATGCAAATATCAGAGGTAGAACAACAATTTCTGTACAAAATTAATTAGTTTTTCTCGGACATGCTTGCGTGCCGTGTGGGAATTTTCTGAGATTTAAATGGGGCGAGTGAAAATTCGTAAAAATCGACGCGCGAGCGACAGACTGGGAACATGGCATGAGAAATTCTTTAGAATTACCCGTTTTGGGGAACAGACCGATAAACAGGCTTTTTGCTATATATATACCGAGATGAAGATAAACAAGCCCTCTTAGACTTTTGACGATTCGATGCGTTAAAAGCTCGTACATACGCGACTTGATTGAAGATGTTAAACCGTGCAGTTTAGTTTGATTAAATAATTTAAAGTTTGCTAGTATATTTTAGTGATTCAAAATAGCTTGTTATTTACGTGCTAACATGAATGTACTTCAGTGCACTTAGATACAAGGTAATAAAATTTAGTTTCACTGTACCAATTAGCAAAATTTACAACGACGAAGGTATACACAAAAGTAGGCAGTTTTGGCGTATATTAGTGACAGAAGCATGAATTTCTTTGCTATTTTTCGGAGGTGTTAATAATTAAATGGTTCAAATACGTGTCTGGATCCATGAAACAAGGGTCAGATAAACACAGATGAGTTCCGGAAAGGCCCAGAAACGACTTTGAATGGATGGTGATGGAGAAAATTTTAAAAGCGTAGAGAATCAGAAGCCGTAAATATAATCCTGTTGAATGGTGTGATTAACTAAAGAAACGATAATTCGAAGCTACGAGGACAGTAACCTTCAGGTAAATTATACTATTTTGTTTGACATTTTTGTGTGTATTGAATGACTTTATAATTGATTTACTTTAAATGGACATTAGTGAAATTGTTCTAACCATAAAAGTTTAATTTTAAGATGAAATTTGCTTGTTTAAGTTAAAAGGGGTATTTTGTTTTGATGTTCGGGAATATGATGAAAATTTGGGTATGTCTTTGAGCTCAATTAGACGAACCTGGTTAATTAACGTAAAGGGTGGTAGATGCTCCCTTTATACTCAGACTCCGGTCTGCTTATATTGTTATATTAATTAGTAGGCATCCAACAAGGACTTTAATTTTGGATGCACAGTAAAATGATAATAAAATTAATCTTGAAATTCTTTTTAAAACTGAAATTTATGCTGAGTGTTAATTTTGAAATTTTAATGTATTCTGAATATTGATGTAAATAGAGTTAACGTTGATGTTTTGGTAGGAATGTGTTGTTTTTTTATGAATGAGGAGGTTTATAACATTAGGTGAGCAGCCGAGGCGAAAAGCGTAGTTCACGGATTTTAAAGGTATCACAGCATTCTTGACGCCCAAACTGTGGGGCTCGAATGTTTTTTTGAAAGGGCCAGTACCTGCAGATATGAGAAGATTCACAGCATTTTGGCGACCCAAAAGTGAGGCTCGAGTTCCAAATAAAATTTTTGTGATTTTATTCCAGGAAACTGGCGATCTGAGAGAGAGAGTTTCTGTGTGTGTATAAATTTAAGAGTATTTTAGAGTGTGTGTGAGTGATTAGAACGTATGCAGAGAAAAGAGTGGTTAAGGAGTCAAGGAGTGGAAATTGGAAGTGACGATAGTGCATTGTGTGAGAAAATTTCGAAAATGGAAGAAGCTGGAGGCAGTAGAGATCAGTCGAGGACGGAATCAGGAGAAACAGGAAATGAGTTAATGATGAGAATGTTAGAGGAAATGCGATTAGCTAGGGAAGAATCGAATAGAGCGATGGAGGAGTCTAACAGAAAATTAGAACTGCTAAGCGATGAATCTAATAGAGCTAGGGAGGAGTCCAACCAAAAATTAGAGCAGATAAGCGGGAAAATTGAGCAGTCGACTAAAGAATTTACAGGTTAAAAATAGTCTTACCATAAAGATGGGGGAAGTTGAAAATAGGGTTGAAAAAAATGAGCGTGATATTACAGGTCTTCGACAGGAAATGGGACATTTAAGGTCTGAAGTACGCATTTTTTGTGAAGAAGAGATTAATGTAAAAATGACGGAAGTAACGGACTCATGTAGGGATCAGTTAGGCAGGGTAGAACGCGAAGTTAGTAGTATCAAATACAACATGTCAAATTTAACGGGGGATGGTCCCAGATTTTCTACAGGTGGAGTATCATTGGACCAACACATGAAGTTTTATGGCGATAACAGGGTAAATCCACAAATTTTTATTAATAGCGTAAGAAATCTAGTGGGAAATTTATTTGACGAACAGACTAAACTAAATACGATAAAGGCTTTATTAAAGGACAATGCGGAAGCATGGTACAATTTAGTAGGACAGGACATAGACACGTATCAGGACTTTGAAAACAAATTTTTACAACATTACTGGAGTGATCACAAACAGGATCAGATTAGGGACGACTTGATTACAGGAAAATTTAAGGGAGAGTTTGCAGGTTCTAGGGAGCAATATGCCATCCGCAAGTACAGTGTGGCCAAACAACTGAATCCACCATTGACGGACAGACAGATTATCAAGTACCTATCACGACATTTTGAACTGGAAATTAGACAACACGTGGCCTTACAAAACATCACAGAACGGGAGACATTTTAGAGTATTTGCAGAGATATGACGATGTATGTGTAGGACGGACAAGAGAGATACGAGAACGAAACGTTAACACAGTTAGGTTTGACAACAGGACACCGAATTATCCGAGACGGCCTGACTACAACAGAAATTTTCGACCGAATTGGGAACGACGAGGACAGGAATACAGGAGCAATAGTGCGACTAGGGGACCGACGCCAAGACCTAGTTACACGAGACAGAACAGTTTACCGGAAGTAAACAGGACTGTGACCAGCACGCCGAATAGAGACAGGGACACGGATATTAACACGAGGAGGACGTACGCACAGGTTGTAGAAGGACAACCAGCACCAAGCACGGAAAACAGGATGGGACAGGATTTTTAGAACGTGACAGACCACTAGATTTCTGTGTAAATGTATACGAACATCCACGTGAATTTTTCAAAATTGAGGAGGAAGTAGAGCCAGAAACTGAGGAAAAATTATGTTTGCCAATTATTAATTTAGAAATTTTGAGAATAATGTAGAAGTATTACTTGATACAGGGGCAGAGGCGAGTTTAATATCGGAGGAATTCGTCAGCAAAATTAGGGATAAGGTTTGTGATAGAATTATGCCTATAAAGCGTAGCCATTTAGTAGCTCCAAATAAAAGAAGTTTGCTGTAGTAAATAGTGTTGTGGTGCTTAGGATAGATATAGGAGGTTTAAGCTGTGAACAGGAGTTTGTAATTGTACCTGGACTGAAGTTTCAGAGCATTTTAGGTGTTGACTGTATGATGAAGTTAGGGGTTTTGATAGATATGGAAAGGAAGGTAGTAAGGATTAAGGATAGGGTAGTGCCATGGAAGGGCAGTTATGAAGTCACAGAGGATGACACGGGGTTTAGTATTAATGTAGTAGAGGTAGAGGATGATGAAGTTAAACAGATCAACACAATAAGATGTCCAGAGGATAGGAGAGTAGAGGTTCAAGCTTTAGTACAAAAACATGCAGAAGTAGTGGGGATGGAAGCAGCATATCAGGAGCAGGTGAAGGCAGAATTATTTTTGATGAGGTTAAGTGGCAAGTTTGTTTTTAATAAAGTAGATTTAAGGAATTCATTCTGGCGGATTCCATTACATAAGAATTCTAGAAGGTACATAGGATTTTCCATAGAGGGAAAAATCGATAATTTTAAAGTAGTATCGTTTGGTTTGTCGGCAGAAAAGGAAATAAGAATAAATGAGAAACAGACAAGTGTAGGGACTGAAGAAGAAGTAATATTTAAGAGTCAGGATAATAGGGATGATAAGTTTATTGTATGTGAGATAATAGGGAGGTTAAGTATAGATATAGAAGAGGGAGAGATAGGGATGAAGAGTATTAGGATAGTTAGAAGAAAGACTTGGAGGGTCAAGAAGAAAGTTAGATTTAAGTAGGATAGGAATAGAAATAGGATAGGGATAGAAGTAGGTGTTGATAGAAAATAAAGCTAGGTATAGGATAAATATGGGAGATAATTAGAAATAGGTTTAGGATGAGAATAAAGAGTAAATGTAGGAAGAAAATAAGATAGGTTAAGTATAGATATTTCTTATAAGATTAGTGGCGAGTTAGGAATAAAGTTAGGAATAGGATAGGTATATAGGATTAGGTAGGGGGAAGTAAAGTATAGTGAAGATTAGTTAAAAGTTAGGAATAGGATAGGTATATAGGATGTATATAGGATTAGACGGATAAGTAGGATGAAGTTAGGGATAATTTCAGTTTATAGAATTAAGTGAGAGTTAGGAATAGGATAGGGATATAGGATAGGTGTAAATATTTTTTTGGATTGGAGACAAAGTAGGTAAGTTAGATAGATAAGGGTAGAGAGAGATAGGCAGTTTTTTGTAATTTTTTGTCTAAATGTTTTATATTTGAATTCAAATAAGTGGGATTATTTGTATTCAAATAGGGGGAAAATACTCATATTTAGACCAGGGTAGAAAATTAAATAATCACATCAAATAATTTTAATCACCGTGTATAAGGAATTTCATTAAATAATACGCGTTATTAAAACCATGAAGCATAAATAAACTCGGTTGTTTCAGTAAAATAAGAAATTTAAATTATTTATAAGACGAAGCAGTAGTGAAAAGCTCTGCGTGTAATGTAATTATTCCTAAACAAAGAGAAATTACGTGCAAAGTTTATATTAATTAACCCTATTTTAAGTAACCGGTAGTAAAACAAAGTGTACGTATAATAATTAATATTTAAGTTGTATTCGCTAAAAATGAAAAGGATAGAAATCAATTTTAATTGGAGTTAATTAAACCGTTAATAACATATAATACCTATAGAAACTTGTAAAAACCCAAGATTAAAATACCACGGAATAAAGCTCTGAGAATTAATATTATTTTGAACACCTGCGTAGTTTAAATGTCACATTCGGCGTAAAGTTTGCAGATAATTAATGTTTCAAAGAATCTTGGGAAAACGTCGCATAATAGTTACGAGAATTGCTAAAGCTGGGTTATTTCACACTCCATGTGGACTAAAATAATCGATAATAAAGAATATCAATTTGCACCAATACGAACAGGTTAGAGAAGGAAAGAGAAAATGCGTCAAGCAAAGACACATATTGTAAAGGCGGGATTTAAACAACGTCACGAGGGTCACAATTGGTTGAAAATAGGATGCAAATATCAGAGGTAGAACAACAATTTCTGTACAAAATTAATTAGTTTTTCTCGGACATGCTTGCGTGCCGTGTGGAAATTTTCTGAGATTTAAATGGGGCGAGTGAAAATTCGTAAAATCGACGCGCGAGCGACAGACTGGGAACATGGCATGAGAAATTCTTTAGAATTACCCGTTTTGGGGAACAGACCGATAGACAGGTTTTTTGCTATATATACCGAGATGAAGATAAACAAGCCCTCTTAGACTTTTGACGATTCGATGCGTTAAAAGCTCGTACATACGCGACTTGATTGAAGATGTTAAACCGTGCAGTTTAGTTTGATTAAATAATTTAAAGTTTGCTAGTATATTTTAGTGATTCAAAATAGCTTGTTATTTACGTGCTAACATGAATGTACTTCAGTGCACTTAGATACAAGGTAATAAAATTTAGTTTCACTGTACCAATTAGCAAAATTTACAACGACGAAGGTATACACAAAAGTAGGCAGTTTTGGCGTATATTAGTGACAGAAGCATGAATTTCTTTGCTATTTTTCGGGGGTGTTAATAATTAAATGGTTCAAATACGTGTCTGGATCCATGAAACAAGGGTCAGATAAACACAGATGAGTTCCGGAAAGGCCCAGAAACGACTTTGAATGGATGGTGATGGAGAAAATTTTAAAAGCGTAGAGAATCAGAAGCCGTAAATATAATCCTGTTGAATGGTGTGATTAACTAAAGAAACGATACTTCGAAGCTACGAGGACAGTAACCTTCAGGTAAATTGTACTATTTTGTTTGACATTTTTGTGTGTATTGAATGACTTTATAATTGATTTACTTTAAATGGACATTAGTGAAATTGTTCTAACCATAAAAGTTTAATTTTAAGATGAAATTTGCTTGTTTAAGTTAAAAGGGTATTTTGTTTTGATGTTCGGGAATATGATGAAAATTTGGGTATGTCTTTGAGCTCAATTAGACGAACCTGGTTAATTAACGTAAAGGGTGGTAGATGCTCCTTTTATACTCAGACTCCGGTCTGCTTATATTGTTATATTAATTAGTAGGCATCCAACAAGGACTTTAATTTTGGATGCACAGTAAAATGATAATAAAATTAATCTTGAAATTCTTTTAAAACTGAAATTTATGCTGAGTTTTAATTTTGAAATTTTAATGTATTCTGAATATTGATGTAAATAGAGTTAACGTTGATGTTTTGGTAGGAATGTGTTTTTTTAATGAATGAGGAGGTTTATAACATTAGGTGAGCAGCCGAGGCGAAAAGCGTAGTTCACGGATTTTAAAGGTATCACAGCATTCTTGACGCCCAAACTGTGGGGCTCGAATGTTTTTTTTTGAAAGGGCCAGTACCTGCAGATATGAGAAGATTCACAGCAATATATATATATATATATATATATATATATATATATATATATTTGAATAGGTAGTTAATCACTTCTCGAAGGATTTGATTATCTATTTATAATATTTCTGCAGGAAACTAATTTTAAAATATTTCCAGCCTCACATCTATTCATTTCTGTGATAATTTGTATACCTTTCTCTGGCGTAAGTAATTATCCTAAGTAACCCTAAGTTTCTAATTGTTACCTAAATTTTCGCGTCCTTTTTTGTTTCAAGGTTTTTTTCATTCTTAGGGTTCGTTTTTAATCCTGGAAGTTCCTTTTTTCCTTATAATTGCTCTTACGAGAAAATGATATAAATTAGAGGACTTCCAAAGGAAACTGATATAAATATTAGTTATAAGGAAGGTTTGACCAAGAAGCTATTAATGAACGATAGTACTATGTTTAAGATTTCTTTATTGGATACTGAAGTTTGAACTGACATAGAAAGTGTGTTGTAAGGACTTAATTGGTTTACATATTAATTATAAGTAAAGTTTAATTATAGAGTTTTTAATGAGTGTTAATCGTGTGTTTAAGATTTGTTTAGAACGAGTGAGAGAAAGAAATATTATAGACTTTATTTTAGTATATAAGATACGCGTTGTGAGAAAGTTATTTCCCATTATCGTTTTGGTATTTAAAATGGCGTAGAAGAAAGTTGCTGTGAATGCAATATTTTGTGTTTAAAAGATTGACTGTTAGAGAATTAATTTTGTATAGACGATCAGAGGGGTTTCATTATATATATATATATATATATATATATATATATATATATATATATATTGCTGTGACACCGATGCCTATAAGTTGAGGGTTGAAAAAAGCAGTGACGTGGATATAGCCGAATTGTATTAATCAGGATTCAATAGAATATATTAAATTTCTATCTTACCGTGTCCTTTTCCTTGCCTGGTTAGCTCAGTGGAAAATATGTTGTGGATTTTATCAAAAAAAGGAAAACGCAGAAAAATCAAGAAACCTCTATGAGCAATCGTCTATGAATTCAAAAATATTTTTCTTCTATACACATCATTTAAAGGATTCCTTGTGTACACAAATACAAATAATGTTTACAAAAACGATTTACAGCTTAAGCTTAGATAAAAGTTTATCTAATGGCTACTAGCTTATTAAAATAATCTTCACCAAATCTTTACTAATAGTTACAGAACCTAAACACCTCATATGTGAGACAAAAATTCTCTTTAAAATTCTCGGGATAATATACCATTCCTTAAAATTATATCTTAACCCGTAACTGCTGTTTTCCGCTCAACTTGTCTATTGCACGATTTTAAATTTAAATAACACGGTTAATTCTCTAGTGGCGTATTCATCCGTCAGTGTATTTACCTACATTTTGAATGTCAGTCGACTGATATACGCGCAGTTGTGATGTGTTATTTGTCAAAATATTCATTAATTTCGTTTCCTACCGGTCAATTTGACCGGATGCAGTAAGTACGTTATACATTTTTATTTTGTTATTATTATATTTTATTTTGTTATTTTATTTTAGGTTGTTTTATTATGGAATCACTCCCCAGTACATCTAAACGAGTAAAGATAACCGGCAAAGACTACGTAGAGACAGTTATGAAATGGTTTGAAGAGGTTAACGACGACACCCTACCGGATAATGACGAATTAGAAGTGACAAAATTTGACTGGGAATGTGTTATAGAAAGTGAGCATGACTCCGATTCGATTGAAGATGACAGTGAAAGTGATAACAAAGACATTAGAAATGAAAATAAAAATAAGCATAGCGACGAAGCCAGCGGAACTAGTAATGAAGATGTAAGTGTAGCCACAAAAAACAATATTATGGAAAAAATTAATAATCTTGGGCTCCTGAACTAAGTAAGCCGAAAGGGAAGACACAAAAACGCAACATAATATCTCAGCGGCCTGGTTTACGAAAACCTGCGGGACTAGAAAGTATAACTTCAGAACAAATGTGGAATTTACATACACACACACACACGCGCTCGCGCGCACAAACACACACACACATAGATAACGTGGTCTACTCACAGCCCTGCCAGTAATCAGGATATTGTTTTTATGGGTGATACAGATTTTTCAATAATTTGAAGCCGAATATTACAGACAAATATAGAACACATACCATGTATTAAATAAATTGCAAAAATTTTAGTGACCTATATTGGAAGTACAAAATAATATAAAAACACGCGATATTACTAACACAAATGTCCTATATAAGCGAACAACAAGTGTACTGCGCTTTTTAATCATGCTATAAGCAAACAACGTAATTTAAAATTTGACAAGATAAACATTTTAGGTATAGAAATACATGACACAAAAAGTAAAATTTTAGAATTAATATAAACACAAAGACATAGAAACGCCATAAATTCAAAAACAGATAAAAATGGTTTTATAAACATTTTTTCATAATATTGTACAAAACTAAAATTTAAAAACATTCTAAGTAAGTACAAACAATCTAATTTGTTTTATATAATTTTACGCTTAAATCTATTTTACTATTCCTATTGATTACCCTGTTTTAAATTCTCCTAATCGGTTAATAAAAATATCATATGGCTTTTTAGATTATATTAATTCGTTCATTATACTTTCACATTTGAAATACATAATTAATTGTTAGTGGATACTATCAAACAATTTTAATAGGTGTTGTGATGTAATTTTAGAAATAAAACTTTTTCAATAATTCCTATTTAACTGTAATAACAATAATTTTAAATACAATTATGTATATATGTATTTACAAAAATTAAATACTTCTAAATGCAACATCAATTCTATATTTCTTAGATATTTTGATAACGGTCAAACTAAATCGAAGCGCATCAATCGATGTTGATATATTTGAACTAATTTGTTAAATTTTGACCAATACCGAACAAATAAATGTAAGATATATAAGTATATATATACATATATATATATATATATATACATATATATATATATATATATATATATATATATACATATATATTGACGTGATAATGAAGTTACAGTGGTCATTGAAAACAGAGTTCTATACATAAAACCCATCCAAAGGGAAGGAAACGCAAACAAATTGATATTTTCAAATTAATTGCATTTTCATTAACTTGTATAAATATAAGAGTATTTCATTATCATTAAAACACAAAAGCCATTATTTAATTTATTTATTATTTATTATTATTATTTAATTATTTAATTTTATAAAAACCTTAAGACCCTGTATAACTAAAGTCTTATATACCTAATAAAGATGAGTATTATTCTAAGAGATAAATACAAACCCGTTTAATACATTCGCGTAAAAACCATATTAATCTTATTGCATTTGCAAATGATATAGGAAGCAACTGCAAGTTAAACGATTTATTTAATTAGTTTTCTGTGCGTAAAAATGCAATTGAATACGTTTCGACCGCCATAAAACGAATCTAATTGCATGTATAAAGCCATTAAATTCATTCGCGTTAATAAAAAGCATTATTTCCGTGTGTAATTTTCATTTTGCACCAACTTTGTGTTTGGGTTAGGGCGATGTTAGCTTGCGTTCAATTTCCCTTCTGGAATTGCCTTCAACCACCAGCAAGATGTCGTCGACAACACTTCGTCAACGGTGTCCAGTTTTTCTAGGAGTTCAACCTTTGTTGATGTGTTTGGTATTGCTCTCCGTGCCTTGTAGGGTTACGTACATGCCCTTGCAGTAGCTCCTAAAGGAATGGTACATTTGTGATGGACAGTTTAGTTCGTAAGTCCGGTATAAAGCGAAGGCCACCAAAGGCTTGATGGTTTGTATTGCTTTGTTGATGGCGTCCTCGGTCGATTTGTTTTCTGTGAAGCCGTATTGTCTTGGGTGTACACCTGTGGTTTGTCTGTGGTTCTGCATTCGTTTAGGTAGTAGTTCTTCGTACGTTTTTCCAAGGGTGTTTAAAAGGCATATGGGTCGGTTAGAACCTGGTTGTTTGGGGTCTTCACCTTTTCCTTTGGGGATAATCACGACATTCGCCTGTTTCCAGATGTTCGGAAAAACCGCTTGTCGTATGCATTCGTTGTACCGTGCTGTTAGCGTAGGTATTAATTTATCTTGCTGCTATGTTGCTATGCTAATCTCCGCAAGAATTTCATCCGGTCCGGATGCTTTCCTGGTCTTTGATTGGCATAGTGCATATCTCACTTCGTTTTCTGTGAAAGTATTTAAGTTCTCATCTTGTCTGTTCCATGGTCGGTTACCTACGTTGTTTCTGTCAATTACTCCTTTTCGTCTGAGTCGTTGTTTGACAGTGTTGTCTTGACAAAAGTGTTTGTAGTAGTGGTGTCGCAGCCCCAGGTTTTTGTGTATGTACTGTCTTGTTTTATTAATGTCGAAAAGTCATCTGTGGTTTAATTTTACCCTGAGTGATTTTATAGGATATCCCCAGGCGTCGGTTTGTAAGAGTCTTTTCACGAATAATTCCCATGACCTCCTCTTCGTGTTAGTCAGTTTCTTTTGAGATATATATATATATATATATATATATATATTTTAATTGTCGGTAATTTGTTATTTGATATTCTCTCTCGGGCGGTGTTAGGGAGTTTTGGTAGTTTTTTCACGCTTGCTGTGTAACCTTTATTAACGTGAGCGTAAGATTGAAATTCCGCCAAGTCAAATTGCAAGGGATCTCTTGTTACAGGTTTAAGGATAGTATGCCAGGACAGATTTTTGCAAGTCCGTTTAAGCAATCCTTTTACGATGATTTCTTTACTCATGTCGGTGTAGTACTGAAGCTAGACTAAGCGATTCATCAATTTGTAGTTGCACTTTTGGGTAAGTTCGAGTTTCGGCTTATAATAACTATTTCTAGCATCTTCTGTTGATGCACTATAAATCGATGAAAGTGCAAGGAGAAGTTCTTGATCGTTGGTTGGAGATGTGGTATTCAAATTCATAAACAACTGTACAAATGCTCTCACATTAGATACAAGCTTATCAAGTTTTTTGTCTACATTCAGTTTAGTTGCTGCGTCTCATTTTTGAACATTACATGTGATTTTCCAATGCTCCACCCGAAGGTACTACACTGGCCAGGAAGCGAGTTTTTGTTACCTGGAAAATTTTGAATTTTGCCGAACCCTTGCTGTTCCAAGCAAGGTAGGGATCTTTAACGTGCGTGACAACACTCACACACGGGACCTCCATTTTACCTCTCATCCGAACGAGGGTGTATTTTTGTGAAAAATGCTCGCCTAACATTTTTCAAGCGGACCGTGTCGGGATTCGAACCCGGGACCTTGGGCGTAGTAGTCACACACATACCACTACGCCACGGAGCCGCCCTCATTTTTGAACAGCAGGACTAAGCTGTGTGATACGTTGATTTCTTGCATTGTAAACTACAGTCTTGCGCACAATATCTTCCTTACTTTTTAGACAGTGGGTAAATGCTCGGTTTACGAGATTAAAAACAAATTTTTTAGAAACACAATCGCTATCATCTTTCGTTTACGATATATTGACTAGGAGTTTCTCCTGCATGTCGTACCCTCACCGTTTGCAATTATTACAAAGCCGCGTCCAGGGGTCCTCGTTGACTAAATTGCAATCCCTTACGTTCAGAACGTCCAAAGCGATCCATAGACATTTTAAAACTAAGCAATAGTATTATTATGCTTATTCTATTATACCCTCTTTTAATTCTTCTATTATTGACACCATTTCGTTTGTTTTCCTCGCTTATATTTCCAGCCTGGTTGGATGCGTGCAACAATTTTAACCGGTCGATTAATTCGTGAATATTGTTCCAATATACGTACACAACAGAACTGGCAGTTGGTTTTTTCTAAAACCGTTTATGTAAACCCAAACCTTTACCCGTGAGCACGCTTTTAGGCGTTCTTCGAAGATCTGGGGAATTTTTTAGCATATATTTATCAAATTTCTTGTTATTTGTAGAGAATCCTGTTAAATCTTGTAACGTACATGAAATAAACTTTCATCTAATAATCGATACTGATCCGATCATGTCCAAGTATTCTAGTAAATTTTTTTGTGGACTGAAATCGCCGTCTTTGTTGTTGATCTTTTTAAAAGTTAGCAGATTGTATATACCTCTAGTGCCAGTATATTACCCTATTGTTTAAGGTTATATATCAATTCCCAACACACTTTATTCAAACTCCATGTATCGGTTTGAGAATTATACTTTACTCCATAAACAGACTTGTCTATATTTTTGTCTTGATCTCGGGTCAGCACATCTGCATAATAAAGATGTTTAAGGCCCTCCAGAATAGGTTGTTTAATTTTCTTAAAAGTTACGTCCGTGTCTTCGACTTTAACATTTCTCTACAAGTGGTATTTTGTTCGTAGTACCTTGTAAATGGGATGCGGTGGCTTGCACAGGGTCGATTAGTTTTTGTGTGCCTCCTTGAATTTTTGCTGAGATGTGGTGTACCTCTTTTTGTACTCCACAAACTGTTTTCGTACAGAATCCTGCATTAGCTGGAGGATTTAAAAACATACAAACAATATAGATTATTTAATTGTGAATAAATCGATTAACAATTTCCGTGATCGGATTATATTCAAACATAGTCGCATATAATTAAAGCATAAGCCTTCATCGACGGTTCAAAACTCTTTGAAGCTTCCAATTTCATTCTTACGTCTACTGTTGCATCCTTGAGACTTTCAAGCTGGTGACGACAATCAATCACAAACACAGGCGATCCTTTAAACTTACCGTAGTGCAATAAACAATTATTAGATGTCTTGTCCGGGTAGTATTTTTCCATAAAAATTGCATAAGACAAGTACGCCGGTAAATATTCGTTGTGTTTAAAATCAAGGTTCATGCGACCTTGAAAAAAAGTTTGAGAGTTTAGATACACTTTCACATTGGTCACATAGGCATGTGTAAAGCTAGTAGCATTTTCCTCTTTATTATCATATTTTCTACTTTGCAACGCCAGTAATATCTACCGAACCTTTTCTGTTTCGCTCGATATTTTAATTCTCCACACTCGCTACTTAGATTGCATTAGTGACGGGAGTTCATGTAGTTCCCATTTTCTGAATGCTACCATTATAGATGATTGATTTTGTATTTCCGATGGCAGAAAAGCCTAGGCAGAACCGCTTGATGTTATATGCGAAGCCTCCCATATAATGCGAGTTATGTATCCCCCAATTATCTATATCTATTGAATATATTGAATCTAATAGGAATTATTAGAAATTGTTAAATAAAGTATAAGTTCATTGCAACAATGTAATACAAGGATAACCCAGAGAGGTTATCGACAGTTCATGAGAACGGACATGCAACTTTGCATCCGAGAGGGCAGTGATACTGCAGGTGGCAGCTCACAGGCGGTTAACATACCGCAATTACTTACAAATAAAATTGTTACATTGTAATAAAGTGTACAATTAAGAGAAAAGCAGACATGAGATCTGCAAGTTCCCACAGCCGTGTGAGGGGCAGGTTATTATAAAAAGCCCGGGAGCTCAAGGCCCGTAAGTCAGTCTTCGACCTCCATACTTCGTTGTTCAAGCTACTAAATTAAGGCAATCAGTCTGAGTATTACAGCTTTTGCATTGTTGTCTACCTAGACTACTCGCCTTAGTACAATTATTATTTTTTTGATTAAAGTTATTATTATACAAGTTATTCAAAATTCCATTGTAATTTCTGTTTCAAGTTAAAATAAATTTGTTAAGTCTTCGGAATTGTTTTTAAAAACACCGCTCCAAAGGCCCAAACCTTAACAGGCGCAGAGTAACGAATGTCAAAAGGGCACTAAAAATCCAAAAATCGGAAAATTGGTGACCAAGAATTTCAATTCGCAATTTTGACAGAACCCAAACCAGGTTGGAGGAAAAACAAAAATAGTCTAAATCCAGCAACAAACCAACGTGGACGAGATACAGCATCGATCGAGCCCACAAAAAAACAGATGAAGAAATTAATGTAAGTTCATTTCCATTTATACCAATTGATTTCACAAACTATAATTGATATATGCTAGTTTTATTATGTTATTATTTGATTACCATTTATTATATTATGAATGTTATTCTATGCCAATATTTTTTTTTGAAAATAGTTACAAAGAGAATTATTTTCAAACATTTTATGAGACGAATGTTTAAAGAGACTTGATTATTTAAAAGAGATTTTCTTGATGTTTAAGAGATTCTTATCACAATTATTAGAACAAACTCAAAAATAAACCAAAAATAACGGACGCACATCCATTAATACCGAAATACGAAAAATTAACTACCGAGATACAAAACGCACGTTTAACCCGGTAAACTAAAAAGACAGAACGCAAATTAATTCTAAAGCCAAAGGTAATTCTTCAAACAAGCACTTACGGAACGATTATTTAAAATATTGACCTTTATAAATTACAGCAAAACACTCTGCAGTAACTGAAACTACGGTAACTTAAAACCACCGTAACCTAAAACGCCATCCGCAGATAAGCAACGTCCGCGAACGCAACATCATTATTACCTCAGAGAAATCGCTTTCAGAACCTTTGCATAGTATAAAGCAACACAATTAATCCATCACGGAATAATAAAAGCGCATGAAATTACACCCAGCATTTAATGAAAACTATCTATAAATAAATTGCAGCACAAACACGGAATAAAAGCTAAACGTTTTTAATTAAAACTACTCTTCATCGCATTATCCCAGTACAAATACTGAGTAAAGCTAAACGGTCATCGTAAAAAGCTTTAATTAAAACGCTCATAATTGCAACTTGAAAACCAACAATACGGAGAGATTTAATTACAAGTCGTGTATCACGGAGATATCTAAAAATAAATAGACGTAACATTTATGCAAAGCAATTAGCGAGTAAAAGAAGCGAATTATTTAATTTCTATAAACTGAAACTAACACCGTTGAGTAAAAATATTAATTGCTTAACAGGTATAGTGTATGCTATTCAGCACGTACGCAAGTAAGTAATTAACCTGCAAGCTAAATTTAGAATACATGACCGACAAACTATACGTTTATGCAACTCAACTAAAACCGATATAATTACAAATTAACAGAACTAAACTAACACAAAGCTAAGTAAATATCGCGAGAACAAATCTATTCACTCCAGATTGTTGAGAAAGCAGAAAGTCAAGACAAATTAAAAGCCGCGAGATAGAAACAGGCAAATTCAAGGCTACGGTAATTAAATAAACATTATCGAGTATAAATTTCACAAATTCACTACCGCACTGTGTAACTAAGTACAAATAACAGCAATTACAATTTTAAAAATAACTCGACGCAGTCTAAACTGAAAATTAACCAATCCAAACCAAAATTAATGCTACAAATAGCAAAATTAATTTCAATTTTTAGAAAAATTGGAATTTACCCAACCTAAATAAAACATTAAAAATCCAAACCAAAAATAACGTTTCAAATAGCAGAATCAACCCCAATTTTTACAACATTCGAAATTATCCAATCTAAACGGAAAATTCATAAAACCAAAGCAAAATTAACGCTACAAATAGCAAAACCAACCTCAATTTTTACAAAATTTGAAACTACTCAATCTAAACGGAAAATTAATACATCCAAAACATAATTAACGTCACAAATAGTAAAATCAACCCAAATTTTTTACAAAATTCCAAATTACCCAACCCAAACGGAAAATTAATAAATCCGAAGCTAAAATAACGATATACATAGCGAAATAAACCTCAATTTAAAAAAAAACATTTTGAAAATTACCCAAAAGCGAAAGCAACCCTTACCCAAAAAGAATAGCGCTGACATGAAGCTTTGTTTGGAAACAATCCAAATCTTTGATGACATGCAAGCGCATTTTGAAAATTTTATTAGAGCAGCCAAAATGTTCCTAAAAACCTTCTACAAACCCGGAGATAACGCAAGAAATTCAGTGCTTATACGCTTGATAATAAGTAAACTAACCGGAAGGGCACTAACCTTAATCGCCAGTAGGGACGATTTACAGGAATGGCAAGAATTTAAACAGCTACTAATTGCATATTTTGGAAACCAACGTAACATAAAATGCCTGGTATGAGACTTAATAAACCTTAGAATGGAATATAATCAATCCCCCTATCAATTCGGAATGAAATGCCAAGACGTGAGAAGTTTAATACTAACAAAATTAAAAATCGAAGAACCCGATCAAAACGTTAGACATTTAAAAACAAAAATGTATGACAAAATGGCACTGAACACGTATATAAACGCTTTACCAGAACGACTATCGGATAAGATCAGATTCCAACGACCACAAAATCTAGAAGAAGCTATGAACCTAGTAATAGAAGAAGAAAATGTAATGTATTACCGCAACAGACTATACAACCCCAACGCAAATAAAAGCTATTCACCAATAAAAACTATACAAGATACAAGACAAACAATCCCTCAACAAAAATTTACACCCTTTAACGCACAAACAAATCAACCGCGAATTAATAACCCAAATTTCAACAATACGAATTTTAATAATCAATATAAACATTTTTCAAAACCAACATTTAACCCAACTTTTATGAAACCCGCATTCCAACCAAGATATAATCAAAATCTAAACCAACAAAGACCAGCATTCAACGCAAACCCCAATAGAAATACACCAATGAATAATAATCATAGCAACCCTAATAATTATTATAAACCAACACCAATGGACACCTCATCTGGTAACACCAGACAAAATACAAAGATAACACGTATCCGACAAAACCCTCATCAGAAACGCAATTTTACATCGGTAGAACTATTTCACAAAGAAGTAAAAAAATTTGACACTGACCAGAAAAATTACATTCAGACAGGTACGAACGATGAATCAAACCATGCAGAAACTTATGAACGCGACGAACAATACGAAACTTACGAGGAGTACGACGAAGAAAACTCGAACTCAAATTTTCAAATGGACCAATTCATAGACGACCAAACTTAATAAACTTAAATAACATAAATCACTTAGTACTACCATATATAGAAATACCCCACGCCGAATTTAAACTATTAATCGATACCGAATCCTCAAAAACATTAATTAGCCCCAGAACCGTACAAAAACATTATTTAGCTTATGTAGAAAAAAAACCATTTAAAATTAAAACAGCCCATCAAACAACACTACACCAATTCGTAGCTAATATACCCTTACCAAGAACATTTAATGTTAAAATGAAACATAAATTTTGTGTATTCGAATTTAACGACAGATATGACGGTTTAATCGGAATGGACCTTCTAAGAAAATTAGGACCCAACAGTGACATTAAAAAACGCTTATTAAGGACGAAATACGGAAAAATACACAAATCGAACAAAAATACACAATAGAACCCCGAACGGAAAGAAAAATAAGAATCCCAGTAAAATCTAACAAAAAAATAGGAATAATAAATCATATGACGTTTCAACAAGGAGTAGAAACCCCAACCGCTAGAGTACAAATAAAAGATAATTATGCAACCACAACGATATTAAATTCAAACGACTATCCCGCAGAACTATCATTGACAGACCCAATTAACGTAGAAGAATTAAACGAAATGCAAATAGACGAAAATTTAGAAAACGAATACAACCCAATAGAACATGACAAAATGTTAAGAGAAAATTTAACTAACATCCGCTTTAACACCGACATCAATCAAGAAGAGCAAAGAGCAATTAAAAACTTATGTTTTGAATACCGCGACATATTCCACTGCGAAGGAATACTCCTAACATTCACTAACACAGTAAAACATAATATTGAGCTAACAGACAATAAGCCAATCTTTACAAAAGCATATAGACTACCTCATGCAAGCCAAGAAGAAGCTGACAGACAAGTAGCAGACTTATTAGACCAAGATATATTCCAGCACTCCAACTCACCATGGAGCAGCCCCGTGTTAATAGTATCTAAGAAATTAGACGCAACCGGAAAGAGAAAGTACAGAATGGTAATAGACTATAGAAAGTTAAATGAAAAAACGGTAGACGACAAATATCCACTACCAAATATAACCGAAATTTTAGACAAATTAGGCAAATGCCAATGTTTTTCAACATTAGACCTAGCATCAGGATACCATCAGGTAGAGATGGAAGAAAAAGATATATCAAAAACAGCCTTCAGCACACCTAGAGGACATTACGAGTACAAACGAATGCCATTTGGATTAAAGAACGCACCCGCTACTATCCAGAGGGTTATGGACAATATATTACGAGGAATACACAATGAAAAATGCCTTGTGTACCTAGATGACCTCATAGTTTATTCCACATCATTGGTAGAACACATAGAAAGATCGAGAGAAGTATTTGAAAGACTAAGACAAGCACATTTCGAAGTACAATTAGACAAAAGTGAATTTTTACAAAAAGAAGTATCATTTTTAGGACATGTCATAACACCCCAAGCAGTAATGCCAAATCCCGACAAAACAAATGCAGTTCTAAATTACCCTCTACCAAAAACAACCAAAGAAATTAAAGGATTTCTAGGACTTAGTAGTTACTACCGCAAATTCATTAAAGGTTACGCTCAGATAACCAAACCCCTGACAAACTGTTTAAAAAAGGGAAACAAAATTGAACACACCCCAGAATTTATTAAAGCCGTAGACAAAATTAAAAACATATTAACGAATCACCCTGTATTAGAATACCCAGACTTTTCAAAACCATTTATACTAACGACAGACGCATCGAATGTAGCATTAGGCGCAGTATTGAGACAAGGAAAAGTAGGTAGCGATAAACCCATCAGCTACGCATTCAGAACCCTAAATGAAACCGAACAGAAATATAGTACCATAGAAAAAGAATTATTAACCATAATTTGGTCAACAAAATATTTTAGACCTTACCTATACGGAAGAAAGTTTTACATATACACCGATCATAGACTATTAGTATGGCTATGCAAACTGAAAGAACCGAATTTAAAATTACAACAATGGCGAATCAGACTCGAAGAGTACGATTACGAAATTATATACAAAAAAGGAATTTATAACAACAACGCAGACGCTTTAAGTAGAATCCAACTCAATGCATTAGAAACGGAATCCATTGTAGGAAACGTAGACGAAGCAGAAATAAGGGAAGATCCAGACGAGATCGACACGATACATTCGACCCAAAACGAAGAACCTAAAAACGCGATTAAAATTTTAAACGAAGCAATCGATATGAAACCCAACGATTTTATAATAACCGAAGTTTTAAATAACCCCAATCCCGTAAAATATACAAAAGTAGATAACAAAAAGATATACCAAATTCAAATAACTAAAGATGACAATGAGGAACAAATAATTAAAATTCTAAAAGAATACACCCCCGAGAAAAAACGATTTTATTTTTATTTCAACACCGAACATTTATACCAAAGATTTTCAGAATTATACGTTAAACTATTCAATAATTCTGGCCCTGAACTCATCAGATGTATTAGAAAACTAATAACACTAGACGACCCTGACGAAATAAACGATGTAATTAGGAATCAACACGAAGGAAATACCAACCATCGTGGAGTTAGCGAAACAATAAAGCAACTTGTAAGACGTTATTATTTTAAAGACATGAAGCAATTGACCACAGATTTCATTAACCAATGTGAATTATGTGACAAAGCGAAATACAATAGGAAACACCCAAAGATACCCTTAATGTTAACCAAAACACCCGACAAACAATTTCAAAAACTACATGCCGATACCCTAGTAGTAGAAACGCAAAACTATTTAACAATTGTAGACGCATTCACAAAAATAGGCCAAGCAATACCAATCACATCAAAAAATAGCATCGACGTGACCCAAGGATTTTTACAATATTTCACATTTTATGGAACACCCTAATAAATAACTCTAGACAATGGTAGCAAATTTAAAAATGAAACAATACAAAACACTTTAGAACTTCACAAAATAAAAATTCATTTCATAACGGAAAACCACCCTGAATCAAACGGACTAATTGAATGACTACATTTAACCCTGTTAGAACAAATTCGGTTATTAAGAATAAATTATAAAAAGGAACATATAACTAATTTAATGTCATACGCACTAATCGCCTATAATAACACAATTCACTCATCAACAAATTTTACGACCTTAGCATTAACCCTAGGACATTTAGATTCACGAAATCTCTATGACATACACTACAACAAGGAAGTATATCAACAATATGCGAAAGACCACAAAGAAAAACTAAAAATAATTAACTACTAGGTAAAAGATAAATTAGAGAACGATAAGGAACGTATCACCACGACCCGAAATAAAAATACCGACGCAAACAAATTTTCAATAGGACAAACCGTGTATGAGAAAAACTTTCAAAGCAAGCGACATAAAACAGCACCCAGAAATTTAGGACCATTCAAAATTAAGAAAATATCAGATAAAAATATAGCAGTAGTAGACAACGGTAAAATAACAAAGTACATTCATTTGAAAAACCTAAGACACCCTGTCATTTCAGATGGACAATCATCTCCCATACAGTCAACCTCCGCCCAGGTAAAACGGACAACCAAGTAATAATAAAAGATATAATATAAAACAACCCCGGTATACTTCCAATTAAATTAGGCAGTATACAAAACCCAATTAACATTTGCAAAATTAAATACCCTACACTCTAGTATTATTGAACCAACCGATTTATTAAACGAATTAATAAGAATTAGATCACTTATAATTAACAGTAAATTACCTTTTGATGTAACAGAATCAAACATTCTAATATTTGAAAAGATAGCTATAGTCAAAGGCTACATTAAGAATAACGAAATAATATTTTTAATAGAAATCCCGATAGTAGAAAGTAACAATTTTAATTATTATCATTTATTTGCTTTTCCAACGAAAGTTACTAGCACATACCAAGTAATCATACCCAAAACCAAATTCCTATCCCTAAATAAACTGAGATATGGTTATACAAACGAAAAATGTACTGAAGTAACACCAAACCAATACTTATGTCAATCGATGACGACAACAACCATTCAAGAAGACAGCCCTTGTAAAGTACAACTATTAAAATTCTCAAAACATTACGAAAACTGTGAAGCCAAACAAGTGCAAATAAACAACTTGAAAATTCAAAAAGTTACAGAAAACAAATGGATAGCCATTTTCCCAACAGAAGTAGTAGCAACCATCCACTGCAATCAAGATGAAAATAACCAAGCATTAATCGGAAGCAAAATAATTACCCTCAAAGAAGATTGTTATGTGAAATTGAAAGAAGAAGTAATCAGAGTTTATCAAAATCCTATAGCAACAAAGAAACTTGCAAACCTACCGGAACTACAGTTCAAAATAAAACAACAAGAAGACGAAGAAATAGTCAAGAAACCCATAAGGCTAGAGCATCTAGCCTTAGACGACCTCAAGCACGCCATGAAATTAGTGGAAAGTTACAAAGAACATTTAAGTGAACTCAAAACGCCAAAGTTACATTATGATAATATAAGAGTTTGGACAATTGTATTAATCATTTTAATAATTTTTGTAATTATATATGTATTTTACAAAATGTACCTTGGATATAAGAATGAAGGAAACAGTTCTAGATTTAAGGAAACAAGGAGAAATAAAGAAATTGAATAATGAATTTTATGTATTTAAAAATTATGTAAAACCTTAATTTTTTATTTACGGTGGGAGGAGTTATGTATCCCCCAATTATCTATATGTATTGAATATATTGAATCTAATAGGAATTATTAGAAATTATTAAATAAAGTATAAGTTCATTGCAACAATGTAATACAAGGATAACCCAGAGAGGTTATCAACAGTTCATGAGAATGGACATGCAACTTCGCATCCGAGAGGACATTGATACTGCAGGTGGTAGGTAACAGGCGGTTAACATACCGCAATTACTTAGAAATAAGATTGTTACATTGTAATAAAGTGTACAATTAGGAGAAAAGCAGACATGAGATCTGCAAGTTCCCACAGCCGTGTGAGGGGCAGGTTATTATAAAAGGCCCGGGAGCTCAAGGCGCGGCAGTCAGTCTTCGAACTCCATACTTCTTTGTTCAAGCTACTCATTTAAGGCAGTCAGTCTGAGTATTACAGCTTTTGCATTGTTGTCTACCTAGACTACTCGCCTTAGTACAATTATTATTTTTTTGATTAAAGTTATTATTATACAAGTTATTCAAAATTCCATTGTAATTTCTGTTTCAAGTTAAAATAAATTTGTTAAGTCTTCGGAATTGTTTTTAAAAACACCGCTCCAAAGGCCCGAACCTTAACTTGCGTTGTATGTTAAAGCTCACACTATTTTCGGGTGACTTGTAGCAATTCACATCGGACTTGGATCTGATTAAAACTAGTTTTTGAGGCATGTTGACAATAGCTTTTTGTAATCTTCGAAAAACCCAAAAATGGTTTTAAACAGCGTAACGCCAACAAAACGATCATTTTTAAATATGGATTCACATTTCCAGCCGGTGTGTACAATGGATCTGGTTTCTGATCTTTCGAGGGATACAAGTCCTTTAATGGTTCGTGTTATTTTAGGTTTGAGACACACATCGATTATGTGATTATTACCCAACTTATACTGGATTTCTTCAAACAGAAAGTATGGTGCATTTGCAATAAATTCATATACTTTGGTTGGATCTTCAGCTGTATAGACTCCCTTGATAGATATGTAACTTTCGTGCAGGTATGTGATGTAATCACTGCTCTGAATTTCTATAGAAATCTGACAGTGTTATTTGCATTCAATGTAAAGGGAAGATATGTATAATAATTTTCTTTTATTGTGGTTTCAGCCAATTTGTTTCCTCCAAACACGCCCAATTTAGGTACATTCTTATATTTAAGTCTTCCTAGTTTGATGTTGTTTTCGCTGTAGGAGTCTAAACCGCGTTTATTCCTGCCTGCCATAATTTTTCACTTTTAACCCCAAGGATATCAAAAAACAAACTTCTACCACTGTGAGTCTTTCGATTTCTTGACGCTGTGACAATGTAAACACTTTTACTAGTCGAGGTACGTGTTATTGTTTTTCATATACAGAATCGATGGGCATGTCCTTAGATGCTTTTTATTTCCAACCGAACACAAGTATGTTTCCTGTAAAAGGTTGATAAGTTTACCCCAGTGATCGACTAATCTGATTGTAATATTATCGATTTCTTACACACTCAACGTGTAATATATAATGTGGTTAGGTTCCTTTCCCAGATTATACATATCCTGGTGGTACAGAAAGACTGAATTCGAATATAGTGTGAGTTAGAGTATTATTTTTAAATAATCCGGTGGTGATATTGGTTTCCACAAAAATGTTTGAGACTGATATTATGTTCACTTATTGGTCTGCGATATACACAACGCTTGCAGAAGGTTTGCGGTTTGTAAAGCCCAAAATGCTTCCAATACTATTTTTACGACTTGCTCCAACATCAATTGGTATAGTGCTTCGTATTCAACACTTTAACGTGTTATTGTTCGCACTTAGTTTGAAAAAATTATCAATGTTCTCTTTAATGTCTGGCACATTACTGAATCATTGTTTGAGGACCTCCTGTATATATGTATTTATTTCTTCCAATTCATACGTACCCGGTTCAATAATTATTTTATGCTGCTCTGAATCGTCAAAATATAAAACATTATTCCAGAGTACACGTTTTGCACAGTGTTGCATGTGTAAAGTCCTACTAACCCCAGAGCATATTCTTCGTCCTGCTTAAATTTAATTGTAGGGTAATAATATAACGTTACCGTACCCAAACACGCTTACAGTTTTAGCTATTTTCACTAAGTAACTTTAACATTAAATGCCACAAATGTGTGTTGCAATTCTGCTCTTAGAGAGTTATAGTGAATTTTGCAACCTCGAAAATAACTCTCAACTTCTTCTGTCGGTTTCAAGCCCCTAAAAGAATCGTAGTATAACACACTATTTCCAGGTTTTCGGTATCCCACCCAAAGAGTACCTGCTTCTTTTGTGGTATCTATATTAATCACCGACTCAAAAATGAGAAAGGTAGTAGGCGTACTTCCTTAGAGCGCTCCGAGGTAACTTGCTTAGTTTTTGATACTCCTTTAGAACATCCGCGTTCTTTGTAGGGTTTCAAAAATAATGCGCTACCTTATTTATAAAGCTCTAAAAATAGTCGATTTCCTTTTTTCCCTACCGCTATTGCTTCAATTGTCTTGTTGTGACGTTCGCCCTCTTCTATCTGTTTGTTAACCGTTTTTGCGTCGTTAGCAGATTTTGCAACACCAGCACGCACCACCTGTCAATGCTGCTATAGCACTTAGTCCAGCGAAAATAGGAATTAACGGTAAAATACCAACTTCTCGCGGTGGGTATATTACGCGGAACTTTAATCTTCCTTCTGCATCCAGCACCTTTCACGATCCTTCTTTTAACATGAATGCCAACTTCCAGCAACTTTTTCAAATTATCAGATCCGACTCGGTCAATTGCTGATTTTATTTTCTTCAAGAATTCGCTTTTGAAGTTTGTTTTCTTGATCTTGATACTCATACCCATTTTTCTTTTAGCTTTTAAAGCGTTTGTCACGAATCAAGCTGCAGCCTTGTCACCAAGGTTTGCGTTTTTGACTTTACCCGCTCCCAGGCTCCTTTTTCTAAAACTTTATCTGTTCGATGTCTAACCGGAAGATCGTCAGGGTACTTGGAGTAAGCAATGTCGTGATCTCTACATAAACGGTCCAAATCTTTGATTCCTAGATCGCTTTCAGCTATCCGCTCTTCCAGCCTAGTGTCTGGTTTGCCAAAGTGATAAGACGAGATGCGAGCGTCAAAACGGCAGCTTATCTATAACTTTGTTAAACAACCCACTACCAGAATTCACATTCATGGATGTGTCCACTATTTCTCACTTAACAACTAAATGGCTCTCATTTGCAAAAAGCATTTATATTTATACTTTTCCCCGCATAATATAAATGCAAAACTTTTATGCATTAATCGCAATTTAATAAACATTCAGCAACTAGTTGGTCGACCATATGCTTTTAAGTTTAGATGTCCGGCTTTTTCGTTTTAGATTAAATTTTTGAAGTAGTCGAGGATTGCAGCATTCGCAGTAGTATGATTCATAACCTTTTGGTACGCAGGGTCTCCACTTCCACCTCCGCATCTTAATTTCTATTTTCACTTTCACTTATTACATTATTTGGTGTACAAGACGCTGCGTAGCACCAGAAGCAATAGTTGTTATTCACTCTTGCTTGCAGCAAATTCAAGGTGCTTTTATTGACATCCGACTTTGTTTGTAGAAAAATGGAATCCAAGGTATTTTCCTGCGAGGGTGTGTTTTGCTACCATTACCAGGAGGGTTAATTTGCATCGTTCCTATACGAAACTGCACTGTTTACGTCCTCTGGCGTGGTGCTTCAAGAGCAGCTGGTGAACCAACAACCAAACAACGTCGGAGTGTGGTCGTCACATGCGATGTTTGCGGTACCACGTTTAACAGGAAAGATAATTTAAACCGGCATTATGATACCATGCATAGTCCATCAACGTCGAGTGGCGTTAAACGTGGAGTTCCATCATCGGTAGACGTACTCGCCCTAAAGTTTGCTCGTGTGAACGTTAGGTGTGGTGAGTGCAGGGTGGACGTACCAAGCTCGACGTACGCAGCACACATACGGTCAAATGCACACAATCTGGGATCTGGTATAGCTATGGATAGAGATGCAGCGGTACAAATAGTCAGCACTGCCTTCAAAACCCGGATTTTAACGTATCAGGTAAAGAACATAGATTGTGTTGCTGGATTGCAGGAGTTCCTACACCTGCAAATGGATCGGTTCCAGCGATTGGTAGGTGACAAGTAGGCAACTCATCTTGCTGTTAAGGCAAATTGTGTAGCAATAGGGGGGGGGACGTATTGAGGACATCAAATCCTTTAACGCTAGGAACCAGGTGATCACGCAATATAGTTATTTGGATGGGAAATATTTGTTCCCTTGTTGAAAAAATTAAAGAGGAGTATTTGAGATGAAAATATCTAATCTACGTCACATGTGCTATCCGCCATTTTTCTTACGCCAATCCGCCATTTCTTTATACATCACGATTTTTGACTTACTCTGTATATATCCATTTCTGCTCCGTCCTGTATGTACATTTTACCGCAAGTTCTTAGAGAAAAAATCGGCTCAAGTCGAGTTCGTACCCGTGATTTCCGCATGCAAAGTAAATACCTTAACCACTACACTATCGAGTCATTCAAAATTATTATTTCCTCATCTCGTATTATTGTTTATTGCACAGATTCCATTTTTAGAGATTCATTTAAGAGCACCTAACCCCAAATGTTATAAAGACTTACCCTGTCTTTTTTATATTAACGAGCACCACAAAGTCACAAAATAGACGTCTGCATCGGTCAACAGATGCTTTTAACTGAACAATTAGAGGTTTAACCTTCTTTCAATTACTCCCAGCTTTTTTCCTCATTAATTTAATTAACCGTATCATTGTCTGTTAATAGGACTACCTCCTTAAACCTAGGAATAAATAACAACATAATTTAATACATTTATTAACACTTTCTGCTGGTGTTGACTGTTGACCTTACAAATAAGTAAAAAAAACTTTATCAAGAAATATTATAATTTTATTAAAATATAAACATGTATTTTTAACTATAAACCCCTGTGATTACTGGAATCTGGTGAATCTGGGATAGCCAGATCTCTAAATATTTGCGTGAGCAATCGCACTACAGTCAGGGTGACATTCCACTATTTTCAACACTGTCAACTAATTTACGTTGCTAAAATCATTAAGCAAAAAATTGTGCACACGGATTTCTCCTTCCAATAACGTTTGAACCCTTTCTTCATGTGTCGTATTTCCAGTTACATTTTTTATAAACCTACAAATTTTGCGTATAATTTTGAAAAGCTTCTGCAACTCAAATCCTCCATTTTGTAACACAATATTTCTCGCAAATTTAATAGCTTGAAGCAGTCGTATTGAGGTAACATAATAACATACTTCTCTTAAAGGTGGTAGTCAGTTGTAAGTTGAAGTCTGGATCCAGTTGTAATTCTACATCATACATTCCTTTAGCTAATCCATTTAATCTTATGTTTTTTGAGCCTTGGGCAAATTGTTGAATTTGAAATTGTACTTAAAGAGTACCAAAAATCTTCCATTCACCGTACCCCAGTGTTACAGTAGAATGTACATACATACCACTACAGCAAATAATTTGGATAACAGGCTGAAGACCACGATTTAAAACAAACCCAACTTTTACGAGTTAGCGATAAGAATTTGATGGATAATCACCTAACGTATAGGCTATCTTACCAATTAGTTTGTTTAGATCTAATGGCACTATTGCACTTTTTCAGTGGTTATAGAAATAACCACAACAGTGAAATTAGTATAGAAGATTTAATTACATAATTAGCAGGATATAATACAAAGGTGGGCATCTGAGCATTCCCGCGCGCGGAGTAAGCCAAGACGTAATACGCCCTTAAGCAATTTTAGAGTTACCCGCTTGAACTTCCGATATGTACTGTCCTTGCAACAAGTCGATCCAAGTATAAGAGGGGCAGGAATACAAAATTAGTTTCTAATACTACCTACAGTTGAACAAGATTTACAGAATTAAGGAAAACCTTCAACAAATATTTTTTATTTTAAAACTAGCATGTTTAAACTATCACTTTATATTGTTATTCAGCTACTTTGTTCGCAAGACACCTATAGCGCTTAAATAAAGTAACTTTTTCTAATTTTTTTGAACATACCCGCTCTGAATACATATTCTAATTAAAGTATTTTAATTAAAAAAATCAAATTAATACAACAATTTATTTAAAAAACACTTTTCTAACTGCAAAATTTTATCTATCGCTTATGCCATTAATCGCCACTTGAATTAATAACAATGGAGTCCTTAAAAGCAATCAACTTCTAAGTTTGTTTCAGTATCAAATAGGTTACGATTTCGCTGTCCCATCCATTAACCAATGCCGGATGGGTCATGTAATTTCTAATACATTTTTAAAAAAATTTGTGACATGTGCAGTATGCCGGGAACCAACATATGTCCGACATATGTCCGACATATGTCCTACATATGTCCGACATATGTGCAACATATGTCCGACATATGTGCGACATATGTCCGACATAGTAAAGTATATAAGGAGGCATATTTTCTAAAGCGAAATTGTGTACCCCTGAATGAACTGTATTCATTGCAGTACACTCGATTTAGCAAAAAGTGGGTTATATTAGCCGATCGAAAATCTGGACATACTGTAAATTGTTAGTTAATCGAGATAATCGACTTAGTAAGCAAGTACAGCTTTTAGATATTTTTATTGTATTAGGTATAGATTTTTTTAATGCCATAAGCTGGCTTTTTGTACCGTTTTAGTGGAGCTACCTTGAACTTTGAACAAACAATGTGACACAAAACCGTTTACACAACATTAAAGTTGATATGACTTTTTGTGGGTGTCGACCAAAAACAGTACAGGCTGATCATTTGATGATCTCACTCCTTGCTTGTATTTCCAGCCTGGTTGGATACATTCAGTAATTTTAATCTGTGGATTTAGAGAAAATTAAACACCGAAAATCGACTTTTAACAAGGGAGGTATAGTTTTCGAGTACTATGCGTAACTTTTTCTGATTTTTATGTACATACTCTTACATTGCGAAAGTGAATGAGGTACCTACAAATATTTATTCCAATTACTGGCTAGAAAGGGATGTAAAAGACTAATTCATAGATGTAAATTTAAAAATAAAAATTAAAGCGGTTAAGTTACAACAACCGGCAGGAAGCATAAATAATAAGCACAAAATGTTTCCAAAATAGCCAAAAATGATACCAAAATCCGAGCCTACGCTCTAAACTCTGGCCTTATGCTATTGCAGCACCTGCAACGATAAATCGAGGTGTTCGACTTAGTAAGTGCAGTTCTTAAATATCTTTATTGTATTAAGTATGAATTAAAAAAAAAACTAGGTAAGTTGATTTTAGTAGCGCTACGAGTTAAGTCGTTAAAATAATATAACCAAATGGATTTTATTTTGTAATTCATATACCTCTGTATAAGGTGATTGTTATACAAAAAATAAACATTGCTTAAAAATTAATATAATTGTGCTCAAAATATGATAAACACCTAGGAAAAACAAGGATTGTTAAAATCAACGAAATTGTGGATAGTGTGGCATATATTAATACACAAAATGGATAATTTCTTGTTAAGAATGCGATATGTAGTCTTTAAAAGCTATTTACATTGTGTCAGCTGGATATGACATAAAAGTCAAAACATGCGACTGTAAACAGATTATTCAATAGAAGGGTTGAAAAATATTAACGAGAAGTATACATATTCCATATATTTTCCGTGCACGATGAACTTACGAACGTTAATTAAAGAATTTCTTAGAGGATCTACCGAAAATATATCAGCACGAATAAAGAAGATTCGCATTAGGTGTATTAAATACAGTATTCTGTACTTGCGTGTTTACATGCAAAATTTGTCTATCACTTTCGTTTCTCCTTACTCAATCTCTTAATACGATCGCAGTGTCTTTCATCAGCTTTTACTTGATCCGGGCTTACGCTCCAATTCCTATAGGATATGCCCAGGCGTAATCCTAATTTTTTATACACCTCTATACAAGATGGGCCGTAGTAAAAGAAACTATCGGAAAAGAAAGTCTCAAGAAAATTAATAAAAAATTTAATAATCCGATCTGCGTTTCGTACAAAGTGGAACTAGCTGATGTTAAGCTGGAAACTTTATTGGAAGAACTACCAGATATATTAGATGGACTCAAAAAAATTGAGTACTATTTGTTTGACATTAATATGACCAAAGATTATGCTGGGATATTTAGAAAAACGGAAGTGCGTAATTATTTAACTACAAACCATGCTTTTGCTACAAGGGCGAATACGAAGAGGACTGCAGTGTTATGTTGACAACAATGTAACCGCGGAAATCTATTCTGCCGTCATAAGCATAAACACAGTAAAAAAAAAATTGAAAAACTGGGTTAAAACCATGTTAGGAATCACTATGCTCTGTTCTATCACTATACTAAGTAAAAACACGATAAAGTTACTCTAAACCTGTTAAAATCTAGTTCATAAAACCCAGTAACTTGAAAAATATATACCTATACTAAACAAAAACATAACTTTTTGAGTATAATAAGTAAGAACACCTTATGTTCAGATAAGTTGACCTGTTCTTGCTTAGTATCTACGAGTTACTATGATTTTGCTAATCAATTTAGTATAGAATATAGCACGCGGTGTCGTGACAAGTTATTAATACGTTTAGTTTTCTAATTACTTTAATTAGTAAACTTCTGGAGTTAATACATTTATTAATTATTGAGTCATAGGTAAGCACATTTATTTTATATATTAATGTATGCATTTGCTAATCCCATTTCGAATGGACCTGCACCTTACCGAATTCTATATTATTAGAACAGGTGAAATGGCTTGCGTGTTCTAATGAACTAAAGAGCCAAACTACAGGTCCAACCAAAGTAGTAGGGTCGTTAGTGAGAAACCTGACTAAGACACGTCCCCGAAAGAGGGCAGCGGCTCTTTCGGTACTTGGATTGGCAGAGACTATAGGGGGTCGGTATGGCAGTCTAAGACACGCTACCGCGATGTGGAAAGCAACGGGAAACCACATTACGTCCCAAGTACACAGCGTACCTAAATTACAATAAAATGATGACATTCTCTGGGGTAAAAAATTCCGGAGTTAAAATAGCCCCCCATTCGGATCTCCGGTAGGGGACTACTTCGGAGCATGCTATCAGAAAGTTTAGAATAAGAGTGGGGAACATTCTGCGAGTCGGAGCGTGGAATGTTAGAAGTATCAAGCAAGTAGGTAAGCTAGAGGACCTAAAAATACAATTGAATACGTTAGCACTAGACATAGTAGGGACCAGCGAAGTTCGGTGGCCAGAGGCGGGGGATTTTTTGAGTGGAGACTTCAGGGTAATTCATACAGGAGCAGGTGAAGTAAATTTGGCTGTGCGGATAGTTATGCGGAAAAGATAGAATACTGTGTACAAAATTACTTACAAAAGAACGAAAGAGTACTCATGGTACACGTATACATGCCCACCTCTAACTACAGTGACGAAGAAGTAGAAGCGAACTACAAAGATATCGAAGACATATTAAGATACGTAAAACGACATGAAAGTTTGATAGTTTGGAGGATTTTAATGCAGTGGTAGGTGAGGGTAGGGAACGAGCAGTAATAGGTTTATTTAGTTTAGGCACGAGAAACGACAGGGGAAATAGGCTGATAGAATTTTGCGACACGAATAATTTAATCATCACAAACACATTATTTCAACATCATGCTAGAAGACGCTATATGTGGAAGATGCCAGAAGATATAGGAAGATATCAAATAGATTACTTTCTTGTTAGACAACGGTGTAGGAATCAAGTAAAAGACTGTAGAAGCTACCCAGAAGCAGATGTAGACACTGACTACAATATAGTAATTATGAGGGACGCACTTAAATTTAAAACTTTGAAAAAAAGTTACGGAAAAAGACACTTTGACTAAGAGAAACTAAACAATAAAAATATTCAAGAAAGATTCGAAAAAAAGTAAAATAAATTGCTGAAAGGTATCGGGAAAATATCTGATACTAAGGAAGTAGAAACAGATTGGAATAACATTAAATCCAGTCTAGACATGGCAGCCAGAGATATTCTGGGGTATACACAAAAAAAAACCATGGATAACAAAATATATCCTGAATTTAATAGCAGAAAGACGAAGATACAAAAATAAATCAGACGAAACAGGAAAACAGGGATACAAAGCCATAAAAAGCCATAAATAGAAATTATTCGCAAATGCAGGCAAGCTAAAGAACAATTGATTGATGAAAAGTGCAAAGAGTTACAAACTAAGATGAAAATAGGAAACACATATAAAGCGTACAAACTAATTAGAATCAATTTTAGGGATACAAAACCGTATAGCAAAAATATAAGGGACGGGGAAGAAACGTCATTATAGAAAATGTAGAAAATGTGGGTAGATGGCAAGAGTATGTAGGAATTTATATTCTGGAGAGAAACTTACTACATTTGAATAGGAATTAGACATTAAAAATAATGACTTGGGATATCCTATACTTAAATAAATATGACTTTGAATTAGCATTAAAGGGTCTGAAAAATGGTAAAGCGCCGGGTACAGATAAGGTGCCAGCAGAAACTCTAAAAGCCGCTGGACAAGCAGTAACAGAACGTCTCTTCCAACTTGTAAGCTATATGTATGAGACAGGCGAGACACCCAAAGATTTCAAACGTAACATCATAGTAAGTATACCAAAAAAGAAAAGCGCAGATAGATGTGAAGATTTTCGAACAATATGTTTGACAGCAGACGTATCAAAAATATTAATTAGAATTGTACAAAAACGGGTGAAAAAATGAGCTGAAGAAATACTAGGAGAAGAGGAATTTGGGTTTTGGCAAAACAGGGGAACACGGGAGGCTATTTTAGCTCTGAGAGTGATAATGGAGAAAACAAAAAAAAAAGGGGAAAGCGTGTATATAGGGTTTGTAGAAACACACTGTGTTTTTATTTAGTTCCGGATACCTTTGGAACCTACCGACAGCTAACTAAAATCACAAAAGTGCTTTTTTGACGACAATTTAAATATAAAACTGGTATTTATATATGTAAAATCTGATTTTATGAAAAGACCAACTAATACGATACGAAAAAAGTTAGAAAATCTAACTGTAAAAGGTTGGCACAAGTCTTTTTTTAGTTTTTGCCATTTTTCTCAGTTCCAAAATTTTGTAATTACTGTGTTTTTGCTTATGATGGCAGTATTGTTTCACATAGGTTACAGCTAATACAAGAATTAAAATATACAACAAATTTGTGTATCACATGACAAGTCTTGGTGTTAATAAACAACTTGGAAATCATATACTAGATTTTCTGCGTTGTCTAGATGTACGTTTAAAAGAAGCATTCGCGTCTACTTTAGCTAAAGAACATGCTATTATGCGATTGAAAGCGGTAATACACAACTGCACAACGGAAAATTTGTCTGTCCGGACCCAGTCTATAATACCTTAAAAGACAGTTTAGTCTTATTGGGAGATATCAAGTTTTATTTTTTAAATACGTCAATACAGCCCATGAGATTTGGAAACACTTTTATTATATTAAAAATATTTCAATATTATTACCCTACAAATGGGTTTCAAGCTGGAAATTTGTTAAATTCGAATTTATATGCTTATCTTACAGTTTTACAAATAAACTCCGTTAGCTGTAGTACAGTCGTTTCATAACTTTAAGTAGAGCCTTACATTTACTTTAGCGTAATCATAAGTTGTTTGTAATTTAAAATACGCGACGCTTTAGAAGTGGCTAGCAAGACAGTCACTTTTCGGAATTTGCTATAAGCTCTAGAGCTAACCATAACCTACAGAATAATCATGCTTTCTAAGACGAAAGAAACCTTGAATTTAAAACAGTTAATATATTAAATAATATGGTTGCTACAAAAATTATATTTCTTGAAACCTTTTTCTTGTCTTTTATTCCACAAAGCTTCGTAATGCAAGCACTATGGAAATACATGCAATAAAGTTTAATGGCATGGAATATGGCAAGGCATGTTAAAGGGTGGCAATAAAGGTAACGACTGAAAAGCAGCTTTTGTAAAGGCATCGAATGCTGTAAAACTAAACATGCGTAAAGCTTAAGTACCTCACAACTTGTTAGAAGTATCTAGTTTTTATGTTTTGCCTACTTCTACCATGGGGTATAAATTTGACTTCTTTTAGCTAACATGTAAGCTGTTTAAAGTAACGCGCTTTGCGATAACGTATTGCTGTCTTGTAATTAAGTGCGTAGTCATTAGAAAGTTAATATTTTATTAAAATTTCTAAAAATGCTCAAATTGGTATTATATGGAACTGATGTTTGGTTTGTCAAAAGCCACATGAAAGAATAGCATTGTGTATTAGAAATAACGTATTTCGAAACTCAGTTTCACAATGTTATATTTGCTAGAAATATAATCCTTGTTATTGCTTTCATCTTATATGTTAGACTGTAAATTTCTCACTCATTTTTCAGAAAATAAGAAACCCAAAGTTTACTTTCTACATTGTAAATGTCTACTAATTAATAAGACATTATTAATCCCTATGTTATAGACAAAATGAGTAGAATGCGCTTGGTATACCGTGCATGATTATCTCTTTGAGAAAGGCTATGAACCTTTAAAGAAACACCTACTTAAGTCCTATCGATTAGCCCTGAATTCAGAAGATCAACCTATGAGAGTCAATGTTGTTGTCATAGGGTTGCTACCGTGACTAAAGCATTTGTTCCTAGCCTAGTACTACCATCAAGATGTAAGATTAACGAATACTTTCGCATCTGTAATTACATTGCAGTCAAAACCACCATTACAACTGACCACCCTTCAAGAGTCTACATCACAGGAATAAACAAGAATTTCCGAATCTATGTATCTCTAAGCATGTTCTTAGATTTAACTATACAGTATTGTTTGTGACGATTTATTTATTTGTTAATAGAATATAGATAATTGACAGGGTCTGTGAGAATGGTCCGAGAATGCGTTAGTTGAGAAATTCTCTCGCTCAATAATGGAATAATTCTTCAAAACCATTTGAAACTGCGTTGAGTACCGTAGGGGTGGCTTCTCTAGTGAGGCATATAAGACAGTGTACAACCATACCGTACAATGAAAAAAAAACGAAAATCTTCATCCAAATTTAACTAATTGTAATATTATGCAACCAACAACATTTTTAACAAACTGACGAATAAACATATAGCATGCAAATAAATAGCATGCGTGCTTAAAAGACCTTCAAACTATAACAGATTCGTCCGACACCTCTCATAATACATAATGGAACCGTCTGAAAGTACAATAGAAACATACCTAGGGTATAAAAGGAGTTTCAAACGCTTAGACAAATTGCTTCCTAATTTAACTCCTTTTAGGGTAGTTGCCAAACTTCTGGGAGAGAACTTAAAGATCGTGCAAAGCGTAAGACACCAAACTCCTTGTACACTAAGGGTTTTCTTTCAGACTATTTTGTTGTGACCGCAATATCTAACGGGATAAAATGAATAAACTCATTAATCACACTACGGAGGCGGGAATCCGCCATAACACAGCTTATATCCTCTCCACTCTCGAAGTCATCGGAATTACTTCCTAGAGTATGTGACGCCAACGTAAACGCAAGAATTGGCGCCATTCCACTTGCTCTAATTTCTACCAATCCAAAATATCACCCGTATGCCGGTATCTCCGCCCACCACCAGCAAGTTACCGAAGAATGGAAATCCTATCTCAGTCACCGCCGCTAGAGCTCGCATTGCATTCAGCCAAACGATGGATGTTATCACCTATACAACACGTGATCCAGAATTTCGCAAGCCGCAGCATTCAATTCTTCAATATAAAAAGTTGTCTGTTGTAAGGATAGTGTATTTTTACAAACATGCGATGGCTCCCCGTGCAAATGACTCAAGGGCGAGTGACTGTGCTCCCACTGATACCTTCGGCAATATACCGTTGCGGGTTGTATCAAACCGTAACTTAATCAGCAGATTGATGACATACTCGTTGCAATTTTGTGCGGTGTATCCCTTCAATTCGTTTAGTCTGGAGTTCGGTCGAACAAGGGATAACGACGCATTCATCCGGGGAGAAAGGGGATAACGCAGTTTTTTGTCTAAACGGTCATATTGACGAGTTGACGCAATGGCAACCAACAGAAGTTTACGACGAGCTTCTCATCTATATGAACAGCGATGAGCGACACCACGTACGCTCGAGGTGTAGCGGTATTGTAGTAGTTGTTTTTCTAAAGGAGGTGAGAAGCAGGTTTGTAGCTATTCTAATTGGAGCGCCGATTAAATTAAACATTTTCCAGTTTAAACGGTTTTTGGATAACTTGGAGTTGTATATTTTTTGTTGACAATTCGACTTAACGGTTGACGAATAGGTGATACTGGCACGAAACGGTAGTGGTGGTGGTGGCCGTGGCAGAATAAATGTTGATGGTATAAAAAGTGACGCTGGGTATGCGAGCAATCATTTGAAAAGGAAAAATGGCTATTGTAATTCTACCGCCCGGAAGAAAGTTTAAAAAGTCAAAGCCGTATAAAGTGGATACAGGTGGCAAAGGTATTAAAAACTGGAGTCCACGCTAAGCACGCTATTTAGATATTGGAAAACAATTGACGACTGGATAACGGTGACGGTGTTTACGATATCGATTTGGTAAGCACAACTGTATTTCATGTGTCGGAAATGGGTAGTTTACAGAAATTTAACGTTTTCGATGTTAATCTGTGCACTGGTGGCATGCGATTGGTAAAACTGCTAACAATGCGTTCAATAATAGGTTTCTGTGGCTTATCTTCGTAACGCAGAAACATCGCATAAAGACGCTTTAGGCCAAGTCTAATCGCGATGGTTTTCCGATGAAAAGTTATGAGATCATCGTTTTGGTCGATTATTTCAACAGCGATGCGATCGATGATTCGTGTATTAAGTGGCATAGAGGTGAGGCTGGAAAGACCCGTGTTGGATAGTCCAAAATAAGAATAAAGAGAACCGGTAGTTTACGTTTATCAAAACCCAACCACGAAGCAAGTGAATTTGATTGTGTAAAAAACACTATACTTGATGCGTTGTTATTATTGGCTCAAATATCGATGAATCAACGTTTAGATGTAGTGCGTTCACGAGGATCGTTTAGGTTACGTCGTACGAACCTATTAATATTTGCAACTTCATATGTTCCTTCTGGTAAAGCAAGCGCGATGTCGTCAAAATAAAATTTATTGTTCGGTGCCGTTACATTGGGAATTGAAAAACACGTGTTAAAGTTTGTAAGTCCAATAACTTACTCATGATCGTCGTCGAGAACAATTGGCGAGTTTATGATTGCGGTGAGCGTAGATTCAGTCCCAGTTAAAGGGAACGTGTACATGTTAAGCAGTTTAAAATGAACTAACAACTAGTCGTATTGGTTTTTGGGGTGGGGGTTAAAAATATGAATTCTGAAACACAAAATATCGTGTTTAATTAAAACACTTTCACACAAAACAGTTAAAATACAGTAAAATTAAAATAATATAAAGCGTTAGAAACTTAACGGAGGACTCTTTCGCAGTAAAAATTTTAACACGAAGTGCCTACTGGTGGCGGCAGTAAGCGGTTAAAATTGTGCATAATTGTGGAGAGTTCACGGTCCAGATAAAGATAAGTACTTGACAAGTTCCCTAGGTGGCTTTAAACTACCTATGCTATCATAAAAACCTGCTCCCGAACAATCTTTTTTGTTCGCTGTCCGATGATCCCCGCGCCACGCGTAGTATCATGATTGGGAATACCACATTTGCGTCAACGAATTGTGTTTGGAAGTGAATTGCGCCAAAAACTACACGAAAGTATGGTATTTGACGTTTTATGTATTTGTACAAGTCAAGGTGGTAAACGCTGGCATAGGCGGGTTTAGCAATTTCGCCGAAATTTTTTTTACGTTGTCTACGTTTACGCAAACCTTGTTTGTATGTAAGATAAGACTTTAGGCACAGTCCAAGTCCACGGTGATAAGGTTTCAAATAAAGTTCTTTTCCGAATGTTACAGCCTCTTGTGCCTTATTATGTCATTTCCCTTCTTCCAGGTATAGCATTGTTGACAGTTTCTGCAAATCCAGCTACTCTACTTGACAACGCTCCAATTGCGAAAAGGGCTGCAAAAATGGGTATCAAATGTAGAAAACCACCAGTTTTGAGTACAGGAATTACACGTGGTATACCACGAACCTCATCTACTATGTTTTTAATTAGTGTTACTGCAAGATTAGCATTTTTAATAAGATCCGTCTGACGAACATTTTTAATGCGTTCCCAAATGGTGCGTATTAAACATCTATACGGTATACCACTCCCTGTACTTAGACGCCGAACACGTCGCTTCCCCATTTCGACGTTTTCTTGCGACAACCCATACCAAGCTTAACTTTGGAGTTTGTTGCAGAACCAACTGCAAAAGCAAGAAGTTTTACACCTAACGAAGCGTCGGGCGTTTTACGACGTTTTTGTGCTGTTTCAACAAGACGTTTATCGGCTTGGTGTCGGGATGTTAGGTCTGTAGAACGAGCGTAGAAATGTCATGAGGTTTGCAGGCTTCCTTGAAGCTTAGTGCCCGGTTCACAGAAGCGATAGCCTGGTAAATGTAGTTCTACTGGCAAGCAATTGACAGCGCTATTGAGTAATCCGTAGACACGATTGGATTTCATTAATCTTGTCAACCGAAAAATTGCAAGGATGCTGGCCATGCTTGTAGAATTGTTCGTTTTAAATGCTTACCACTTTATAATTAGGTTTAGAATATTAATAGAATGTGTCTGGTAAAACTGCAAGTGACTTTGCCAATTACCTACCATAATTGCAGTAACGACACTATCGTACAAAAGCATGGACTACTGTTACCGTCAGCAATACGGAAAAACTAACGTAGTATTTGATCTTTTCGAACATCCAAATGGTGTACGATTTGAAAACGTATCCGTCTACTTAAAGTCCTTGCATCAACCAAAATATCAGCACCTAGACAAGTCGTTACAACCAATAAAAAGAAAGGGATATTTTTGCGTTTAACAAATCGCATGCAATTGTTGCCTCAGAGGATGCAAAATCTAATTTGATATTCGTTTAAGATGACGTGTCATGCGACAAACAAAATGTACTGCGAGAATATTTTTCCATGGGTCAGCACAAGGCCATCGATTGGTTCCACCTATATCAAACCTATTCCCAAATATCTAAACAGTTGATTAAAGACAATGCTAATGTCCTGGTGCTATTTAAACAAGACGAACTCAATTTAAAACACGTATACACCGACAATGTTAACACGGGCATGCCGTTTGACCGGTATAAAGAATTGTGTGAAGTATGCTGACGAGATCGGTATGGATTCCTGGTGATCGATAAATATTACGGTTTGCAAAGCGGCCGCTACCGAACAGACTTTGATATCTTTGATATCTTGATATCTTTGATATCTTATTTATAAAACACATAGGTATCATACCACTACCCATCCATCCCTAGAAGATGGCAGACGACGTGAAAACCAAACAGGAACTCATAAAAGTATGAAAGGCAGTCAAGGTAAAATTCCATGCGTTAAAAGCAGGTGTGGTCGAATAAAAGCTTGCGCTAAGTAAAGTCTATGCACCAATTCCAAAAAGTTTACAAACATTGCATACCGGTCTGCTAAAAAATATTGAACAGGAACCCAAGAACGAAAGCCATGTTACGTTTAATTCCTGCATTTGCATCTCTCCAATACCCTTCATTGATAAATTTTTACCAGTTTAAATAAATATCCTAATTCGCTCTTTTTGACTATTATAGATAAAGCACATTAACATATCAGTTTATTCATAAAGCAGTTTGGTTTCTCTATTCATATTAATTTCTTATCACCTATACTACAATTTAGTATTCAAATTATTGTCTTTATCAACGCCTGTTAATTTCTTGTTTTAACGGTATTACTTTATGCTGTTCTTCGAGTGGAGATTCTCAATTGTTCTGTTGGGAATTAATTCATTTTTACTTTGTACGTTATAACACGTTGAACAGATCTTCTTGAACAGTTCTTAATTCTGAACGAGCAAATACACGCACATTCCTTTCTGTTTCTACTTCTTGTGTATTTGCTCGTATCGTATGGTCATATCGTAGGACTTAAAAATTGTTCGTACCCAAGGTTTAAAACTTTCCCTTACGTGTAGAATTGTATCGTATGGATTTGATTGAATGTTCAGGTTTGATGTTGGACCACGTGGATTGCTAACTACTCACAACCCTTTTTGGTCTACCAGAATCCTCGAGCTACCAGGTATTGTGACTATAAAAGAAAAGGCATTGTTCCGGATCTTGGCTGGTTACTGGTTACTTTGTCTCTTTATAAGTACGTAGACGAAAGTAGACTACTTTTTTTATAATTCTATGTTACTAGTAGTTCATACAATAAATTATTACCCACATATATGCTAATAATAGCGTAACACTTTCCTCACCGGCAGTACTTTACTATAGCTCTGGTAGCTACAAATTTTATTGTAATGTTTAATAAGTATGAATCATCTACAATCCTTCAATACTAATAAGTTATAGTTACTATAGTAGCTACTTTTGAGATACTCTCACATTCTTTATGTAGCATTAATATTCTATTATGAACATAGTTAACATCAGTGCTTTGGGTAGACCCCTTTGTATAAAAATAAGTATTCCATTTTTTCCTTCTTTCTACAAATGTGTTAGAATGTAATTACACAAGCACGTTAGGGTTATTGAATATAAATTATTTTCTTTATCCTGATTGCGTCAAGGGCGTACTTGGAATATTTTATCATAACGCCAAGTGTCACCGACGCACAAACTTACTTATTGATTAATGAACGTTCCTTAAAGGTTTATTTTGTGCTTTTACTAATCATATACATTTATTACTGAAATGATTATTGATTGCAAGTCTTACGATAAGCAGATAAAGTATATTTTTAACTTGAATTTTTTAACAAAGTTATTTTCTAGTACCTATATGTTTTGGTTGGACGGACTGGCGTTCTGTCATTAATTATTGCTTTTCTTTTGCAGGTACAAACCTTATTTTATTTCAATGATTAATTTTCTCCTTGCTGAGTTACTTTAGTTTTAGCTTACTCCCCCCCACTCTCAATTTTCGGCTGTAGCCTAGTCGGCACACCCTTTTAGTTACGGTACAAGAATATCGTGACAGCCAGCACTTGTCACATACCATCATGAGGTACAACCAACTCCTAAATTTCTCGATCGGGTGCGCAGTTCTACACCAATCGCCGCACCACCAACAGAGGGTGCATGTGAACACAATCCTCCTAGCCCAGTCTTGCGTGTAGGGTCACCATCGATGTAGAAAATTGTAAGGTCAGGTACTGGCGCCGCTAGGATTAGGGTAGAAGGGAAAGAAGCGCAGGATGTTGAAACTGCGTTACCTAGTTTAAGTTTAAAGTTAATCTTGTATTGGTAGCCGATTAGTTTAGTTGGTATCTTAAATAAACCTTTAATGCGTATTTTTTTTTTTACTAAAGAGCAACCCCCTTTTTTACATTTGGTGCCGAAAACCGGGAAGTATTCCGACCGGATCAAAGAATTACAAATTAAGGTTTATCGCGATCGTGGCTATTTATAATCGGTGATTACAATAAAGGCTCAACAATGGATGTAGCAAAACGGACGGTCTGTAGAATGCAGTTGACTAAGGCAGTTAACAATATTAACGTAATGTTTGAAAACAAGGACTACAGTACCAAAGATATTTATACGGCTTTATCAAAGTTAAAATTGGCTAGTGATAACTTGAAAGAAATCGACAGACAAGTAGAACCTCTACTTAAAGAAAATATCGAAGAGAAGCTATTAAAACAATATGAATGCGAGGAGATTGTTCTTACTACAGAGTCGAAGTTGAGGTTTTGATTAAGTGCAGAGGACAAGGCGCAATCACAATCAGTAGTTCAATCTGATGGCATTATTACGCAACCACCAAGTAACGACGTAAGTACATTACCATCATTAGCATCTGTGAAGCTTCAGCGTTTGCAATTAGTTAAATTTGACGGTACCGCAAAAGGATGGCTTCCATTTTGGGAGCAATTTCGAAGTATGGTACATGAAAATCCACAACTAACAAAGAGCGATCGATTTAATTATTTACGAATGTCTGTGATCGGTAAAGCAGCAGAAGCAATCGAGGGCTTTCCGCCATCAGGAGCATTCTATGAAGAAGCACTGAAGGTACTTAAAGATCAATTTGGGAATTCTGAACGGCTAATAGAGCAATTATGAAATCATCATGAAAATTGAAACGGTAAAATCGAAGGCTGACGTGAACACTTTACGCAAGAATTACAATCGTATTACGTCGGCTATGCGTGCACTTACAATTCTGGAAGTAGCGAGCACGCAGTATAACATGATTGTGAAGTCTAGTTTAATGAACTCGTTGCCTGATGAAATGCGATTGGGGTATTTTCGCCAAAACAATAGGAAAGTAGCAGACTATGTCGGCGCCGAAATAGATACGTCACAAGAAACTTTAATAAATGCCATGTCTGGGTCTGTTAAAAGAGAAGATGACGTAGACAAACAAGTGAAAAATTTGTTGCAGTTTGTCAAAAACAAAATAGAGTCTTTAGAACAAGCTTTAAAGCTGGATGCAGACAGAAACGATAAGATAACAAATGCAGGGACAAGAAATCCAGGTAGAGGAACGGCGTCTAGTTTATTGGTTACTCCTAATAGAACGACTGAAGTTTGTTTCTTCTGCAAGCAAGACCATAAAACAGAATTTTGTATGGCAGACATCGCTTTAGAAAAGAAACGTGAAGTTTTAAAATCCAAGGGTATCTGTTACCGTTGTACGAAAGGGAACCATAGAGCCAAAGATTGTAAAAACAGGTTTTTAAAATGTAAAGGCTGTAATGGAAAGCATGCAACGACCATGTGCGACCCAAATTATAAGGCAGGTAGAAGTAACCCAACAACGAATAAAGGAAAGATTAACGCCGAAGTATCGAACAATAGTAGTGCAGTGAACCCATCAACTGTATCTAGTTTAATGACAAATATAAGTCAAAGTGTATTATTACAAACGGCCTGTGTTTGCGTATACGGTGACAAAGAAAGAAAGCTCATTAGATTGGTTATTGATGGTGGAAGTTAACTTACCTTCATTAAGGAAACCGTTTCGCGAAATTTAAGTTAACCATTCGTAAATAAGCACTGCTTGAGCATTGCTGCGTTCAGAAATAATGCAACGGTTCCGCCAAAACTGTATAATCGAGTGTTAATTACTTTAAAGTGCCAGCATACTGATGAGTTACTAAGAATAGAAGCAGTTGAAGTTCCAGAAATCTGTACCGATTATTTAAATGTTCCTACAGAGAGCGTTGAACAATAAAAAACATTTACAGTTGGCAGAAAGTAAACCTTGCGATTCTGATCAGGAACTAATTATCGAAGGAATTAGCATGCTTATAGGAGCAGACAATTATTGGTCAGTGGTAACGGGAAATAATATACGTCTTACTCAACGTTTAGTAGCTGTAGATACTAAATTCGGCTACACGCTGCATGGTCCATTTCCTGTGAATATTACCAAGGTAGCAGTAAATTTGCATACGGTGTTACAAGCGAGTTTTGTAGACATTGACGCGGAAACGGTGCAGAAAATGTGGGATTTGAACACAACTGGTATAGCTAAAGGAAACGACGAAAAGAACGGCCTTTGCGAAAATATCGTGCAGAATTGCATTGTGAAAAATGGTATTCAGTATCAAGTTGCGCTGCCGTGAAAAAGCGAGGAAACAATCGTAGAGGATAATAATCTTATTAGTGCCCGAGTTCGTGCTCAAAAACTGAAATTTAAATTGAACAATACCGGTAAGTTGGATGAATATAATGCTGCTATTAAAGATATGATAAGCAACAATTATGCGGAACTAATTTCTGGGCGTCGCCGTGGATCAATGTAGTAAGCGTAAGACTACGGATCCCAAGGTCCTGGGTTCAAATCCCGATACGGCCGACTGCTTGAAAAATGACAGGTGAGCATTTTTCACAAAAATTACGCCCTCGTTCGGATGAGAGGTTAAATGGAGGTCCCGTGTGTGGGTGTTGTCACGCACGTTAAAGATCCCTACCTTGTCTTGAATGGCAAGGGTTCGGCAAAATTCTAAATTTCCAGGCAACAAAAAACTCGCCTCCTGGCCAATGTAGTACCTTCTGGTGGAGCATTGGAAATATAAATGCACGGAACTAATTTCTGATAACGCAATCGAAACGCAATGAAATGACCGCGTGTATTATATGCCGCACAGACCCGTTGTTAGGGAAAACAAAGAAACAACTCGCTTACGGGTGGTTTTTGATGCGTCATCACATGCACCAGGACATAAATCTTTAAATGACCTGTTAGAAAAAGGCTCTAACGTAAACCCCGAATTAATTAAAGTTCTGCTTAACTTTCGAGTAGGTCAAATACGTATAACAGCGGATATTGAAAAGGCATTTTTACAGATAGCTATGAATCCCAACGATAAAGGCGCGCATCGTTTTGTGTGGTATGACGATAGTAATACACTGCAAACGTATCGTATGAACCGCCTAACATTCGATATGACTTGTACCCCGTTTTTATTAAGTGCGGTGATAAGACAGCATTTGAATGATAATTTAAACCTCGATCCTAGACTAATAAACATTTTAAGGGAAGGATTTTACGTAGACGATCTTGTTGTTAGTGTTAATAATAGCATAGAACAATTATAGAGAAGAAGTGCCGTCCTAATGTATAAATTTACGCCAAAGAAGTGCCTGCCACCAATAGAGGGCGTTCGAATAACTCGCCTGCAGACAAAAAAATTCTTCCAAAAAAGCAACTACATATATTTCTGTTAATTTTACTTTAGTTACAATATGTAGTTGCCTACCTGCCACCAACAGATGGCTAGAAACTATAATTGCGACGTTGTGATATAATAATAATAATTGGCAGGCAAGCTAATCGGTTACGGTTGGAACCGGTCGGGTTCACACTTCCCAGTTTCGCACTACCACTGCTAAATAATTAGTACAATACCTTGTTTTATGTTCATCGTTCATGTGTTCTGGGATAGTATTTTGACCTTGTACTTCCTGAGCAGTGAAGTTTTGTATATCAATTTAAAAGACAATATTGAATTAGACAATCCATGAGTATGTATAGTGTAAATAATAACATAGGATTAAAATAATTGTGTGCAAACATTGCAGTTTTTTTAGTGTAAATAGTGTATCGATACTCTAACCACAGTGTAATTAATCAAAATAAAATGGTTATAACTTGTGAAATGTGTAAGAAATCCCGGATTAAATTCCCGGAAATACATTTATTTCGATTTCCTAAAGATGATGACGTGCGTGAAAAATGGATAATTAATTCAGGTGTGTATGTATAATTATTTTCATAGATTAAGATAAAAATCCTCGCTTTCTGCATAAAATTAATTTCCGTTTAGGCCCTCAAAGAAATAGACAAATATCCGTGTGCATCAATGCATGTTTAAAATAGCGCATTAAGCAACGTACATATTCTCTCCATAAAATTCTTTATGAAATATAACAAAAGATGTTCAGTTCAACCGGTCACTGTAAATATTTTTAGTAAAATTCCAAGTGGAATTGCAAAATACTTAAATTTCAAAAACCCTATGCTCGATCGTAGAAAAAGATTTTTTTAACATCGCTCAAAATATGTATTATGCATACACTTTAAAATCCGATTTTTCAAAAAGTATATGGCGCCATGATTTGCCATTAATAGTAACGATTATTAAGGCATAGTACACACGCCATCCAATAATCGAGAAAGGCACGCTACTATAACATGTTAAAAAAACTTCAAATGCCATTCCGAATATCATGTAGTTTACGTAGACTTTGAAATTCGATTTTCAAGAAGTACAGAGAGGATCATAGTTCACCATTAATAATAATTGATTGTTAGGGCATGCATAGTGCACATATTAACCAAAAATTGAGAAAGGCATGTGTGTGTGATCTAGGCAATAATAATCGCAGTGCTCTAAAAAAGTTGAAAGTAACCGCAGAAACCCCATATTTTATGTATAAAGAGCATTAAATTTTTGTTTTGTATGATACACCCCATCTTATAAAAAACTTTAGAAAGAATCTATTAAAAAGTGATTTTTTGGATGGTGACAGAAGAATATCTTTTTCAGATATACGTAAAGTATATGAAATAGATAAAAATAACGCAAAGGCTAGAGCACTAACAAAAATAACAGAAGCTCATATTCACCCAAATACATTCCAAAAAATGAAAGCGAAGTTAGCTGTTCAGGTGCTAAGTCACACAGTAGCATCCACAATTAGAACAGCTGTTCAAACAAATGATTTAATATCATCAACTGCTCTTCATACTGCAGACTTTGTTGAATTGCTAAATCATATATTTGATTGTTTAAATAGCAAAAGGTTGTTTGCTGCTAACCCCTACTCATCAGCATTTTCTGATGTAAATACAAGTGCTAAAGAAGTATTTCAACGAGCGTTAGTTACATTACCAAAACTTTCCAAGGTAGATTTAAAAACAAATAAAATCTCTAGGCTTCTTGTTTTGATGCACTTGTTCAAACAATCAATGGTGTTATAGAATTATTTCAAACTGAAAAACTGCAACACAATATTCAATATCTTCTAACTAATAAATTAAATCAAGACGTACTAGAAAACAGATTTTCAGTTTATAAGCAACGGGGAGGATTTTCCAGAAATCCAACATCTAAAAATTTTAGAATATTATTTAGAAGTAATGCCATTACTTCTTTAATTACACCACCTAAATCGTCTAATTGTGAGGATGATTCCAATACAACTCTTGAATTACCCGCATCCGAAGATATAATATAATATAATATAATATTGCAACATTTGATAGATTTTTAATAAAGTTGAATGTACTCCCTGTAAGTTTGTTGTGGTTTGTTGTCTATTCCTCTTTCTCTACTTTGGGAATAAAACCGCTTATAGTAATTGAAATAGTCTTTGTTGTCGTTTCGATCCTAGGTCATGAATCGGAACGCCAATAAAGAGTATTTCAACAACTATAAGTGGTTTTATTCGCAAACAAGAGAAAGAAAAAGAAGTTTAATGTATTTAGTATGATCAATTGCGATATTAGTAAGAACAATTCTTGTACTAGTTTTTGCTTTTTATATAGCATTATTTATTAAAATGTATGTTGCTATTTTAATTTTAAAATAAAACAACTATTTTAAAAAATAAGTTTTTGGACTCTTCTTGTTTGCAATTACACTGACACCGCATAGTAGGTGGTATTGGACCGGCAGCTAGTGATAGAAAATGTGTAGTAATGGTATACAGTATGCCCTTTGGGGTTATGAACATTTGGTATGTGCCCTTTTGGTTTTCATTAAATAATTGTTTAATTAGGTAATTTTTTAAACGGCATAAAGGTAATTACGGATAATTTTAAAAAATGAAACATTTTGAAATTAGTAATTTTTGCAAATATGCAATTTTCATTTAGCAAGTTTTATTTGATGACCGTGACCGATTTGTATAACTAATTAAACAATTATTTAATGACAACCAAAACGACATACGGAATACAATCATTCAAAAAGATGCATTTTGCATGCAAATTGAAATTCAGTTTTCATGATAAGACCCCCATGATACTCTATAATTTCTACCTGACATCAATCCAAATGTTCAGAACCCTAAAGGGCATACTGTATACTGTCGTTACACATGTTTGTCGCTAGTTGCTGGTGTATTATATACGGCAGGTATTAGAGAATGAATAACTAATCGTTTTCCAGATTGTTACACATGTTGTTTATATTTTAATTATGTTGTTACATAAGCAAAACATATATATGTATTTGTTGTTCATGTATGTTCACAGCTGATTGTAAATAAGTGTAGCATATTTTAAAGGTTGCTGAATAAAATGTTTGTATGGTTTCAGCTCTCTATATTGAGTATACTCCTTTAGAAACACATTGTTTTTTTTTTATTCAGAAACCTATGACGTAAACACATCCACTTCTGATTTTGAGTATATGAATTATATTGGATTCTTTCAATTACTTCTCACAACAATAAGTTACTGCCAACATGTGTTTTAAAATACATTACCTATGTAATATTTGTAGTATTTACAAAAAATTAATGTTTTACTCATTATTTTTAGTGTAGGAGATGTATGTTATTTTTTATTCAAAATGCATTAAACCTAATTGTATCAGTTAGCTTCTTATCAAATATTTACATTCAATTTACAATACGGACAAATATCACTTATTGATACTGTAGATTCAAAACAATTTTGGAGTCTTAATTCGACAGCTCTATTTAGATTACCGAGACAAGACAATAATTGAGGTTGAAACACGACAAGATGTGTTGAACTAGTAGGAATACATTTGGCATATTGTCTTGACAGATTGTTGTGATGAGACCAGCCTCTATATATAGCTATTGTTGTTAAGTATGATTAAATACAACTTTAATCATGCTGTTTTTTACGTTTAAATGAAATTCACAATAATATTTCCTTGCAGCTTATAGAAACACTTTGTGTGGTTGTTGATGGGTGTGAATTTGAATAGAAAAATATTCCATGTTTCTGATTGCATACGTATGTAAGTCCCTGTTATACATTATAGTCATGAAAAGATTAAGTACATATTATTTACATATGCCTTAAATAAGGTAATTATTAAACTAAATAGGATTTATGAAATGTTATTCTGATTTATCCACTGTAGCTGTGCTAGTGCGTATACAAACGGTATGCCATATTTTTTGTAGTAATTTTATAACAAGTACTTGTCTGTTTATCATTGGCAGGCCATTTAGAAAAACAACCACAACAGCGCTTTTCCATCCTCACCATTCTATGTCTACACTAACAGTATACCTATAGTTTTGTGAGGAATGTTTGTTTAGAATTGCTTTTTTCAATGTATAGCAGCATTGTTGTTTGTTTATATTGTAGGTGAGGTATCAGTTAGTATATACAGTAATAGGAAATATAAAAAATATTTGTTTTTAATGTTACAAATGATATTTTTTAGAATTAAATTTGTTGTTATTGCATTTCAACATGTAATTTATAAATTTCTGTTAATAGATACGTATGATATCATTTTTATTGTATTCGTTATTGTATTGTATTTTTACTGTTATTATTTTATAATTATGCTAGTGCTACAGGTTTGAAAACTGACGAGATTTTCTTCTAAGACAATACTAATGAAAAAGCTAAATGCATAGCTTGGTAATTATTTATTTGACGTTCTTTGAATGTAAAAATTCTACTGCTTTTGGTTTATAGATAAGGTACTCTGCATTTGTCGCTTGAAAAATGAGAATGAGCAATTATCAGACGTGACCCATATGTTGTTTAGGTATAGTAAAAAGATTTTCATTTAAAAGGTACTAAACCTATTTTATTATATCCGTTGGAATGAGATATATGCTAGAAATTTATCTGCAATATTACATTTTACATGCTTGTGACATTTAGCATTTATATACGAAGATTTCAAAATTTAGTAATTTATAAGTCACAGCTCCAATCAAAACAGATTGCAGTCAACACAAAAATCGGAACTAAAGTTGATATGCATAGGTCTTAAGTAGTATAACTATGGAGAAGCTGGAACAGCCCTTTTTAAAGGGTCATAAATATCTTGTAAAGGGTGTGTGTATTATGGAAAAGAGAAGTATGTATGTGTGAAGGTCATGTATGTGTAGGTGTGTGTGTGTGTTAGTATTAGTTAGGTTTGAGGATAACGATAGTATGGCTATGGAGAAGCTGGCCGGCCCTTTTTAAAAGGATCATAAATATCTTGTAAAGGGTGTGCGTATTATGTAAAGAGAGGTATGTATGTGCAGGTGTGTGCGTGTAGGGTGTAGGGTATGTATGGTTCGTCGGTGAAGTTAATGTGGAAGTCGTGCCGCCGCCCTCATGATAAAAGTGTGTGTGTAGATATCGATCGGTGGGGGGGGGGGGTGTGTGCGGTGTTGTTGTTGTTTTATTTTCGAAAAGAAAGGTATGTATCGTTATGTGTATAGGTGTGTAGGGGGCGTGCGTGTTTTAGTCTAAGACGAAATATCGTAAGGGCGCGCAAGTGGTGCGAACGTGTTTTGTTTTAAGAGCGTGTTTTCGGGGGTGGTGGTCGCGTTCGAGAATAAGTCTGGGTAAATAACCGCCCTCCGAGAGAGAAGATGATGAAAGTGCGCTATTTAATTCGTATACATTGTATGAACGAATGCATAATAGAGACGATGACGGGTTTGTAGTAATTTAAAATAACTAAAAAATTAAAAAATTAAATACTAACCAACTTCCCGCCGCCCGGACGTGTCGGGGTAATAAGAATCGTTTATTTATGAGAGGTCGATGTAGAGGTCAAGTATGTGTGTAGGCGGCGAATTCTTTGTATGCGAGTTTGTAATGATTTAAAATAACGCAGAGATTTCAGATCGTCGGGCAAGAGAAAAAACGGGGTCACGATTATCTCATCGGACACGTGCAGGAAGTTTTAAGTAATCTTTTAATAATTTGAAAAATGTTACGCTCGATATGTCGTAGGCGATTATGATGAAGTATAAGGAGAATAAGGCTGGGGGGGAAAATAACCGCAAGGGTTTTTTTATTACAGGTGTCAATAAGAAAAATTGCGTGCTGCGTTTGTATTTGAAAAAAATTTCTCCCTACTACGAATAATAGTTTCGTCGTCTTGGTAAAAAGAATATCCAAAATATTTTTCTATTTATTATTGTGTAATTATTCGAACGGTAAACATCGTGTGTCGAAAGTGCAAAAATGTCTCAAGCTTCGGACGAATTAAAATTCCAGACGCGCCTACCTCAACGCGTGCAATTTTAAAACAATTGAAAAGTGCTTGCAACGTAGGTCGAAAACGTCACTACGAATCGATGCTGCTAAATCTGAAATGTAATCAGATTGTTTCTAATGCAAAAGCAAGCGTGATAGGGCGATCAGAGGGCAGGTATTAGTAAAAAGAATGGATCCGGCGATAATACTAGTGCGAAAGACGACGACGACGAGGGTTATGCGAACGACGTCGAAGTCGACGATCCTGCTGAAAATTTCGATAGATTAACAACAAAGAAGAATGTCAAAAGACGTAGAACGTCGAACAATATCGTGTGGGTCGATTTGAAATCGGCTTTCGCCCGCAGGATACGTTCGAGTGCTGTGGTCAATTTATATCACATAGATCCCATGCAATTTTTAGAAGATGCATTCGCCCTAATAGAGCGACGTTTGAGAAAATGTTTGAGAAAATTCGGCTCTCTTAAAATTAATTTCGTGTTTAACGGTGAATACGTAAAGCCCAACGCATCAACATCATCATCGTCTTCAGAAGCCGTGGATACATCGTCATCATCATCGTCGTCGTCGCTCAGACATTTTACTACTAAAAATTATAAAATTTTAAAAATTGAAGACTTTCAAACTCAAGTTAAACCCGAAGCCATTCAGGAATTGAACAATAAACTGGGCGAATATACCGAAAAGCAGAGCGGGTTAGCTCTTTCGAGAATATTAAATTTAGGCGTCAATATAAATCATGCAGGAACATATAGTATGCATTCTTAAGGAAGGGGGATAAGAAAATTGTCTACGAGATGATATGTTTATTTTTAATCATATACGTTTGTAATATAGAAGAATGTTGACGGTCGAGGATCTTACGAAATTACCGCTCGAGTATATCGAGAGGCATGCAAGTAAAGACGTCGCCAGAAATTTCGATAAATTACCGGAGTATTTGCAAAAACAATTATGGACGCATCGCTATTGTTTAGCGCACGGCTTACAATCGTCGTCGTCGCATGCAGATCAGATAGATGGACCTCCTTTGCAAATAAAATCGTGTCCTGAATGCGCATGTTCTACCCCATATGTACGCGCGCACAACAACACATCGCAGCCCTGCAATAAAACCTATGAATGCAATTAAAAATGCTCATTGTTCGAAATGACTTCTAAAGGACCGCCCGCAGCCGTCGCAGCATATCTCGCCTACTCTTTAATATGTAATAATTACCTATACATATTTAAACCGAGCGTGCCCTCCTGGCAAAGAAATCCGGTTCCCGTAGATCCTCCGAATGCATTCGTATGTTTCGAGGTTGTTGAAAATAAAGACGTTTTGGCATTGTCGAAGTCCGAGTCGTCACAACAACAACAACAAATAAGATGCTCTCGCTCTAAAGATTGGAAACGTATGGAATTAATTACCATGCAGCTGCAACAGCAATGGCAGCAGCAGCAACAGAACCATTCGGAAGAGGTTCCCTTATCGCCATCATCAGAGACGTCGTCGTCGTCATCGTCCGCGGTATCGAGAGACCTTTTAATTTATAAAAGTTATCTAGGAGGAGGAGGACGCCTTCAACGACGACGAGAAATAGAAAACGTAGATGGATCCGGCGACGGCGAGGACGGCAACGACGACGACGACGACGGTGCCGAATGGTTGAACAATGGATGCGCGGGCGATTGTGTCGGAGACGGAGTTGGCATTGATCCTTTTCTGATGTTTAAAATAAGATTTAAATATAATAGCAGTTTTATGGAGACCGAATGGTAAATCATGCCATGGAATCATAAACGAATCGCCTTCGAAAGAGAAAGAGAGCGAGAAAAAAAAAGATCGAGAATTTGATAGTTCAGATGGTGTATGGACGTATTTAGAACACATCGTACTTATGCAATTAATAGGAGCGTGGGCATACTACATCTATTACAAATATAAAAATAAACTATGCGCGCATGAGCAACATCGTTTGAGCTCGAACGAAAACCTACGCATGCAAAATAATTTTCAGTTCTAACCGGGAGGTTTCTTCGTTCAGGGTGTGTATGTGCGCGTGAAATTTTGCATAATTAAATAGCAATTATGGTGAAGTATATTCAAGACGAAAATAATCATACAAGTGGTGACGACAGTCAAGTATTTTAAATAACGATGATGATGACGTAATTTCGTCATCATCATCATCATCTACGTGCAGTATCTGGATCGCCGCAAGTTTTGTCAGGTATTCATGTCTACGATAACGATCAGGCGATGGATCCCCTGATATGTAGCACCGAATACCGATTGAATTCCTCCAAGGAGAATGCGCAATGGTGCGCTCACGGTCATACGATCGAAGTGGGCTTAACCAAACGAAAGAGCAATATGGATTTTAGCCCTGTTATCAGACTTATATGCCCCAACAGATTTTGTAAAGAAGGCGAATTGCAAATGGACGAAAACGAGTGGAAAGATTTGTCGTCTATCAATATCGAACATAAATTTAGAAAATTTTTTTCCAACCGCTCGGATACTGCCAAGGTTGCATCTGCAGGCGCTACCGCCACCTCCGTAGTCGCAGACGTATGGCACTGGAGGCGTGAAATGCATCAGACGATCGACGGATACTTGGAAGTGGAATTTAAAGACGAATACGAGTCCATTCATAGAGTCGAGGTGCAAAAACTGCTGCGGCTCTCGCCGCATTAGAATCAACAACAACAACAGGATCCGGATACAATGTTGCGCGAATTTCTCTCTCCGCGAAGAATTTGCAAAAGTGTTTACTCTAGCGCCTCTTATAATGCTCAAATTAGAAATATTGAAAGGACAAGATTTTCAAGAGTTCTACGATAGAAATATAGAGTGCGTCGCCACTTGCCTTCCCGAAGAGTTCGGAGCTTACGCGTATAACAGGTGCAAGAGCAGTAGCGGCGACGGCGACGACGATGGAGGTGAAGGCGGGCCCTCCTCGAGGATGCTGGACTTTATTCGAACGTGCAGGATCAAATCTTATGTCCAGTCGAGATGATAAGCGAATACGTATTTGGAAATCCATCCCTAAGTACCCTAAACGTTCTTTACGACATCAACAGACTCGGCTTATTAGAAATCACGCGCCATTTCCCTCACAAAATTGTCGATGACGTATTATGTTTATATCAAAAGAATTTAAATGTCGAAATGAAACCTTTGTATTTTAAAGATAGTGTATGATCCTTTTTGTAAATAAAATTTATTCTGTATGCAGTTATTTTTATATATATATTTAAATTGTTACGTTATTGCAGGAGAGATGTTAGTCAATGTTGGTACACGGGGTGAAGGGTTGTTCAACAACCTCTTAAATAAATTGCCCTTCGAACTGCACCTTCCTGGTCATAACTTCTGCGGTCCCGGAACCAGGCTACAAGAGCGTTTAAATCGCGGAGACAAAAGTATTAATCCTCTAGACGAAGCGTGCAAGCAGCACGACATCGCGTATTCGCATCACAAAGACGTGGAGCGCAGGCACGAGGCCGACAAGGTCTTGCAAGAAGCGGCTTGGCGGCGAGTCAAGGCCAAAGATTCTAAGTGGTCCGAGAAGCTCGCAGCGTTGGGCGTAACGGCTGCAATGAAAGCGAAACGCAAACTAGGAATGGGAATACACAAGAAAATGGCCGTGAAACTTGATCGTCCACAGCGAGGACGACGACGACGACAAAAACGACGACGTCGAGTACGTCGATGCTCGGGTAAATTCAAAGACAATAACGGCAACGTAGGCAGAAAATGCTCCTTCAGAGGCGGTCTTATAAGTAAAATATCTAAAGAAATCAGAAAACAAAGCATCAAGAGTAAAGGACACGGAGATGCTTCGCATAATCGTCTCATTTCGAGCGCGATGAATGCCGCAAAAATTATAGTCAACAGGATGGGAGGTCGTACGAAAATTAAAGTACCGCGCATAATACCGGTGCCCAAGCGAGGAGGCTTATTGCCTTTGATTCCGATATTTGCGGGTCTTTCGGCGCTCGGAGCACTGGCCGGCGGAGCGTCGAGCGTCGCAAACGCCATCAATTCGGCCAAAAATGCAAAGAGGTATTTCGACGAGAACGCGCGTCACAACAGAGCCATGGAAGAGAAAAAAGTCGGCAGCGGATTGTATTTAAAGCCTCACAAGAAAGGTAGCGCCTTGTACTTGAAACCTTATCCGGGGGATTCAAAAAACGGATGACTTCGATGGTGCCGAGGAATGCTAAGCTCGCCACCACCACCACCACCACCACCACCCTTACACCTCCCATGCGCGCATTGACCGATCTCGATCTGCACAAATATGCTAAAGGTGTTCCGTATTTTAGAGGCGTGTACATGCGAAACGAGTTGCCGCTAAAAGACGCGACGGAAGCTTAGCACCGCCGTGGCGAAACGAAAGTGGTATTATAAATTTAGACGATGGATCCGGTCCGGGCACGCATTGGGTCGGTTATAAAAAGGGCCAATACGGTGATATACTTCGATAGTTTCGGAGACCTGAGGCCTCCCGAGGAAGTCTTAAGATATTTTCACGGTAGCGATATATATTATAACGTGGAAAGGAGCAAGACTTTAACACGATCGTGTGTGGTCATTTAGTGTTGAAATTTTTACATAAAGAACCATAATGCCCTCGAGCGCTACAGTCATGTCTAGGACATTCACGATATTCGGGTATGGAAATACCATCAGCAGCGGTACGCTATACCCACCTGTGAGACTGAACGATGGCGGTACGTACACCTGCGGCTTGGTGGGTCTTTACACGTGCAACACCGTTCGAAATATTTACGAGGGAAATAATAAGTTCTATTACGATAAAGATAAAGAAATCACCATCGACGAGGGATGCTACGAAATAGACGAGCTAAACACGTTCCTGAGAAAAAGATATTGAGTCGGCTAAAGCCAACAAAGAAATTAATTCGTCCGTAACTTTGGACGACGACGGATTGGTCGACGGCTTGTTTTCTTTAAGAGCTAATAATAATACCCTAAAGTGCGAAATAAAATCGAAATACTCCGTAGACTTCACGAAGCGCGGCAACATCGGTCGAATGCTGGGATTTTATGATCGAATTTTAGAGGAAGGTCGTTCGCATACGTCCGATCGCGATGTGGAAATAATTTCGGTATCTAATATTTTCGTAGATACTAACATTACGACGGGAGCGTACCGCAATAACCAACTTTGTCATAGCATTTACGAATTTGGCCTAACCGTGCCCCCAGGCTACAGCATAGAACAACAACCCAGCAATATAATTCGTTTCCCTCTGTGCGTGGACGAATTCGATAACATTACGTTGAGACTGGTGGATCATACGGGTGAAGCGGTTAATTTTTCGAAGGATACGTACCTTTGCGTTCGCCTAGAGCTAAGACGCGAATAATAAAATTATTATTAAGTTAAAATGGGCGTCGTTTACGATGACGAGCGTCAGCATCAGCAGCAGCAGCAACAGACGTTAGCCGCAGTCGTCAATATACCTAAGAAAAATCCGCGCGTTGGGCATTGTTATCGTCGTTGCTGCCGAAGTCTTCTTCTTCTTCTTCTTCTTCTTCCTCAAAACAAACCTATATAAAACGCAAAAGCGTTCTCGAAATCTGCAGTCGCACGCAAATCATCGTTAGGCCATAACGAAATAAAAAGCGGAAGAGGTGTGAAAAGCGACATCATATTAAAAGAAGAGGAAGAAGAACCTCGCTCTTAGTCGCGCAGACGCAAGTTTCTTAAAAGCGCTCGGCTACAAGCTTTTGAATACGAGATAGAAAAAAAGTACTAGAAATGGCTAAACGTGGCGGTAAAATACGTGGTGATTTTGGTAGTAGCACGAAAATGGTCGCAGATCACATCTCGTCGGTGATTAGTTCTCCTTTGAAGAAATTACGTTTCGACGAGGTGTCCAAATTAGACGTATTCAAAAGGCCTCGCTACGAAAAGACAATTTCGAAAGAAGATTATTATTCGTATTTACCCTTCACGCGAAACACAGACCACAGCGATAGAGTAATTATAGAAATCCAAAATTCCGATGCTATAACCGCAACCTACGACAGTTACATTAATATTAAGGGAACGTTTTCGGTGAAAACCGAAGGTAAACCGTATACGATAACGAACAACGCAATATTATTCTTGTTCGATGAAATACAGTACAAAATGGGGAGCACGCATGTGGTCGACGTTTGTAAGCAGCCTGGTATAACGTGCACGATGAAGGGTCTCGCTTCGTATCACAAAAAATTCAACGGTTTGAGCAATAGCACCTGGGACCCTCGAGGAGATACAAACGCCGACATTTTTAAGAACGGACGCTTCTCGTGCAATGTGCCTCTAAAGCATATTTTTGGATTTTGCGAGGATTATAAACGAGCCGTCGTAAACATGCCTCAAGAGCTTGTTTTAATTAGATCCAAGAGCGACGTCAATTGTTACAAGAGCGACGAAAACGAGCTAACATTTAAAATTACTAAAATATCGTGGGAGGTTCCGCATTTAAAGCTTAGCGATGAATCGAAATTAAATTTATTTCATCATTTGCATAAAAATCCCAGAATTGTGGTTTACTTTCGTCGCTGGGAGCTTCACGAGTTGCCGTCCTTTCCGTCTTCGAAAAGTCACGTTTGGCGTATTAAGAATTCGAACGAATTAGAAAAACCTCGATGGATTCTATTTACTCTTCAGCATGGCAAGTATGATAATGCGAAGCAATCGGCAGCCCAGTTCGATCACTGCAATCTGACAAATTTAAAACTATACCTTAATTCCCAAGAATTTCCACTTCAAGATATGAATTCGGACTTTGCCAATAACGATTATTCGACCCCGTTCATGCACTATTCGAAATTTCCGGAAAACTATTATGCAGGCGCGAGCAATTTGAGCTACGCTCTGTGTTGTTTGAACGACTATCAGCAATTTGGCAATTGTCCCGTGTTCGTGATCGATTGCAGTCGTCAAGAAGAATCTATTAAAAATTCGGCCGTCGATATACGTCTCGAAATCGAATCCAGCAACATTTTCGATCAAACCACTAAAGCATACTGCTTAATTTTGCACGACTCTATATTCGAATACGATCCGTTTACGGAAATCGTTACGCGTCATATTAGCGAATAATAGACATGAAGGTTATTAAACAGAAACAATCTCTACCGGTTGCAAATATGGATCTAACGGTCGAGCAGGATGATCCTTATTCCTATTTTGGAACGCGCAAAAGCACGGAGATCTCTTACCGGCCAGCATAAGATGCATCGTATGCGGACCTTCTGCGTGCGGTAAAACAAACCTGATTTTGAGTTTGTTACTGGCACCCAACGGATTGGAATTTGAAAACGTTTACATTTACTCCAAGTCGCTATTTCAGCCCAAATACGATTTTTGAGTCGAGTTTTGAGACCGATCAAGGGACTAGGCTATTACGAATTTAGCGAAAATTCTGAAATAATTTCACCGCAAGATGCTAAGAGTAATTCGATTTTCATTTTCGACGACATTCAATGTCACGAACAAAACGCGATTCGTCAATATTTTCAATGAGCCGTCATAAGAATATAGACGCGTTATACCTCAGCCAATCGTATGCAAGAATACCGAAGCATCTTATTCGCGACAATACAAATTTAATTATAGTTTTTTGCAAGACGAAATGAACTTAAGACATATCTATTCGAGCACATTAATACCGACATGAGCTTCGAAGATTTCAAAAGATGTGCCGTCTAGCGTGGGAAAAAAGACGGCGATGGCAATAAAGCCGGATACGGATTCTTAGTGGTAGACAAAGAAAAAGCCATAAACGAGGGCCGCTACCGTAAAGGATTCGATCATTACATATGTATTTAAAATAACGACGTTCGAGCGAACTTTCATCAACGCAATGTCTGCGGCTGCGATGAGACGAGGACGACGACGACGTCACTCTACGAATTTAAATCGAGCCGTAGTGCAGGCCACTAAAACGATAAGAAAAAGTTTTAGATTTTAAACGAGATCAAAATCGAGCTCAATTAAAATACGGAATGAAGCATGCTCAATTACTAGAACCGTTAAAATCGCTATCAAAATTCTCTGCAAGTAAAAATCCTAATTATATTCGACGTCAGAATGCGGAGCACGAATCTGATAATGTCGGCGACGGTTCAGATGCCTTACTTAAAAAGTATGCCGACATCCTGTCCAAAAGCGAGGATCCCAATATAGACGATACCAGAATCGGCATTCAATACGACGACCTTTCGAATAAATGGTCTATGGGCAATTCAGAGTTAGCTATTGCAGACGACGGATCTACGATTAATATTAGAAATAAAAATATCCTATTACGGAGGGCTTACTTCGATTGTTAACTTATAAGAAAATCCTTCGAATAAGAAAACGCCTGCTGGCAATCCTTCCGAGCTAGATGTAAAAATTACATCGATATTTTGAAGAAAACCAATGCATATAATAAACTGTTTCGCAAGGATCTGCCTAAAACGCCCAAATATAAAAATTATATCGTTCCGAATTTAACACCGTCGCCCGTGGCGACTACAATATCTACGCCTCCTCCTCGCCGCAGCATGCTTCGTCGCCGTCACCGTCGTCGTTGTCGTCAAGAGAGATGAATACAGCATCGGCGACTCCTACGATTCCCATGCAATTACGATCCAAAATAACGAAGAAAAAGAAAGGTCTCGGTATGGATAATTTATCGAAAAAAAGACAGCCATCGAGTAATATAAGCAGAATTTGGCGATACAAAAAATTCGATAATTCTAATCATGAGATAGAATACGTTCATTGGGACTCGCCGGCCGAGCTGGTGAGCCGGCTTCGTTTGTTGATGGCCGAACGTTCGGCTGGCAACAATAGCTCTCAGAATCAAAACGAATTTCTTTCTATTATATCCGAATTAAAGGAGGCGAAATTAATCGCCTAATAAAATATACACGTTCTATAGAATAGTCTCAGAAATAAAATGGTCGTCGATAAATTTGGAAGAGCGTATGTTGCCAGAGACTCTGGAGGCGGAGGGTTTGGTAATACCGCTGCGCGCGGGCCTCCTGGTGTAGGCTTTAAACTAACTCCGGAAGGCGATTTCAACATAGAAAATAGAAAACTTTGCAACGTAGGCAATCCCGTGACCGGAACGGATGCAGTAAATAAACGAAGCGCCTTGGTATTGGACGAGGACGAGAAAATAGTTAACTTGAAGGATTTTAGAATAGTGAATTTGGCCGATCCTAAAAAATCAAACGACGGCGTAAACTTAAAATTTTGCAGCGAAGAACTCAATCTGCGTATAGGCAAAGCATTGGAAATATGTTTGACCGCTTCATCTTCGGGAAAAACGCATGCTAATAATAAACTTAAATTTGACGCCAAATCGCGATCCATTGTAAATTTGCACGACCCCGCAGAGCTCGGCGATGCCGTTAACAAGAGATACGTGGACTCGACGTTGTCAGAAAAAGCGCAAAATTTTATTAAACTAACCACGATCGACGACGGTAAGGCCAAGAACTTCGACTCTCGAGGCTTGAGAATTGTCAACATAGGCGAGGCCGAAGATGAGCACGATGCCGTTTCTAAGTTCTATGTGAACGCGAGAATACAAAATCTTATCGAAGGTGTCGCCATTCACCGCGATAACGTGATCATTCGAGATGTATTGCAATCGGTCGTTCAAGTGTTGAACGAAGTTGTTTTAAACACGAACTTCCTGATTTTCAACCACTTGAAATTAGACGGAGTCAAGACGTCTGCTGGAGACGATTTACAATTTCACAAAATTAATACCGACGTTATAAGACACCTGCACGTGTTATTGGAGCAAGATAAAGCCTCGTCGTCTAACTCTCATACTCGTGTCAAACCTTAAAAATGTCTAAGAAATATAACGATAAGGAAATACTAGTGGATGAACTGCACAGAGGGGTTAGAATAAATTTTCCACGTCGAAGAACGATCATCAAATCTTATCACGACTTATTCCAAGCCGATATTGCTGAATTTATTCCATATTCGAAATATAATAAAGGGCATAAGTATATTCTACTCGTGATCGATTGCTATTCGAAATATTTATGGACGAGACCGCTAAAATCCAAGAATGGCCATGAAGTCACATCTGCGATGCGCGAGATTCTAAATGAAATTAAAAGATCGCGGCCGCCTTTACCGAAAAATCTGCAAACAGATAATGGTACAGAATTTTATAACGGCCAATTTGCACGGCTGATGAAGGAATATGGCGATATTAATCATTACTCCACATATAGCTCAATCAAAGCCGCCATCGTAGAACGTGCAATCAGAACGATAAAAAACAAACTGTATAAAGCTTTTAGTCTGAGAGGCAAATGGAAGTGGATTGATATAATCGATTCGATTGTATCGAAATACAACGATACGGTGCATTCGACCACTAAAAGAAAACCCAAAATGTGACCGCGAAAACGCGTCTGAAAGTTTACGATAAATTAAAACTGGCGACTAGAAAACCTCGTTATGCCGTGGACGACTTTGTACGCATTTCAAAATATAGAAGTATTTTTCTAAGGGCTACAATGCAAACTGGAGCGAGGAGACGTTTAAAATATGTAAAGTGTTTCGAGCAAATCCGACTACTTATTTACTCGTCGACATGCATGGCGATCCAGTATTGGGACAGTTTTATGAAGCTGAGCTGCAGAAAACGAGAGTTCCAAATATTTACCTTATCGAGAAAATACTAAGGCGAAAAGGAACCAAAATTCTCGTCAAATGGTTGGGCTTCCAAGAGCCTTCCTGGATTCAAAAAGCTGATCTTATATAGATTGTTACATTTAAAAATAAAACATTTGTTTTTATATTTTTATTATATAAATATGTTACATTTCAAAAATAAAAATTTGTTTCTTTTTTGTTTGATTTTTATTATACATTTTTTTGATCTTGTAAAAATAAGAAAGATAGAGACGCTACAACTGCGATACTTTGACATGCAGCAGCACTAAAATGTATTATTTTAGTTTATTTTATACATAATATAAAAAATAAAAATACAATGCAGTTTTTTATCTTGGCTTGTTACAATATTTTAATTAATTTTTATAATAAATATAAAAAATAACAAAATACAATGCTTTTTTCTTGATTACAATATAACAAAGAGAGCCTCTACAACAGCGCTTAAAATATATTTTTAAATTAATTTTATACATAATATAAAAAATTAAAAAAAAATACAATGCGGTTTTTATAATATAAAAATTCAAAAAGACAATGCAATTTCTTTCTCGTTACAAGATTTTAATTATTTTTTTTATAATAAACATGCAATTCACAAAATAAAATATGGTTTTATTCAAAGGTCCTTTATTAGATAGTGCCCATGAGGCAAAGTATCTATTCCGTTAGATAAAATGTATCTTTTATCATCTTGATAACTTAAAGCAATTTTCGTCTGACGTATGGAATATACCTTATGCAAATATGATCGTATGCTATTTTGGTCTCGTTCTATAACTACTTTATTTCGTAACGTATCGAGATAGTGATCGAAACAGATTTGCTGATCGATAATGTACTTTTTAACACCCTTAGCCTTCTTTATTATATCACGGCCTTCTATTTTTAAAGAGTACATTTTCGATCGAAGGCCTACAAAGTGCGTTAAAATACGACCTCTAGTTTCGTCTTTCATAAGACCAATGACTTTTTTATTAATTAAAGGAATTTTATAGATGTTATCGGGATCATAAGCACTCGTATCAAATTTTTCTAGATTCGTCTTTATACACTCTTCATAGAAATCATTGCACGTCACACTATACAAAAGGCTGTCGGTGTCCATGTAGCATAATTCGCAATTATTTGCAAATTTTGCCTTCATGAAATCGTAGTGAAAATTATATAATTCAATTTTTGATAATTCTAAGATGGCCATACCAATGTAGATAGGTTTGTTGAACTCTATCTCTGTTTTGCTCAATTCGATCGCGACCAGATTTTTGTCAAAAATCGTTGCCGAATAGAAATTTGGTTTGGAAATTAAAGATAGAGCACCATACCGACCGCTCCAATGAGTCACTAATTTTATGACGCGTCTTTTCCTAACATTCTCCATTGTTTTACCAAAATGGAATTGTTTGCAAATTTATATAGATTTTGTGCAAATTCCGTTTTAGCTTCCGTGCGCATTCTTGTATTTAATTCGACAAACGGTCTCAACCAAGGAGACTGACCGAATTCTAAAACCTTATGAACGCGCGTCATAACTACGCCCGCAGATAAATAAACCTGGAGATTTCTGTAATGCACAACGTAGTTGAACTTTTCGTGAGAGTGCACATTAATTTTGAAAATTTCGAGCCCGGAGGCGTGTCCTGTTCTGGGCACATCGGCAACTCTTTCTGAGCGTCGTGAATGTCCGTAGGAAATTCCAAGTCGCATTCGATAATATAACCTTTATCGCTCGTAATGCTCACCGTTGTAACATTAAATTTTAATATTTCTTCAGGCGTTAGCCATTTGAAATCCCGTAAGGCAAATAGCAAGATTCAGCATGACCATAGAGATTATTAATATCTCCGTAAAATAAAAATTTATTCGGCTTGGATGGATCATACGTTTGGGGATAATATTTATTATTGGATTCTACATATCGTTTTACGACTTGAGTAAGGCCCCCGAATGCCTCTTTCGATCATTAAAAACATGTCGACGTCACAAATTAGTTCTAGCCTGATTTTAGTATATAATAACATGCTAGACCACGAGTAGCTCGCCAAAGTCACAAAATTTAAGGGATCCAATTTGTATGTTTCAAGACAATTTTTCTAAAGTCTTGGAATATATCGCAAAGTAAAAGAATGTCGCATTTTAAATATAGGTCCGCGTAGTCGCCTAAATTTTGCATTTAAAAGTGCTCCATACGGTTTGCGCATGAATATATTCCGATTCTTCAATATGTGATTCATTAAGATTGCTATAAAACATTCTATAGGAGGAAGATTTTCTTCGCTTAATTTCAAAATGTCATCCAAATACTCGTAGGAAAAATACCCTTGCGCATTAGCAATTTAATGCGATCCGGGTTTAGCGAGCTAAATTCCTTTTTAAAACTTTAAAGTCATCGAAAGACAACTCGCATGCTAATTTTTCCAATGACATTGCCATAAAGCGAAAGGAATCTATGAATCTGAACGTCACATTTGCGTCGTTGTATTTTTAGAAAATGTTATGTATTTTCATTATTCAAGGGTATTATATTCATGGGGCCTTCGAAAGCGTTAGCAAGCTCTTTAATAATAAAATGAGCATCATAATTGCTCAAATTATGATAGACTACGGGAATAATTGGAAATAACCTAAAATTTAAATTACAGCTGCTATGCGCAACACCTCTTACAGAACCATTCATGTGATCGTGATCGATAACCTTTTCGTCGTCCGGCAAGAAATCGACTTCGCAAATAAAGCACGTTTTTGCCGTCGAGGCATCTATAGAGGACGTAGCAGGCTCGTTTTAAAAATGCGCTCCCATAACATATGGCAATATGTTTTAATTGTCGCACAAACCAAGAAATGCAGTCTGTGCCCGTGTATGAACTGTAATATGAAAGAGATTCGTCATATCCACAATAAAAATAATATCCTATTGAAAACGGAATATGTTCCTGGTATTTGAAAGTGCGTTCTGATTCGGAAGCTCTTTCGGTTTTTAATAAGGCATTCTATGTCAGAATAAACCACCATCGGCACAGGTATTTTATACTTAAAATCTTTAAATTGTAAATATTTGTTTTTTCGGAGGGTAAAATAACACGACACTCGTTAAGTTTTTCGCATACTTGCTCGTGGGCATCGAGACGTTTGCGATCGTAAAAATAGGAGAGACATCTATCGCATACGTAAAAGTGACCCGTATGTTTAGTTAATTGACCTCTCGCAAGTGAGGCTAAATTTTTTATAAGACAATAATGATATCTAACGCCCCGTTTATAATCTTTAATATTTTTTTTTAATTCTTCCAAACTTTTTCCAACTTTATCGGCCTCGTCGCCGTCGTCGTCGTCCTCGTCGCCGTTGACGTCTTCGCCGTCGTCAGAATTAAATTTTGACGACTCGTCGACATACGCATCTTCAACAATTAACAGATTAACGTGTTTATCTCGTTTTTGGCTAGTTAATTGTACCGGTGTTACGATGTATCGAGCGCGTTTTAAAATAAGAGCAAAAACATTTACAGAAATATCATTCTGCTTTTCGAATTTCGATATATCCGATATAGGCATGGGGCTGACGAAATTTTTCATATTAAAAATTTCTGCAAAATGCGGATACGAAGTTGTGCGATTAGCATGCTTACCTGCTGTAGGCTTAATTATTCCGGCTAAAACGCTCCAATAAAAGCATGAAAAATCATTGTTTCTAATGTTTAAACAGGCCTTTTGTTTTGAATTGCGATAGGAAGAGGCATGAAACAACTCGCGTGAAACATATCATAGCATTTATTAATATTAACATTTAAAATAATATTTCGGATAGCGTAAATCCTGACCCGTGCATTGCGTCGTTCTCTATTTTATCCAACAAGCGTGTTGCGATATTGCACGCAAACCACTCGTTAAACTTCTCTAAATTGCCGAAACAAATTAAAAAGTTGGGCGTCGAAAATACCTAGTTTGAAACTCATTTTCGTTGAGCGCGACGGAAAATTTGAAAAATCGCACGCTAACACGACATTAATTTTAAGGTTTACCGAGTGATTTTTAAAAATCGTATACAATTTGGATAAAATTAGTTTTTTACAATCTTCGATAAATAAATTAAGATCTTTATGTGCAACATTAATAATTTGAGCTGTTTGAATTCTCGATTTAAACGCAGACACGATCGGCTTCAAACCAATTCAGAATGTCGAGGCGTGCTCGAGAATACATCCATTGTTTAGGAACATTCTGCCGCAGTAGTTTTTTAATAGATTTTTAAATAGCATTTTATATCTTTTCATATGGCATAGAAGATTTTCGAATAGATTCAGATAACTAGCCGAGAGCGAAGAAGAAGTTTGTTTCACCGTTCTTAAAATCGATTCGGTGTTGTGAATGTGTGATTTTAATATTCGAACCCAATTGCGAAATACTTTAGTTTTACGACATTTCGTTAAAATTGCGTGCACTTTTCGATACAACTGTAGCATCTGATCACAACACATCGAAACGCCCGCGTCCGCTTCGATTTTTCTGTTAGTTAACATTTTTTTTTTCGTATTTCAATGCCAACTTTCTGTATTTTGAACCGTGCAATTTTACTAATACGTTCGGCGTATCGTCTTTGGGCGATAAATCGCAGGACCATAAAATGGCTTCTAATTCGGCATGCAGTTCCCGTTTTATTCTAACAATTTGTACGAGTTTAAAAATCTTATACAAAAGGATAAATCTATAGCATATTTTTCTGAATCTGTAATTTTAGTTGATTTTATAGAAAATACATCTGTCGTTCTAACACATTTACTATAGACAAATAAATCGCCGATTTCATGCAAGCGCATGCGGAGGGTTTTCTGCAAATCAACAAAGAATTAATAAATTGAGTTGAAAACACGAATTCTCTATTTTTAAGTCCACGTATAGGCAATCGGTTCTTAGAGTTGCATAAAGAAAATGTCACTTTCACATTTATACTGAAAATTAAACACTGTTTTTAATGGCGATACGGCAGATTGATCTACAAATCTAAACAACCTAATACCGGCCGAGATGCTTTCGCTAATATTATAAAATGCCCTTCGGTCGTAATTACATAAATTAAAAGCTTTTCTTTCATACGAGACACGTCGGTGAAGCAAAACGCTATTGTGTTAGAATACGAATCTTCTAAGCACGTTAAATTGTCGAACAAATTAAATTGCATGCAAAATAGAAAAAGGGCTCGAGACCCAATCAAAAAACCGTCCCGATATTTAAAGTCTTTTAAATAAGCAGGCAATTCCTTGCATGCGATTCTATAAAATTATGTGGATAATCCGCAATTAGCATATCACGATTGTAATGGGTTGCTGATCTAATTCTATATTCAATACTCATAACTTTAAAAAATCAAGATGTAAAAATACTAAAATTATAAAAATTAATTACCATGTATAGATAGGTATTCTAGTGTGATGACGATACGGATGGCTTTTTTTGCTCTTGCCGTTCTTGATTTTCCTTGGGAGGATCCGTGAGGGCTGATGATGATGGATCCTTTTGTTTTTCGCCCATGCAGCAGAAGGAAATACTCGCTGCAGGATTAGGTTTACCTTTAAAATAAACGAATTTCGTATTAGTTTTTTAAATAAAAAATTAAAATATTAAATACTGACCAACTTCGAACGATCCTAGGTAGTGCAAACAAAGGCATTCCTGTTTATTCAGCTCCTCGATATCTTTGTCGCTAATTACGTCCGCGATTCTCTGCGGAAGGAACACAACGCATTCTTCTAATTCGACGAGAATGAGCCGAGAATTCTTCTTTGACTGAAGAGATTTGATGCTTAAAACCGGATAAGGGCGCTGTAGCTCGAGATCTTTGACTTTTACGGTCTTCTTCCTATCGATGCGGCTTACTGAATTGATTTTTTTAATTAACTCCATATTTTATTTCTAATTACGAATATAATTACATAAAGTTAAAAAATATATTTACAATTATTACCTGTTTTTTAATGCAAGCTGCACGATGACAAAACACGTTGCACGACTCTCAAACTTATATTTTACAAGATAAAAAAGCCTTACAAGGGATCCTCTATTTATATCACTCCGAATGACGTACAATTTATTACGCATCTAATTTGCGATCCCAAGCACATACACGATTATGACATTAACGATAGCAATTCATTAGAATTAAATAGCATTGCCCTTGTCTGGACAAAAAAAAGCGCCCATTCAAATTAAAACGCCATCTTTTATTATGCGGATATTGAAGTCGCATAAAAATTAATGAGGCATATTTTTTATTCAAAGATGTAAGTAACTAAAACATTTTCCCCGACTCGGCATCGATAAAGAATATAAAAATCCCAAACGTCTATATTTCGAGGATTTATGAGCCCATATTTGTTAAAAATAATGGGTTCCTATATAATTAATGATGCAAAACGATGTGTACTGAAATTAAAACTTACTCACGAATGATGTAATCATGAAACTACAGTATTTTCTTTACGCGTTCCAAGAAGCTATCTTTTATGCATACAATGTTTTAATCAAAAGCAATTCCCCGACTTCGATAATAAAAAATAATTATACAAACATACTCGATCATTTATATTTTAACTTCCTTTTCATACAATGAATGTATACTATACGAAATTTACGACCACTTTTTATTTCTCGGCAAAAATACGATTTCGTCATCGTATATGCTTTGGTTCATATAATGCACTCAAATTATTAAAAGATTACTTAAAACGTCTTGCACGTGTCCGATGAGATAATCGTGACCCGTTTTTTTCTCTTGCCCGACGATCTGAAATCTCTGCGTTATTTTAAATACTTCATAACTGCCTACGACACAGCGAGCGTAACATTTTCAAATTATTAAAAGATTACTTGAAACGTCTTGCACGTGTGTCCGATGAGATAATCGTGACCTCGTATTTGTATACGAATTAAATAGCGCACTTTCATCATCTTCTCTCTCGGAGGGCAAAAAATACACGCACACGTCATCGATCGAACCATCTTGAGCAAAAATACGATTACGTCAGTAGTATAGCTATGGAGAAGCTGAGACAGCCCTTTTAAAAGGGCCATCGCAATTTTTTTTCTTATCGACACCTGTAATAAAAAAAACCCTTGCGGTTATTTACCCAGACTTATTCTCGAACGCGACCACCACCCCCCCGAAAACACGCTCTTAAAACAAAAACACGTTCGCACCACTTGCGCGCCCCTTACGATATTTCGTCTTAGACTAAAACACGCACGCCCCCCTACACACCTATACACATAACGATACATACCTTTCTTTTCGAAAATAAAACAACAACAACACCGCACACACACACACCCCCCCACCGATCGATATCTACACACACACTTTTATCATGAGGGCGGCGGCACGACTTCCACATTAACTTCACCGACGAACCATACATACCCTACACCCTACACGCACACACCTGCACATACATACCTCTCTTTTACATAATACGCACACCCTTTACAAGATATTTATGATCCTTTTAAAAAGGGCCGGCCAGCTTCTCCATAGCCATACTATCGTTATCCTCAAACCTAGCTAATACTAACACACACACACACACCTACACATACATGACCTTCACACATACATACTTCTCTTTTACATAATACACACACCCTTTACAAGATATTTATGACCCTTTAAAAAGGGCTGTCCCAGCTTCTCCATAGTTATACTACTGTCTTACTATTCACTATCAAACACTAGCCTAAGGCTTGCAGGGGTACTTTCTATTTGCTATCAAAAACATCTAAGAGAAAGAACTTTTCACTAAGAAAACCTTGCATGAAACTTGCAGAAGCTGCTATTCACTATCAAAGGTTTGCAGAAGACATGCTATTCGTTCTCAAAAACGTGTATATGAGACTTATAGAGGACTAGCTGTTCACTAACGAATACTTATCTGAAGTAATTGTAGAAGACTTGCAATAGGTAATTTTAAAGAGCACCGTAGGCTTAATTTGCACACTTACTGTTTGCGATGACTTAGACTTGTCTTTGCAATTTTGCTACCAATTGAACAGACTTTTTGTAAGCTATCAGCAAAGTTGCTGTAGGTACACTTTGCTATCTGAGTCCACTAAGTATGTATCATTACATAAATACTTTCTTTAAACAAATCTTATTTCTTCCATTTTTTCTGTTCCGAAAAAAGAAAAATATTACGCTCTATCTGTAAAATAATTAGGGAAGCAAATAATTTAACATTAAAAATTAGCATATATATCCCAATTCTGCGTTTTTAAGTCACCGTCCGTTGATTTACCTTTATAATTATTCTATGAACATATACACTTATCGAATCCAAAGGTTTTGAATTTTGATAAAGTAAATCAAACCATGAAATTGAAAAAGAATATCTATACTTATTTATTTAGACTATCCTTTAAATGCAATGCTCTTAGCGTTCTTGTGTATTAATTAATGATTAATATGATACAATAATTATTTTGTGACAATGCGCTATTTACAAGGATAAATTCCTGGAATTTTATTCAATAAGGGAATACTTTGATATCAAATTCTAAATAAGATACCGGGCAACACCACAATTTATAAAAATCTCTCTAAGAAGATTACTGCAAATAAATCTTCTCTACTTGCGCCACCTAGCATAGAGTAGACTACTTACTAATATAATTTTAGCAAACGATACAGGTTGCGTCCTCTGGCGAAGTAAACGCGATCTATAAATTCCAGCGTAATTTTATACATTAGAACGGCACCTCTTCTCTATAATTGTTCTATGATAATAGTAAAGATGCGGAACGTATAAGGATTTTCGCAACGAAACTTTTTGAACAAGCGTCGATGAATCTACGTAAATGGAAAGATAGCGATAAGGAGTCTGCCAAGAAAAGTGAATCACAAAAAACATCGACCCAGAAAGTGTTAGGAATTAATTGGTGTAACACAAGAGATAGAATTAGTGTCGACTTAAATAATACGATAGATTATATAAATTTAGTGTATACGATAACAAACGGCATGCGCTACAGACGATTGCTCGGATTTATGATCCTATAGGTATCATAACACCCTGCTTAGGTAGGCTAAAGATCCTGTTTTAAGATATTTGGATAAAGAAAATTAATTGGGATGATTCCATACCCCAGGATATAGCAAAGGAATGGCTAGTGGGTAGTCAAGAATTAATCGCTTTAAAAAACTTTTCCGTTTCGCGCTGCGTGTGTAGATTGAGGGAGCCCCGCGAATTACAATTGCATGTTTTTTCGGACGCTTCTCTAAGAGCATATGGCGTAGTGACGTATATTCGACAGATTAAGTTCAACGGTGGAATTAGTACTACATTACTGTGCTCAAAGGGATGCGTGGCGCCGTTAAAGAATTGCAGTGATAAGCGCTGATTACTGCGGAAGCTCGGACTAGTGAAGGAGATAATTATCGGACGTGACGGAAAAGTGCGTGCCTGTTATATAAAATGTGCGGACGGTACTCTTCGACGCCCCATTCAGTTATTATACCCTTTAGAAGTAAGAAGTGAAAGTTATTTATTTGCGCCGCCGGACGATGTAGAAAATTGTAAGGTCAGGTACTGGCGCCGCTAGGATTAGGGTAGAAGGTAAAGAGGTGCAGGATGTTGAAACTGCGTTACCTAGTTTAAATTTAAAGTTAGTCTTGTATTGGTAGCCGATTAGTTCAGTTGGTATTTTAAATAAACGTTTAATGCGTATTTCTTTTATTAAAGTGCAACCCCTTTTTTTACAATCGAAGAATCGGAAGTGTCAGCAACATTCATACAAACGGTACCTGAACAGCGAAGAACATCTAACGTATTTAAAATAGTTTTTACCGTCTGTAAGATTCTATGTGGATAATCTGTTTTTCGACTCTTCTGGTAATTATACTAATGATACGGAGAACTTGCGCAAAGAAAAAAGTACGTTTTAATCCGGAGACAGGAGAATGAATGATTGGTGATTCGGACATTATTTTCGGGATTGGTGGAAAGATGTGTGTAGAACGATTTTGCTACAATGGTAGCAAGGGATTGTGTGAACAACTGTTCCTTCTTAGTCCTTTGGGTAAATTCTCACTTAAAGAAATTAATGATTATGCAAACATTAAAAAAAAAGAGTAACGCAATGTAGAGTTTACGACAGCAAAGTATCAGTTCGAGTGTGCGTGATTTATTTATGGATTATAACGAGAAACCACTAGAATACATAGACCTTTATGATCCCAACACACTGTGTGAACGGCTCAAGTTTCTGGTCGCCAGGCAAGTTGCAGGTAACACCGGTCGCACCAACGAAGTTATATAGATTATGGAAGAATTACGCGAGTTGCTTATAATAGCGTGAATCATGCATCTTGTTATTTATTATTGCCATGGTTATCGACAAGTTTGGATATGCGTCTGACTGCGCTTCGTATATTTCTTATGATGATAGTACAGCATAATTGGGAATACTGGGCCCACATTTGCTCCCAAAACCCACATTTGCTCCCACATTTGCTCCAAATTTACATGTAAATTCCCACTATAAAGTCTTATTTTTTAAGAATCTCCTCCTGCTCTCTCCTTGCTCTACTCCTTGCTCGAACCACTCCTTACCATTTTGATTACGTCACACCCGCATTCTTTCACCTGCGAGATAAATCTTTCTCTACATTTCCACCCACGAGATAAACCTATCTTGTTTGGTATCAATTAATATTAGAATTTTGTCAGCTACCCGAATCTCTAAGAATTTTTTAGATAGCGCCATCCCCCAGAGAGCTACCCTCATTTTAAGATTTCTTACCTATAGCGACTTTTGAGCGTTCTTATAAATTTTTTTATACATGCGATACATTAAATTAGTTTAGAATTTTACGCAGAATCCGAATCTGTAAACAGATTTGAAATCGGACCACGCCCTGCAAAGTGATACCCCTTTAAAGTCCTGATCTAAATTTTGCTCTTTGCTCTATAAGCAAACTTAACAAATAGTTTTCTTTGTCTATCCATTGCATCTTTCGAGATAAACCTATCTTGTTCGGTATCAATTAACAATAGATTTTTCTCGGCTACCCGAATCTCTAAGAATTTTTTAGATTGCACAATCCCCAAGGGAGCTACCCTAATCTTAAGATTTCTTATCTGCAGCGACTTTTGAGCGTTCTTATAAATTTTTTTAGTCATGCAATACATTAAATTAGCTTAGAATTTTACGCAGAAATCGAATCTGTAAACAGATTTGAAATCTGACCACGCCCTGCAAAGTTACACATATACCCTCTGCGAGATAAATCTTTCTCCACATTTCCACCCACGAGATAAACCTACCTTGCTTGGTATCAATCAATATTAGAATTTTCTCAGCTACCCAAATCTCTTTCAATTTTTTAGATAGCTCCATCCCCCAGAGAGCTACCCCCCATTTTAAGATTTTTTTTTTGCTGGTAGCGATTTCTGACGGTCCTTATAAATTTTTTATACATGCAATACATCTTGTTAGTCTAGAATTTAATGTAGAATCAGAATCTGTAAACAGATTTAAAATAGGGCCACCCCTTACCATTTTACACACACCCTCTAAATTATAAATTTCCTGCGGCTCATACCTAAAAGAAAATCTAAAAACTATTCTTAAAACTTTTTATTACAGACAATTTTTACTAATACAGTTTAAATTTTGTAAACCACATTTCTAAATACATATTTACAATTTTTTATTCTTAACCTAGAACTTCTCATATCGACTTGTACTTATAAATATTTATTTCTAAATAGAGCACCTTTTCCAAAGACCAACCGGACTCGCATGTTTCAAATTCCTCTGATTTTGTTCTTATGGCTTCGCTTAAGACCTCGTACATATTTTCCAGATTACTAGAAGACGTTATAACCACATTTTTTGTGTTAAAGGATTTCACATCGGTAGTCTCTTCCCCCATTTTGGTGTAAACGCCGTAGAGTTCGCAATAGACTTTTATTGCTGTATGTTGTATTCTTTTTTCATTTATTAATGGAATAAATCGCTCTTTCTGCTTCCAAAGAAACTCGGACACTCCATCGTCGACAATGGCGTTCTTTATGCAATAGCTAGCCATACGGTTGTTAAACGCTGTACTAACCATTTCTACACCATCGTCGTTTGTAGCGGTAACTGATGCATTTTTATGTCTGTTGCTTCTCAAGTGTGCGGCATAGGTAGTCCTTTCCATTTCGAAATCGCATACTTTACACATAATTCGTGGTTGTTTCGTACAAGGCCCTTTAACAGCTGGCGGAGCTGAACGTTTACGGCTTAATAACATACCGTGCTGTTTTTCCTTGTTTCGCTGTAAGTTGCCCATTCTCGTAAAAGCGATACCGCAATACCCGCAGTTTAAGTACTTTGCTGCGGACGGATGTATAAGCTTAACCGTAGACGATGTTACACCACGACATTTGTTTTGGTGCCGTTTGAGAGCATTTTTCCAGGTATAGGAAGCACCGCAAGAGTTGCACTTAAAAACGTTTGCAGATACCATTTTAGTACAAAACAAAATCCGCACTATAGCACTTTGGTTAAACTTGTAAGCGAACTAACTTATAATTAGAGAGTTTACTCTTGCGCACCTGCTTTATGTACCCTATAGAATGCAAACCGAAGGTTTCCGAAGACACCCGAACGAAGTTGAGGATTCAGCGGGGAACTAAATGACGTCATAATCCTTGCTGCTCGTCTGATACATTTAGCGCCAATGCATACACCTGGTTCGCATCGTCGATGGTGCGAATGCAGTTAGTAGAAACACCGGAAAACGTCTTCCACGTTATACGGATCGCGTGCATATTAAAAATCCAAAAGGGTGGTAGCACACGCACACAAATTGTGTGCAAGTCGTGCTGTAGAAGATGCAGTGCTACTATAACCAAAAACTTAATAAAAACACTTTAAACCATTACTAAGGAAATACCAACTTGTTGTCTACAGGATACTTACTAATAAAGCAATTTAATTTTAAATAGCTTCTACGTCATATTTTAGGAAATGGAGGGCTTGAATATTTTCTAGTTGAATCACCAAGCGAAAGTATATGCTTAGCGGTATTAAAATTAACCATTAATTTCCCATTTTTACGACTGTGGTTAATTATAGGTTAAAATTTAATTTGTGCACATGACCACATAACCATATGACCTAATTATTTTTTAATGAGTTTTCTCATTAAACACCCATTAGCACTAATTGCTTTTTAATGAGTTTTTCCATTAAAAACCAAGTGTGGACCTAGGTTAAATAAAAGGAAAAATTGATAGGTTAGGTCAGCGCCGCGGCGCTGACCTAACCTATTAATTTTGCGGGTATATTTAGCAAGATGGAGATGTGTAATTATTTAACTACAAACCATAACTTTTGCTATAAGGGCGAATACGAAGAAAAGTGTAATATTATAGTTGACAACGATAAAACTGTAGGAATTGATTGTTTAACATGGCTAACAACCAATGCAAGAATTAAGATATACAACAAATTTGTGTGTCAGATAACAAGTCTGGTGTTAATAAACAACTTGGCAATCATATACTAGATTTTGTACGTTGTCCAGATGTACGTTTAAGGGAAACATTTGCGTCTACTTTGGCTAAAGAACATGGTATTACGCGATTGGAAGCGACAATATACAATTGTGCAATTGGAAGCTATGTCAGTGCGGAACGGGTGTATAATCCCTTAAAAGACTGTTTAACGTTATTGGAAGATAGTAAGTTATACTTCCTAAAGGCGCCAATGTACTCGGTACCACTTGCCAAAATGTGGAATCAGCTATCAGACAAGCTACAAAATAGCTGCTGTTTAGTGTATAATAACCTGCTACAGTACGTGTATTGGGGTAATGGTAATACAAAGAAATTGACGGGCTTGCAAATTAAGTTGTCCGAAAAACCAAAAGAAAGGGAAACATTGATAAAGTATGTGCTTTCGGCTTTTAGTTTTAACTATTTGCCCGTAAATTATTTGGAGATAGTAGAGGAGGAAGACAGTCAAGATAAAATAAAAATCTTACACAAGTGCTACATTAAAGCAGGTAGTACATATTTTACACAATCTGCAACACCATATTCTACAATTCCAAAAGAAATAGTCATTTCGGAATTGGGATTGATAAATACACCTAACATTCGCCCAGAGGTTGTACGTCAACGCGCAAATATTGGTAGTAAACTCTATCCGTTTACGCTTAAGGAAATCGTCCCATTATGCATGCCATACGCTGTAAGTGGAAGGAAAAGACAACTGGAATTAGAGGAAAGGGATGCAAAAAGGCGAAAATTGGACTACATGGAAAACACTGCGACAATACGCGAACAATACAAAGATGTGTTAGACAAAGAACATCTTATTCGAGAAAATGAGGAAGAATTAAAAGATTTTTTTATGTGTCGATGGACTGACTTAGATACATCCGGGATGTACAAGCTGTATGCATTTACGGTTAGTAAGAAAGACTCTTTTAGTTATGTAGGCGTTCTTGCAGAAAAGGATGGTACTAAATCCGTATACTTTTTAAAAGGTTATTCTAAAAACGTATTTATCAAAATGGCAGATAACAAAGACGAACTAAGGAATGCGGGTTTCGTAACCTTGGCGTACACCACACGCAAAGGGGTTACGCTAAACATTGTATATTTGCCTAGTAAAGAACCTTTCGGGTCATTTAAAACCGAGGGTCTTACAACCTATAACAACCATATATTCCCAAAAGTGGTGGATATGCAACTACACAACGGTGTGTGGGAGAAAAAAGATTTCCTCCAATACCGACAAGAAGAAGTCGATCAAGCTAACAAGATACGTATGCAGGATATAGTGGGAAAGCTGCGATTAAAAGGTTGTCACAAGCTGCAAGTATTACACGAAGGAATGGATCTGGTTGTCGGCGGAATCAAAGACTTTAAATATAGAGGCAAACTTCGGTACATTTTACAATTCGAAAACGTAGACGGTCTTTATGTATCAAACTATTGGTTAGAAAAGGAGATAGAAGACTTGGGTGTCGATTTAAATTTTAAGCTGCGAATAAAATTAGATAAAATTAAAACCAGTGCAAACAAACATAAAGAAAGGACTGTCTTCTGTGTATAACTTTGTATTAAAATTAAGTTTAAATGACTCCATGCTTGGCATTAAATATTTTTAAATTTGTTATGTATAATGTCAGAATAAACATTTTATAATAGTATATAACATTGTTCTTTATTTATAAAAGGCTGTGACGTTACCCCGAAATAGCACTCGCACAGAGAGAGGTGCTCATGGGCAGCGAGCATGGGCAGGGGTGCGTACGCGCAGGGGTGCGCATGGGCAGGGGTGTGCATGCGCAGGGGTGCTCATGGGCTGGGATGTGTCTGAGCGTACACGAGGGAAGCGGATGTTAACAGTCACCAAGCATCCAATTCTTTATTTGGATGGTATCGAGTACTTGCCTGCGTATGTACCCGGAGTAAAAGAATACGATTTGCATACGCAGTTTATTAATAAAATTAGTTTATCGAGGGAAGATGACAAAAGGTGCATCATTCCTAATAGTATAACAATCTACGCATGGGGGTGTAAAGATATAAGATAGTTGGTTATATTTGTATGGATTTTGTAAATCTATTGTATATATTAGTTTTAAGATTCCATAATTTTTAAGTTCTTCTCCCACGTTCCAAATCCTTCCGGCTTCTGTACTGGTTGACAGAGTATACGTGTTATCTCCACGTGGTATTCGCGGGACACTGCGGTTTTAGATTTCTAGGGAAACGGTTGGTTAAGGCATATGTCTTGGTTAGCGGAAAAAAAAAAGGTTTTAAAGATGGAGTTAAATAAAGATGGGCAAAAATCAATGATTTGGGTCTTTAAAAGGTATAACTTTGTATGGGGGGTCCTATTTAAAATTTATTTACAGATTTGGGGTCCCTAGAAAAATTTAACATTAGTTGATACCTAGCAAAATATATTTATCTTAAAAGAGTGACTACCCAGCGTATAATAAATACAATATAACACTTGTCAACAAAAAAAGTTGTAGGGAAAATTAAAGACGTATTTAATGGGGGTCCAGTATTAGAATTTGTTGGTAGTAATGTTAAGTCCTACTGTATTGTAGGCGAGAAAGATACGATTAAAAAGATTAAAGGGGTCTCGCGAATTGTGGTTAAGTAAAACCGAGGGTCTTACAACCTATAACGAGCATATACCTCCAAAAGAAATGGACATGCAACTACGCAGCAGTGCGTGGGAGAATAATAATTCTCTCTAATAAGAAATTAAAGTTTCCATGTACGTAGCACCAGTCATTGGGAAATGGTCGAAATGTGGAACCTATAAAGGCGATTATTAATTATGGTTTAGAAAAATAATAGTTTTCGTGGACTAAATAAAATAGCTTAGACTGGTTAATGTATATGGCTACATATTCTCGTACATATCCACAAACATCTGCTTACATTCGTATACGAACATGGCGATGCCGGTAGTTTTTGTTCAACAAATAGTAGGAAAGATACGTTAAGGGTTAGTGTGCGGAAGCCCATAGGATCGTTGGATTCAAAAGGAACGGTGCGGCGAGATGTATGGTGATTCCTGTTAGAATAAGCGAAAGTGGTTAATTGATCGTATTAGATGTTTAAATATGCAAAAGTGTAAAGGCCTACATAAACAAATATTTAATTATCCGACAAAAAGGTGCGCGATGTGCTACACTTATAAAGAAAGTATGGAATGGGGCTTTGCATCGGTCCTAACAATAAAAAGGAGAGTGACTTTTTCTAGCAATTACAAGAATAGCAGTAGCGCAGAGAAGGGGTATGCATGTATTATACAGTGCACAGTTGCTGCAAAATATGTTAGTTTACGCGTAGCTCGGATGTGTAATTGATCACGACTTAAAGATCCCTCGGAGGTTTAAAAATTCTCGGCCCATTGTCGTTTGAAAAATGTTTGTAAATTATCAGAACAGGAGCGGGTCAAAGTTTAAGTTAGATTGATGATTGACTTAGTTTTTTCTACCTTTTACGAGGGAATTGGAAGTTGACAGACATTGATCATCTAATTTTATATTTAGACGATATCAAGTACTTACCGGTTCTAGAAATCATTGCGTGCGGTCGACAGCTATGCGAAAGTGTAAAAGCCTACAGAAGCAAAATTTAATTATCAGACGAAAAAGTGCGCGATGTGCTATAGAAAGTATAAAAAAAAAATGGTGCTTTGCATCGATCCTAACAGTAAAAAGGAGAGTGATTTTTTTTTAGCAATTACAAGAATAGCAGTAGCGCAGAGAAGGGGTATGCATGTATTATACAGCGCATTGTTGCTATAAAATATGTTAGTTTACGAGAAGCTCGAATGTGCACAAATTAAATTTTAATCTATAATTAACCACAGTCGTAAAAATGGGAAATTAATGGTTAATTTTAATACCGCTAAGCATATACTTTCGCTTGGTGATTCAATTAGAAAATATTCAAGCCCTCCATTTCCTAAAATATGACGTAGAAGTTATTTAAAATTAAATTGCTTTATTAGTAAGTATCCTGTAGACAACAAGTTGGTATTTCCTTAGTAATGGTTTAAAGTATTTTTATTAAGTTTTTGGTTATAGTAGCACTGCATCTTCTACAGCACGACTTGCACACAATTTGTGTGCATGTGCTACCACCCTTTTGGATTTTTAATATGCACGCGATCCGTATAACATGGAAGACGTTTTCCGGTGTTTCTACTAACTGCATTCGCACCATAGACGATGCGAACCAGGTGTATGCATTGGCGCTAAATGTATTGGACGAGCAGCAAGGATTATGACGTCATTTAGTTCGCCGCTGAATCCTCAACTTCGTTCGGGTGTCTTCGGAAACCTTCGGTTTGCATTCTATAGGGTACATAAAGCAGGTGCGCAAGAGTAAACTCTTTAATTATAAGTTAGTTCGCTTACAAGTTTAACCAATGTGCTATAGTGCGGATTTTGTTTTGTACTAAAATGGTATTTGCAAACGTTTTTAAGTGCTTGCGGTGCTCTTGCGGTGCTTCATATACCTGGAAAAATGCTCTCAAACGGCACCAAAACAAATGTCGTGGTGTAACATCGTCTACGGTTAAGCTTATACATCCGTCCGCAGCAAAGTACTTAAACTGTGGGTCTTGCGGTATCGCTTTTACGAGAATGGGCAACTTACAGCGACACAAGGAAAAACAGCACGGTATGTTATTAAGCCGTAAACGTTCAGCTCCGCCAGCTGTTAAAGGGCCTCGTACGAAACAACCACGAATTATGTGTAAAGTATGCGATTTCGAAATGGAAAAGACTACCTATGCCGCACACTTGAGAATCAACAGACATAAAAATGCATCAGTTACCGTTACTAACGACGATGGTGTAGAAATGGTTAGTACAGCGTTTAACAACCGTATGGCTAGCTATCGCATAAAGAACGCCAGTGTCGACGATGGAGTGTCCGAGTTTCTTTGGAAGCAGAGAGAGCGATTTATTCGATTAATAAATGAAAAAAGAATACAACATACAGCAATAAAAGTCTATTGCGAACTCTACGGCGTTTACACCAAAATGGGGAAGAGACTACCGATGTGAAATCCTTTAACACAAAAATGTGGTTATAACGTCTTCTAGTAATCTGGAAAATATGTACGAGGTCTTAAGCGAAACCATAAGAACAAAATCAGAGGAATTTGAAACATGCCGGTCCGGTTGGTCTTTGGAAAAGGTGCTCTATTTAGAAATAAATATTAATAAGTACAAGTCGATATGAGAAGTTCTAAGTTAAGAATAAAAAATTGTAAATATGTATTTAGAAATGTGGTTTACAAAATTTAAACTGTATTAGTAAAAATTGTCTGTAATAAAAAGTTTTAAAAATAGTTTTTAAATTTTCTTTTAGGTATGAGCCGCAGGAAATTTATAATTTAGAGGGTGTGTGTAAAATGGTAAGGGGTGGCCCTATTTTAAATCTGTTTACAGATTCTGATTCTACATAAAATTCTAGACTAACAAGATGTATTGCATGTATAAAAAATTTATAAGGATCGTCAGATATCGCTACCAGCAAAAAAAATCTTAAAATGGGGATGGAGCTATCTAAAAAATTTAAAGAGATTTGGGTAGCTGAGAAAATTCTAATATTGATTGATACCAAGCAAGGTAGGTTTATCTCGTGGGTGGAAATGTGGAGAAAGATTTATCTCGCAGAGGGTATATGTGTAACTTTGCAGGGCGTGGTCCGATTTCAAATCTGTTTACAGATTCGAATTCTGCGTAAAATTCTAAGCAAATTTAATGTATTGCATGACTAAAAAAATTTATAAGAACGCTCAAAAGTCGCTACAGGTAAGAAATCTTAAAATTAGGGTAGCTCCCTTGGGGATGGTGCAATCTAAAAAATTCTTAGAGATTCGGGTAGCCGAGAAAAATCTATTGTTAATTGATACCGAACAAGATAGGTTTATCTCGAAAGATGCA